>OW679196.1:169661032-170015184 GCA_940337035.1 Agriotes lineatus | reverse complement strand
CAGACGTATTTTCGTAAAATTTTACTATTTTTCAGTGAAAGTTGTATAAAAATATTGTTTTTTGTCGTTTTTGCAGAATTTAATGTGACAAGATGCCGATTTTTATAAATTTTCATGGGAGATGCTGTCGATTTTCTAAAATTTTAAACGAAATGCTTTGGAAATTGCATGATTTTATTCATATATTAGTAATTGAAGCTATTTTTCACATACAAAGTATCGAAAATTTATATAAATTGAACTACGATTTCATAATTGTGTGATGTACTTTAAAAAAATACGGTTTATTTGTTAAACGTTTGCAAAATTATGCTTAGAAATAACTCTTAAAACTTTTTTACATCATTTTTTCGGTACTATAAAGTCGCTTTGTAAAGATTTTCAACGAAATTGTGCGTTTTTATTCAAATTTATTTTAATTTGTCGCCAACACTTACGTCTTTTCGTAAATTTTTTACAAGAAAAAATGGTTTGACTTATATTTTTACAAGTATCTCTTGTCTTATTTGCAAACGATATTGAAAAGCTATTTTTTTTCAACGAAATTGTCTGTTTTTATTCAAATTTATGGAGGACAACCATTCTTATACAATAAAAACATTTATTTAATGCGTATGTCTTATTTTATATGGGCGAGGGCACAACAGAAGTATGTCAGGAATATATTAAACTCAAATTTGTAACTCGATGAATTTCTAGAATCTGGTTCTTTGTTTGAAAATGCACCGAGGTCCAAAGCAATCCGTGTAAACATACAGGTTCTGGCAGGCGTTTTCTAAACGATGCACTGAGAAGAGCCCCGTGGTGTGAAGAAACAGTTTATGCCGAAATTTTTTCAATGTGTACAATTCCCGCACGACTGAACGCCATTCTTATACAATAAGACTCGGGTAATTTACAGCCCGCTATGCAATGACGTCAAAACTTTGAAAGAGAAAGCTATAATAGTCTAGCATCTTATAAATTATTTATTTCTGTCTTTGAACATTTACTGTAATTTTTGACGTGAAATATCAGATCGAGGCCTTGTTTAGAAATTGTACGCATATTAACAACACACAAAAATCAAACAGCTACAAAGGAGACATTAAAAAATGTAACTTTATATTGTTTTTAAAATTACAGAGCTATATTATTTTAAAATTTCGATAAATCCAGGTTTTGTGCAGCGTCGTGTTCGGGCCGCCATTTTATACAAATAAAAACTCCGATTCGTTCTAGAATTATTCCGCTGTTCGATGGGCAATATTTTAAAAATTCCTGAAAAGTAGCCGAAACACGGTATCTGAAAGCAACGCAACCCCCCTTTCTTACCTATATGAACATTTACTGTAATTTTTGACGTGAAATATCAGATCGAGGCCTTGTTTAGAAATTGTACGCATATTAACAACACACAAAAATCAAACAGCTACAAAGGAGACATTAAAAAATGTAACTTTATATTGTTTTTAAAATTACAGAGCTATCGGACCGCCATTTTATACAAATAAAAACTCCGATTCGTTCTAGAATTATTCCGCTGTTCGATGGGCAATATGTTAAAAATTCCTGAAAAGTAGCCGAAACACGGTATCTGAAAGCAACGCAACCCCCCTTTCTTACCTATATGAGACTATGACGTGTTTTTCTAATTACACATAATGCCATGCCGAGACCTGTACTGCAATTTCTAACGGACAAATATTTGTTAAGTCACTCATATATTAGCTCTAAAGTTTAAAAATAGCCGACGCGTAATTATGATTTCGCTATGCGGTCAAAATTTATAAAACACGTATAATTATAAACAAGTACAAAGGCGTAAGGGCTATTTTCCCCCCCTTGTATTAGACAAGGCTGCAATAAAACATTTTGAATAATTAACGAATACCGTTACACGATGCAGTATGTTTTCCAGGAAACGATTCGTAGTCTCGACCTGTTTTAAAAAGGGAACTTAGAGAAAATCGCGTAATTTAACCCATTCAAATACTAGCGCGAAAACCTCTTTATACGAAAATTCGTCATGTTCTGGCATTTCAAATATGAAAATGGATAATAACCGCTAAACTCAAATTTGTAGCCCGTATATTTTACGATAGAACTTGCCTCTTTTCCGCATAGCTTTAAAATTTTCGCCTGTCTTATAAATAATTTTTAAACACTAAAACGATTAATTTAATTGATCAACAACTCGATAGGAAATTTCCAGCTATATACTAGGCGATAAACCATTCTTAACGGACAGAATACGCGTATTTATATAAGAGAGTAAAATAATTAATTCTAGTGAAATCACGGGGCGAAATCAATTTTTAAAAAATGCATATACCTTTAATCACATCAAGTTGCACATTTCAGTTCTTAAAATTTAAATTTTCGAAAAAATAAGTTGTTTAAAATTCGAGCGGCGTGACTGTAGAGCTGCGAAATGGCGTTTCGTTCAAACCCTTTAAATCCCGTACCGCTCCGTGGTCGAGAGGCATCGATCGATGTGAGCCCAATGTGTATGCAAACGTAGAGGGTTCGATTCCCACTCGGGTCCGACGCAAATAGCTTTTTTTAAATTTAAATATTTCCGCGAGTAAATGCAAGAGAGAGACAGCAGCTTCGAAGAGCGAGATAGATCCACCAGTTTGAATTTCAAATATTTCCGCGAAAATTCAAAATTAAAAACGACTACAGCGAGAGGTGCGCGCGCAGAAAACCAAGGTGGCTGCTGACACCCGGGAAGTTTAAAATTCAAATAATGGAACTTAGAAAAAAATCGGTAAAAATTCAAATTTTAAATATTCCCGCCAGAAATCCAAGATGGCCGCCGAAGTCCGACGCGTAATTCCAGAAGCAAAATAAAAAATCTAATGCGTAATTTAATCAGTAGCACATATGTAAATTACATATCAAACTTCATATGTGATTAATTAGATCAAACCGCGAAATTAATTAGGTCAATCCGCGGATTTAATTCGCGGATTTAATTAGGTCAATCAATTTAATTCGCGTTGACCTTTGACATAATCCAATTAGTGGTGTCCCCACTTCTACTCTTGTGTTTTAATTTGATTTACGATTCTTATTACCGTATCAACATCTACAGTATCAAATGTTACTTCTTCCGTATTAGGTGATATTTTGTTATTTTTGTAAAAACTTATTGTGTCATTATCAGGGGTTATATTAGGAATTCCATCTAAATAAAAATTATTTATATTATTAGCACATTTAAATTGACTCATATCAGATTCGACTTTATTTTTAATCTCAAACTGTTCCGTTCATAGGGTCTTTCTGCTCATGGAAACATAGTTTGAATTTGGACCTCTTCGCCTGAGTGCTTTGCTGTGGCGTTTGCTGGCAGTTTCCACCTGCAGCAGCAACAGCTTTAAGTCCACTCGGAGGCTATTTGTTTCACCTCCTATAGAAGCGTGAGGTTTTCAGATAAATAGCGTGTAATCTAATGATTTGTATTAATGATATTTGTACCGCAAGCAAGGTAAAAAAACTGTAAGTGTACGTAATGTGTAACTGTATATTTTACTGATTAAATATTAGATTGTGTTATGAATGGGACTAATCACTGCTATGAGAGCGTTAATTTGGGGTGCACCTTTCGAGTAAGTAACGCATAATTAAAAATTATCGCATTTCTGTACTGGTTGCTATATGCAGCGTCGTTTAATAAATCTAATGGACATGTTTATATCATTCAGTATCTGATTTCAAATATTCCCGCCAGAAATCCAAGATGGCCGCCGAAGTCCGACGCGTAATTCCAGAAGCAAAATAAAAAATCTAATGCGTAATTTAATCAGTAGCACATATGTAAATTACATATCAAACTTCATATGTGATTAATTAGATCAAACCGCGAAATTAATTAGGTCAATCCGCGGATTTAATTCGCGGATTTAATTAGGTCAATCAATTTAATTCGCGTTGACCTTTGACATAATCCAATTAGTGGTGTCCCCACTTCTACTCACAAGCGTGCGGTTATGATGATTTAAATATATTTATGATAAAAATGTGCTGTCCCACAATTCTCCCATACGTTAAGTACAATTTAATTAATGAATGTTTAGTGTCTAATACTTTTCCAGATACCTGGAAAAAGGCCGTTGTTAATCCTATCCCCAAAATTAAAAAACCTATTAGTTTTAAGGATTTACGTCCTATTAGTATCTTACCTGTTTTCTCAAAAATACTAGAGAAGATTATTAATTACCAACTTCGAAATCATTTAAATAGATATAATATAATACCATCGCATCAATCTGGTTTTAGACCTGGGCACAGCTGTACCACTACAGTGCTAAACCTAACTGAAGAGATTTCATCTGCTACTAATAACGGACTTGTAACTACTCTGACATTGCTTGATTTCAGTAAAGCTTTCGACACTTTAAATCACGAACTCCTTGTGTCATTATTGCATTATATAATATAGGCTTATCGCCATCTGCTATTCAATTACTTCGATCTTATTTATCTAGTATAAAACAGTGTGTCAAACTGCGCGATAAAGTCTCTGACTCAAAACGTTTAAGCAAAGGTGTCCCACAGGGCTCCATTCTTGGTTCCTTGCTATTTACAATTTATACATGTTCCTTCCATAAAGTTATAAGACATTGTAAAATACAAACGTACACCGACGACACCCAACTATAGTACTCCTTTCATTGTAGTGAAACAGCTTATGCTGTGTCGAAAATAAACAGTGTTCCACTAACCATTGTCTTCTCTTGAATCCAGCAAAATCGGTGTACATATTGTTTGGCCCTTCAGATAAAGTAAATTCAATTAACGATAACTTTATATTGCACATCAATATACTAAAATTCAGATGCAAAGTGAAGTAAAAAGTTTAGGGGTGTGGTTAGACAATTCCTTTAGATATGAGAAGCAAATAAATTCTTGTGTTAAAAAGCCTACTTAAATTTAAAACTAGTTTATTCTCACCGAGATTCACTTAGTAGCAGGCTAAAGTCAATGTTATGTGAGTCTCTTGTTTTGTCACAGTTTTCCTATAGTGCTGAAATTTATAATTCATGTTTAACTTGTGATACATCTTCTAGAATACATCGGGTACAAAACTCTTGTATTAGGCTAATATTTGGAATTCGTAAATTTGAACACGTCACAGATAAATTAGTTCCATTAAAGTGGCTCAATATGAAGTCCCGCAGATATCTAGCAACAGCCTGCTTGTTTCATAAATTTATGACGAATAAAACACATTCATACTTATACAATAAAATTGGGTTCGAAACAGATGTCCATAATATAAATGCTAGAAATAAAGGATTAATTACACCACCCGCTTACCGCACCGTGTTATATCAACGGTCATTTACATTTCAAATCTATAATAAACTAACTGCTGAATTGAAATCATGTACCTGTAGAACATTCAAAATTAAACTAAAAGAAAAATTACTTGCAGAAATGAGATATGAGTCTTAAAATATAATACATATTTTGTGTTTTCTTTTTGAATTTATTATTTATTATACAGTGAGAGCAATTAATTATAGTTATTAAGGTACCAAGGGCATTATGAGTAAAATAAGAGCCCAAGATTGTTAGTGTACTAACCGAGGGCTTTGGCCCGAGGTGTGTACAACAATCGCGGGTTCTTAGCTCATAATGCCCGTGGTGCCTTCAAGGTTTTATGTCCTACCAATTTTCTTACCTAATTCATATTCATATTCAATTCATATAATTACTATGATATGGTATTTAAGATTGATCTAGTTAGCTGATCTAAGTTAGATTTGTGACATTAGCTGAGCTGTCATTAATTTTTATTGTGACAGTGGTGCATAATAAAGTTGTATCCATGGAAACAAATACTGTTAATTTTTCATAATAACCCTAGTGTTCTTATGAAGAAAATAATTGCCCTGGAGCGTTATTTTGTATCTAAGATACCTTAAAATAGAGTCATTAATTTCAATTAATGTACAGGTAGGACATAAAAATAATAATTGATTAAGTTTAAGTTTAAGATTATTAAGCTTTAAGCTGAAAACCAAATGCCTGTCTGTATGACACGTATTTTGAGCTTACGTCTTAAGATTTTTCAACGTACGTTGTAATTCCTCCTTTTGTACATCTTCGCATGTGAAATAAAAAATAAATACTATTATTATTATTATTAAGTAGAAGAGATCGTAGAAGAGTCCACAATCCCCGGGTGCATCTGTAGGTAAATTCTCAAGCAAGCGAAATCGCTGATATTTTGCAAGTAGCAGGTGACGGACCGGGCGAAATTCAGCTATTATGTATTACGGCGAGCAAGATGCGGACGTATTTGTTTCAATAAATGCCCAAGGTCCAAAAAATGCATCATAGCTCAGCTTCCACAAATAATATTTCAAAATGCCTGAAGCTAAGAGTTAACACTTGAAGTACGATCACGGAATTCTGCCAAAATAATGTCGCTTTTTATCAACAAAAAAAAACAAACGAAAACCAATGGGAAAAGTTTAAAACAGCTACTCACGCCTGCCGGTAAAGCAAATTATAACCTAATCGCTAAAGCTCCGTTCGCACAACGGCCGTGTTCAACTAAAATTGTTTTTACCTGACCAAGCATTATACACATCATACGTTCTAATGTTAATTACGGTTTTGACTCGTAACTATAACTATAACTGTTTGGTGAGGATTTGTTGTTCAACGGAACCCGAATAATATGTTAAAATACAAGCTGCAGAAGGCATCTATTCAAGCACAAATTTGAAATTTCGAAACGAGCCGCGTAGCGGCGAGTTGAGAAACAAATGAGTGCTTGAAGGACCTTCTGCAACAAGTGTTTTATACTATTTTTTCTATTTTGACGCTTTATACCATTTTATAAATAAAAATGGTTTGTATTTTGAGGTTATATGACGTCATTTGGGTGCTAGAATGGAGTTATTCTAACACCCGAATGACGTCATTTTATAGGGACTTATTCTAACACTCAAATGACTTCATTCGGGTGCTGGAATGGAGTTATTCTAAAGGCAAAATAGAAAAAATCATTTTATTCAATACTTTTTGAGTACTAGATGGTGCCCTTTCAATTAGGGCTTTTTATACTTCGTCTAATCGACTCCGAGTGTTCTTATTTAGTATACTATTTGTTCCTTCAACGTTTTGTAATAATTTCTTTAATCATAACTTGAATTCCTTATTCGCTTTGAATCTAACGAACCTGGTTATTTCTATAATAATAACTCGCAGTTAAGTTGTTTAGTTAAATCGTAAGTTTGTTTTGTATGTAAGGAATTTGGTGTTGTTTATATATTACTTACTGCGTGAACTCATTAAAGTTGACTCTTTAAAGTGGTAGTTTTAATTAAATATTGTAATGTCGAGGTACGGCAACTGGCGCCCATATGTTCAGAAGTCAACAAAAACCATTTCGTCAATCCAAAATACGACCCAAAATCGGGTGTTTTTTGGCTATGGATGTTAATAATTTCATTTCCGCCGCTTGCGCTCTGAGTATTTTCTTATATAAACTAAAATTAAAATTTCTGATAAGTAACATTCAATAAAAGTATGTTACGTGTAATTTATCATTTAGATGCAGTCAAGAATGGTTACGTATAATTTTTAGTTTAAATACATACAGATGCAGTTGAGAAAATGTTTCGAGTGTGACATACAGTTCCTAAGTGTATATTTGATTGCATACTCATTTCTCATTTTTGGGATGTTTTTGAAAATCTATGAATGTTTAGGGGATTATAGTAAAATTTTCAAAATAGATTGTGAGTACGATTTCCGGCGGCCATTTTTAGAGACCGATTTCGTGAGATTATTCCTTCTGGGGCTGCATTTAATTTGGAATGTTCACTTCATGTGGATAATGTAAATTCCAAAAATATTGCGAATTCTGTCGATCAGCCTTAGGAAATGCTATGTGATATTGCTAGAATGAAGCCAGTTATACTGGGATAAAAGTTTATTTCTGCAAGATTACTCACTCGAGGGTACCCATCAGCTCTGGTATGTTCTTTATAGTTCCGTGTGAACAGCGAATTCGAATATCGTGTAATTTTAGACATCGTTTTCCGTTTCCGTCTTACTCGTACTCAATTCTGCATGTGCTCTTCCTGTGGCATTGATGTCGCTTGCTAAAGCACTTGGAGGACCAACCCCCACGCAGTTCTGAGCACCCTCAGCTCCTGTGGTAGCCTTCGAAACTTCGACCACACGACTTCTCTTCAGTGTGACAGCTTTCCGAAGTTTGGATCACAAGGTCTTTTCCCCAGTGCAATAGATTGAAAAAAAGCCTGTTGCACAGGAGGTTGCACATTCGTTGAACGGCATCCCCGAGTATAGCTGCTCTGACGACGCGACGCCGCTGTGCCCTGCCATGCATCAACAGGTATCTGCTAGCGATTTAACCATCTGATCGCTCAAACTAAAAATATCGTTCGTGCTGTTGCTATGAAATTTTATGCTTTGATTGGCTATCCTGCCTGTTAGCATTTTGATCGCGTACAGCGTTACTCAATACTGTAAAATTTAATTATCTTTTGCGAGGATCTTCGGGAGATTAAACATTAAAAATAACTCCTTTTTAGTGTTGAAAATACACAGTTAAGTGCAAATAAATAACACCCTAGGCGCTATGGCACCATTCGATTAGGTCACGTTTATATAAATTAATTGATCGTTGAAGCGATTTGATGAGAACTCTCGTTTATCGATATCGCAGTACTTGATTTTTAAGTCACTATATCCTTATAGTTGAGATACGTGTGTACCTACTAGAGCGAATTGCGAGTTAAAATCGTGGAGTTTTGTTTTTCACTTCACATTTCTTAACACTATAACCTTGTACATTATATAAGTAAAACTAAAATTAAATCGACTATTCCAATTACAAACAAATATTCTATCATAGATTTGTTTTGCCTTCTTCGTATGGTGCAGAGTTTGTATGGGTACATACTGTAAATAAACAATTAGGTTATTTCAAGCTCTGGCGTTTTCTGTCTATTATTATTTCTATGAAACGGCTAAGTGGTTTAGAAACTTACACTACGAGACAACTCCTGAACCGCCGTGTTGTAAATTATTTAATTATTTTCTTTTTCTTTTGTGTACGAAAAAATTCCCCGTACAGCAAATGACAAATAATATAAGTAAATCAAAAAGTATACGCCAGAAAATATTGATTTTTTCATAAGAATAAAACTAATATAAAGAAAATATTACAAAAGCCAAATTTTGTTGTTGTAGTCAGGTAAGAATTTCATATGCTTATACAATAATTAACCCTAATTCATATTTAATAATTATCCAGCTTATAAGCGGTTTTAATTGTAATAATATGATAATTTGGTGCATATCCGGTTTATAAAACATAAAAGTAACGCACATTTGAATATTCACATAGCAAGATCGAATATGCGCTCATACATATATTCACACTAATCATAACCCATGCACTTAATTTCTTAAAATATGTATGATTAATATGCACGGGATACATTTTAAATTGAGAGAGGTGCGCAATTATAATTCCTCCAGAAATAATTGGTAAGATGAAGTGGTAAATTTTAGATTAGATTGCAGTAGCAAAATCGCCACAAGTCGTAAAAAACCAAAGTTAAGGGCACCAGGTTCAACAATTTACCGTGACGAACTGCTCGGAACCATACGGGGTAGTGGATATGCGACGTAAGATAGACTACACAGAGCAAACAGGGAAAGAGAGGTAACGAAAAAAACAACCTAAATTCGATTGAGCGTTAGACCACGTGAAAGCAAAAACAATTAAATAAAATCTGAGACTTTACTTTCAAAATATTTTTAAATCCTGAAGTAATCAGATTGGTGCTCCAATCCAATAAGACCAAACCTGTCTCACATTATCGGTATAAAATCCGCTTGCGCAGCGCTACTAAAAGTAGTCCCGAACAAACCCGCCGAAAGTAGAAATATTACTAACAAATTTCTAAAAAGGAACTGGAAGTCGGAAAAATACGGGAGAAATTTTGAAAGAAACGAACACCAATTGCGAATTCAAACGTCACTAAAAACTACTAAGATATCCTGAAATACACGACGACGTTTAAAGTTACGACAACTTATGTGAATTAAAATAATGGATCGTCTAATGCAACATAGCAAGATGTACGTTCTCCATCTGAACGTACTCAGGACCAAAGTACTCGTATTTTCGAAAAGTGGATGCAAATAAGTTGCCACATTTAAATATTTTAGAACTAACATCAACGACCATGTTAAGTCATTTTGCTGTTTCAGATGCTTAATTGCATTTCACGCCGTTAGTTAGGTCATTTTGGTATTTTAAATAGCCACCTAGGCTTTAGAGCAGCGTGCCCGTATGCTAAGCCCTTTTAGTTCTTTATTTGGCTCCATCGCCTAATTCCAGAATCACGATTTCGCACATATTTAGCCCCAAAAGCAGTAGTTTTCGTCGGTTGGAGCTCTCCTCTGATGGCGTTTTTCCGAATTCCGAATAGCACGCTGTTGTTGCGTGATACCATCGTGGCCCGCATTGGCTTGTTTTATTTTATCGCCTTGCGATTGGCTGCCAAGGTTTAGTCACGTGGGGGACGCGGCCAAGGTGACCTTTTGCGAACGCTTCCCTTGGGGCATTCAGCGGAGAGCCGTCGAACAAGTAAGAGGTCGGATAGTGTGTGTGAGTTCGTGCGGCGCTTCCGCCCTTGGCGGGGGCGTCAACCCTTTTTCCCGTCAAGTGCTGCTTCAGCAATCATGTGATATACTGTTTCGCCTTAAGTGGCAGTCGTCCGGAGCCCGTTGCAGAGAGCGCTTGTGTGGTGGTTGTGAGTCGGAGTTTTTCGAGTTGTCTTCGGCGTAGCGTGGGTGTTTTTGGAGCCCAGTTCCTGCTACTGTAAGTGAGGGGTCGTGCCCCCCTTCATCTCGACCTACGAGGATTTGGTTCAGCAGAACGAAAGTGGCCCCTTTCTTTTCGTCGTCCCGTTGTACGCGTCCTGACGCGTCTCCCGTCGCCATTGAGGCGGTTGTGCATTCACCCCCTTTCGCCGTTGTAACACCGAAGGTACCTGCCACCTACGATTGCAGCTCGTCGCAACTCAACTGTACCAGGCTCCCTCGCCGCCTACGCATTAAGGTATGTGTCTTTAACCTGATTACCACTGTTCATGCCGCGAGTGTTAATGTAAATCTTCGCTGCCCTCCGCATAAGGCAACGTGCATATTTGTACTCATTACTACCTATTACTGCTCATTGCTGTTCACTAATGTTCAACATCTGTCGTTAAGTTTAGAGCGCGCGTGCCAGCTGGTGCCCTTAATTATAGGTTAAGTTTAGATACAGGGCGACGCACTCTGCTGCCCATTGTAACCCGAAGTTCAATATATGATTGGTTAGTTAAGGGAACTATTGTTTGTTTCGGCTTGTGCATGTTCTGTTACAGATAGACGCCCCTTTATTGTACGGATTATTGTACGACGGAACGAGGAAGCTGTGAGCGTGCAGGTGAGTGAGACAGCTGCGCAGTCGTGGTCGGATTGACACCTAATTATAATCCTTGCTTAAGGCAATCCCGAAATTGTTATTTGACCTTGCAACTCTTGAGTAATCCTATCGGCGGAGTATTGTGCATGCTTCGCTCCCGTTTAACCGTCCAGGCCCGGTTAGCCGGGTTAAGACAGGCTTGGTGGCGCCCTCATGATTTCGACATACCCTGTATATATTATGCCACCACACGCTTGCCCAGAACGTATCGTGTGACTCACGCCCGACTCCCTGAGCGTCCCAGCCGTGGCCTATTAGCCTATTTCGAACCGATTTCAGGGCAAGTGTGCCAGTTTTCCAGGACTGATTCAGTGGTGCGATGCTCACCTTGGGTGGGTGTCGTAAAGTTCTTTTAATACCGTAACAGGCTAATTTTGGCTTCCCAACGTGTGGGCCTGTTCTTTTCTGATATTCGTCTTCTCGTCAAGCCCTTTCGTTGTACGTCTTAATTTTGGTTCCCTAACGTGGGGTTTTGTCTGTTTGGTTTTGTCGTCAAGCCACCCGTTGTGCCTTAATTTTGGCTATTCCAACGTTTGGAGCCTATTGGTGCACGACAACGCTCGACCTCATTTTGGGGTTTTCTTTTTTTTGCGTTGTGTGTCTTAATTTTGTCGCTCAACGCGGGGCTTTTCAAGCCTTTCTGGCTTTGCTTTGCCTAGCCTTGTTGTGTCATTTATATCGTTGTCACAAATGTTTTTTTTTCGTCATTTCGAAGTGGTATGGACTGGCAAACCGTTTTTTTTCTTAGTAGAATATTTTACCGAGCTTCTTTTCTTGTTTTCTATTTGTCTTTTCTTGTTTTCTTCTGTTTTCTATATGTCTTTTTTTGTCTTTTCCTGTTCTTAGTTTATTTTCATTAGTTTTCTTGACCGTGTATATGTTTTTTTCTTAGTTGTCATTTGTCTTTACGTTTCTTTTCTTGTTTTCTATATGTTTTTTTCTTGTCTTTTCTTATTTTCTATTTGTAGTTTTGTGTTTTCTTGTTGTTTACCGCCTTTTTGAGTTTTCTTTTTGTGTTTTTCCATGTCTTTTCATATTTTGAGTATCTTTTTCGTCATTTTTACCGTCGTTTACACTCGAGGGTACCCATCAGCTCTGGTATGTTCTTTATAGTTCCGTGTGAACAGCGAATTCGAATATCGTGTAATTTTAGACATCGTTTTCCGTTTCCGTCTTACTCGTACTCAATTCTGCATGTGCTCTTCCTGTGGCATTGATGTCGCTTGCTAAAGCACTTGGAGGACCAACCCCCACGCAGTTCTGAGCACCCTCAGCTCCTGTGGTAGCCTTCGAAACTTCGACCACACGACTTCTCTTCAGTGTGACAGCTTTCCGAAGTTTGGATCACAAGGTCTTTTCCCCAGTGCAATAGATTGAAAAAAAGCCTGTTGCACAGGAGGTTGCACATTCGTTGAACGGCATCCCCGAGTATAGCTGCTCTGACGACGCGACGCCGCTGTGCCCTGCCATGCATCAACAGGTATCTGCTAGCGATTTAACCATCTGATCGCTCAAACTAAAAATATCGTTCGTGCTGTTGCTATGAAATTTTATGCTTTGATTGGCTATCCTGCCTGTTAGCATTTTGATCGCGTACAGCGTTACTCAATACTGTAAAATTTAATTATCTTTTGCGAGGATCTTCGGGAGATTAAACATTAAAAATAACTCCTTTTTAGTGTTGAAAATACACAGTTAAGTGCAAATAAATAACACCCTAGGCGCTATGGCACCATTCGATTAGGTCACGTTTATATAAATTAATTGATCGTTGAAGCGATTTGATGAGAACTCCCGTTTATCGATATCGCAGTACTTGATTTTTAAGTCACTATATCCTTATAGTTGAGATACGTGTGTACCTACTAGAGCGAATTGCGAGTTAAAATCGTGGAGTTTTGTTTTTCACTTCACATTTCTTAACACTATAACCTTGTACATTATATAAGTAAAACTAAAATTAAATCGACTATTCCAATTACAAACAAATATTTTATCATAGATTTGTTTTGCCTTCTTCGTATGGTGCAGAGTTTGTATGGGTACATACTGTAAATAAACAATTAGGTTATTTCAAGCTCTGGCGTTTTCTGTCTATTATTATTTCTATGAAACGGCTAAGTGGTTTAGAAACTTACACTACGAGACAACTCCTGAACCGCCGTGTTGTAAATTATTTAATTATTTTCTTTTTCTTTTGTGTACGAAAAAAATTCCCCGTACAGCAAATGACAAATAATATAAGTAAATCAAAAAGTATACGCCAGAAAATATTGATTTTTTCATAAGAATAAAACTAATATAAAGAAAATATTACAAAAGCCAAATTTTGTTGTTGTAGTCAGGTAAGAATTTCATATGCTTATACAATAATTAACCCTAATTCATATTTAATAATTATCCAGCTTATAAGCGGTTTTAATTGTAATAATATGATAATTTGGTGCATATCCGGTTTATAAAACATAAAAGTAACGCACATTTGAATATTCACATAGCAAGATCGAATATGCGCTCATACATATATTCACACTAATCATAACCCATGCACTTAATTTCTTAAAATATGTATGATTAATATGCACGGGATACATTTTAAATTGAGAGAGGTGCGCAATTATAATTCCTCCAGAAATAATTGGTAAGATGAAGTGGTAAATTTTAGATTAGATTGCAGTAGCAAAATCGCCACAAGTCGTAAAAAAACAAAGTTAAGGGCACCAGGTTCAACAATTTACCGTGACGAACTGCTCGGAACCATACGGGGTAGTGGATATGCGACGTAAGATAGACTACACAGAGCAAACAGGGAAAGAGAGGTAACGAAAAAAACAACCTAAATTCGATTGAGCGTTAGACCACGTGAAAGCAAAAACAATTAAATAAAATCTGAGACTTTACTTTCAAAATATTTTTAAATCCTGAAGTAATCAGATTGGTGCTCCAATCCAATAAGACCAAACCTGTCTCACATTATCGGTATAAAATCCGCTTGCGCAGCGCTACTAAAAGTAGTCCCGAACAAACCCGCCGAAAGTAGAAATATTACTAACAAATTTCTAAAAAGGAACTGGAAGTCGGAAAAATACGGGAGAAATTTTGAAAGAAACGAACACCAATTGCGAATTCAAACGTCACTAAAAACTACTAAGATATCCTGAAATACACGACGACGTTTAAAGTTACGACAACTTATGTGAATTAAAATAATGGATCGTCTAATGCAACATAGCAAGATGTACGTTCTCCATCTGAACGTACTCAGGACCAAAGTACTCGTATTTTCGAAAAGTGGATGCAAATAAGTTGCCACATTTAAATATTTTAGAACTAACATCAACGACCATGTTAAGTCATTTTGCTGTTTCAGATGCTTAATTGCATTTCACGCCGTTAGTTAGGTCATTTTGGTATTTTAAATAGCCACCTAGGCTTTAGAGCAGCGTGCCCGTATGCTAAGCCCTTTTAGTTCTTTATTTGGCTCCATCGCCTAATTCCAGAATCACGATTTCGCACATATTTAGCCCCAAAAGCAGTAGTTTTCGTCGGTTGGAGCTCTCCTCTGATGGCGTTTTTCCGAATTCCGAATAGCACGCTGTTGTTGCGTGATACCATCGTGGCCCGCATTGGCTTGTTTCATTTTATCGCCTTGCGATTGGCTGCCAAGGTTTAGTCACGTGGGGGACGCGGCCAAGGTGACCTTTTGCGAACGCTTCCCTTGGGGCATTCAGCGGAGAGCCGTCGAACAAGTAAGAGGTCGGATAGTGTGTGTGAGTTCGTGCGGCGCTTCCGCCCTTGGCGGGGGCGTCAACCCTTTTTCCCGTCAAGTGCTGCTTCAGCAATCATGTGATATACTGTTTCGCCTTAAGTGGCAGTCGTCCGGAGCCCGTTGCAGAGAGCGCTTGTGTGGTGGTTGTGAGTCGGAGTTTTTCGAGTTGTCTTCGGCGTAGCGTGGGTGTTTTTGGAGCCCAGTTCCTGCTACTGTAAGTGAGGGGTCGTGCCCCCCTTCATCTCGACCTACGAGGATTTGGTTCAGCAGAACGAAAGTGGCCCCTTTCTTTTCGTCGTCCCGTTGTACGCGTCCTGACGCGTCTCCCGTCGCCATTGAGGCGGTTGTGCATTCACCCCCTTTCGCCGTTGTAACACCGAAGGTACCTGCCACCTACGATTGCAGCTCGTCGCAACTCAACTGTACCAGGCTCCCTCGCCGCCTACGCATTAAGGTATGTGTCTTTAACCTGATTACCACTGTTCATGCCGCGAGTGTTAATGTAAATCTTCGCTGCCCTCCGCATAAGGCAACGTGCATATTTGTACTCATTACTACCTATTACTGCTCATTGCTGTTCACTAATGTTCAACATCTGTCGTTAAGTTTAGAGCGCGCGTGCCAGCTGGTGCCCTTAATTATAGGTTAAGTTTAGATACAGGGCGACGCACTCTGCTGCCCATTGTAACCCGAAGTTCAATATATGATTGGTTAGTTAAGGGAACTATTGTTTGTTTCGGCTTGTGCATGTTCTGTTACAGATAGACGCTCCTTTATTGTACGGATTATTGTACGACGGAACGAGGAAGCTGTGAGCGTGCAGGTGAGTGAGACAGCTGCGCAGTCGTGGTCGGATTGACACCTAATTATAATCCTTGCTTAAGGCAATCCCGAAATTGTTATTTGACCTTGCAACTCTTGAGTAATCCTATCGGCGGAGTATTGTGCATGCTTCGCTCCCGTTTAACCGTCCAGGCCCGGTTAGCCGGGTTAAGACAGGCTTGGTGGCGCCCTCATGATTTCGACATACCCTGTATATATTATGCCACCACACGCTTGCCCAGAACGTATCGTGTGACTCACGCCCGACTCCCTGAGCGTCCCAGCCGTGGCCTATTAGCCTATTTCGAACCGATTTCAGGGCAAGTGTGCCAGTTTTCCAGGACTGATTCAGTGGTGCGATGCTCACCTTGGGTGGGTGTCGTAAAGTTCTTTTAATACCGTAACAACCAGTATGTCATGGGTACGTTTCGCATAAAGTTAGACCTCCGTCTGGGATACGTATGATTGATTGGTGCTAAGTATATCTTTTCCATTCTACTCTATGAATGTGAAATGTGGAAGCTTACCTAAACACATAAAGCAATAGAGTGTACAGAAGGATGCTACATATTTCACGGAAGCAAAGAGTAACTATCAACAAAGTCCTAAATCGCAAGCACAAACAAAATGGACTACTTACTATTATCAAAGGTATATAACGAGGGGCGAGCGATATGAGTTACTGCAACTTGTCATCATAGAGAGACAAATGCAAGGAAGAACTCATGATGATGATTCGGATGTTCATCAGTAAACATTCATTGCGCTGCAGTTTCTACTGGAAATGGCTCACTAAGAAGAGAAGAAAATGGAAAGCTGGACTGAAAATAGCAACAGTTAATCGTTTAGAAGCTTTTGGGATGTGGATACGTAGAATGCTTAAGATCCAATGGATTTATCGGAAAACAAATGAAGATATTATTCGCTTGGTGGAGTAGGAAGGGGACTGTTTAACATAATCAAGATTAGAAAGACTGGAACACATTATGTCATCAAGTTCTAAGATCTTCTAATTTTTTCCTGAACATTTACTTACGCCACAAAGCTAAACTTATAGACATTTTTACTACTCAATATAGCCATCTGGTGCACGTACACATTTTTCACAAAGTTGACACCATGATCTTATGGCCGCTGCGAACGATTCTTTAGAAGAAAAGCACTGATGCTAGAGCTCCACGGCTGGAGTGCTCTTGAGCGTTGGAAAAATAAAATAAAATAAATAGGAAAAAGTTCAATGAATTTCTCTATTCATGATTACAAGTTCTATACCTAAGTTCAAACTTATCATAAAGAAGCTTATTTTTTTAAGTAATTATGGCGGGCGCTTGGAAGCTCTGCAACCCGTGAGTGTTACGTATAGATTCGTGGCCATTGTAGGTGTACCCTGGAAATAGACGTGTGCGGCCGATAAAGAACGAAAATATTTCCTTCGTTACTGCCGAAGAGTAAAAAGTGCCCGAGGGCATGCCGCTTTAATTCGAGTTGTGACCTGCGAACCACGTAAGTTTCGGCTTGCCATTGTCCGGTACTCGAGATGCGGGGTAATGGCTGCTACAGCAGATCTGGGGCGATCCTTCGTGGAAAATTTAGTCGGTGGACTACACGTACACGAGAACGGCGCTGTAGCGACTCAGGCGGTGATATGTCGAAACTGAGATAATTATTGGGCTGGTCCGGATTATCTTTCGGATTGTGAAGTCGTTGCTGGCTGGAGCTGGGCTCAAAAGTTGTCTTGGCTGGACAAGGACAAAGCTAAAGGTCATTTCAATTCCCCCAACTGGGAGCGGGCTGCTATAGGGACCTTCCGTCCCTCTTCAGCCAAGAACGGAAAACTCGGGATGGGTGAGAGAGGAGGGGTGAAGACTGGAAGAAAGGTCAGGAAAGGTGGAGAAATACTGCCCCGGCATTCGCTTCAGAGAAGGTACTCTGTTGACTCAGGAAAACCACCTAAAAACCTGAATCAAGGCAGATGGCCGCGGGAATCGAACCCACGACTTTCCAAATGCTAAGTAGGCGTGCAACGCACTAAGCTACGGAGCTCGGTTCTTGGGTGGACAAAAAAACAAAGGTAAAGGTTATTTCAATTCTCCCAAGTGGGGGCGGGCTGCTATAGGAACCTTCCGTCCCTCTTCAGCCAAGAACGGGAAACTCGGGATGGGTGAGAGAAATGAGGGGTGGAGACTGGAAGAGAGGTCAGGAAAGGTGGAGAAATACTGCCCCGGAATTCACCTCAGAGAAGGTACTCTGTTGACTCAGGAAAACCACCTAAAGACCTGAATCAAGGCAGACGGCCGCAGGAATCGAACCCACGGCCTCCCGAATGCTAAGTTCCTTGGCTGGCTCGGGATGCACCCTTATATACCACAGAGGATCTTGTTCTGTCTAGCCAATCTACTGGCGAGAGAAAGTGGGAGAAAGGTAGGGATGCGCCGTGGAAGCGATGCACATGTATCCGAGCAGCGCCCGTCCTCTACCCACGCGACGTAATGCATGAGTTGTAGACTCTGTAAAATGTAAGAATTACATGATGACTCAGCCAAATCTGACCGGCAAGCTCCAGTCAGCTGATAGGCAGTGGCGTAGGGTTTTCGTTGTAAAGTTGGGGTACTTTTGAGTATCAAATTATTGTATTTAGCATATTCTAGATATTTTGTAAAGACAATGTATTACCTTTAGCAAGAAAAGACAAGAAATCACGTTGCCAAACAAGAATTACACCTCCAAAACAGCTAACTGCAAATGGTAGGTTATAGGTTATAGAGTGCGCGTTCCGCGTGCTGCGCCACTGAATTCCAACCTCTCCTTAAATTTGAATGTGAACTAGTCTAGGCGAGAACTCGTTTCTGCGCATTATGTACTTCTTACATTTTACAGAGTCTAACGACTTAAATTTGATATGATAAGATGGTGACCTGTAAATAAAAAATATACTGCTTTACTGTCACAAAGAGACTTTTAATACTGGCTGCCCGAAGAGTAGGAGCGTTTTCTTGATGGAAGTTGTAAAACATCTTTGTGGAATGCAGCCGCCACAATATGACATTTGAAAAGCAATGAGTGAGGATTATGCCTTTGCTGCCCTAAATCATGGCCACCATCATTTTCTTAGTATTGGTAGTAACTCGAAAATGTCTTCGATGGTGGAGAGTCTGTGTGTCTTATTCATTGTGATAATTGAAGGAATAAAAGCACCGTTCATGTCTTCATCACGTGACAAGATCGCCTGACACATTGTCATGTGTTCGTCGATCAGCATTCGCGGAACTCACTTGGATGTGCACCTGTGATTTCCACAGATCATATGGTAAACTTTGGAGGCGATCTCTTCCACAGTCGATCGGCTGTCCTCCATAACCACTTACTCCACTCGCGCAATCATGTTATCGGACCGGCTGGTGCGTGGTCGCTGCTCCTTCGGTTTCCTCTCACATGACGTTTGGTCTTTGAACCATCGCATCCACAAACTTTTCATGGTGTCATTCCACGCAAGTTGTAAAAATGGATGATTACTCACTAATATTCGAAGGACAACGTTTTCACGTTATCTACAGCGTTTCTAATTCCAGCTGTTGTCACAAAGGGTCTCTTAGCCGGATGGTGCTACCATCTGTCTCGCTTATCGGCAAAGATGCCCGCGCCTTTTAAAATTAATCTCATGTTTCTATGTGCTCCCATTGCAGAGAAAAAATTAGGAGATCTTAGAACTTGAATGTACCTTTGACTACACTTATTGACCTAAAGCAGATTCTCTTAATTGCAATTCCAAAAAGTTATTTCAGTGATTTTGAAAAAACTTGCTGAAATATACATTTAATATATGCAAATTGAAATTAGTATCACTTACACTTCGAGCGATACGTATACATCGGAATATCAATATTTTAGAAGGTACACCTGCCTAAAACGTATGTGTGGTCGAAATGTATGCAAATCTTTGTTAGTCCGTAATTATGATTGTTTAAAGTTACAGTTGCACATATTGTGTACCAATATAGTGTTCATTCAAAATCAAATTAGACATATTGCATGGATGTTTGAAAATGTGTTACGGTATAATTAGGATTTCACGACAACACCGGACCACACTTACTGAAGGTTGGTTTACGTTGGGGAGCAACGGTAGTAAAGCCCCCAATTGTCCGCAGCTAGCTCGCTGAAGGGTATAATTTACGTTACTCGTCCGGTTCTGTCTTAGGACAGTAAACATTGTGATGGGAGCCACCGTGAAATTCAACCCGTAGCTGTATGGATATACTTCGTTTACGGCCGAAGCAGCGGGTTTGGCGCAAAATATTTACGTGGAGGCTTGAGTGCTTGTCAACTAAAGACCTAATTGCTTTAGTTACTGTAGTGCAACTCTTCCTCATATCTTTTTTTGCAATTATTCGATCAATAGCTAATAACAACTTTTGAATCCAGCGTGCTTGAAGAGCGCATTCCCTCGTTACTTTAGTGAATTGTCTTTTACTTAATAGCTATTTATGCAACAAGTGCTAAAAGTTGACGTGCATAAACGACTTTTAGCACGCGTTGCATACAATATTTTATCTACTACCTTAATTTTACTGTTATTAATCCATAAATATCGATTTAACAAAGGTAATTATTAATATTACAGAGCATTACATAACGCTTTAATTATTTCATAAACACTTTACCTGCAACGCAAGAAGTAACTAGAATAACTTTACAACTTCAGTTCCAGTTCGAAATTGTAGTTTTATAACCTCACTTCACTTTACACCACAGATGCGCTTAAAGTAAACAGCTGATTTCTTTAACCACGCTAAACTATAAATATATACGTCATACCTATACTGGTATTATGAATTTGCATTGAATTATATGGTAGCGCAAGGAGCACTACAAGCTAAAAGAAACATATAATGAAGTTACACGAAGTTGCTTGCTAGTTAAGTGAGCATCCCTTAATTTGAGCACATCATTGGAAAAGTCCATAATGATGTTTTTTATCATTAAAAGCATTTTCTGGTTCAACATGCGCCATCGACCTTAAAGTTACTTGCATTCTTAATTATTTCATATTTTCTTTTGCTGGCTTCGGAATTTTAGTATGGTAATTTCGTTAATGGGATCATAATTAGAAAAAATAAATAACTTAGGAAATGCATACAAAAACAAAAATGTTTATTCTGTAGTACTTAGTTTTGTTGCCTTGATTTGTAAGTGTACAAGGTGCTCAATTTATTTGTTTTTTCGGCTTTTTCGTTGTTAAACTACATTCCGATATGTCAAAGTTGGAAAGTGGAAACGGGCTACGTTAACAAACGCGTGCATTGATCTTTAAAGTTTATGGGTTTTTAAAAAGCATCACCGATGGAGAAAAGCACATCACAAATCCGAAACTGAGCTAAAAAACATGTGTCTACGGCAACTGGTGTTTCTATGACGTCGATTTATAGATTTCTGAAAGAAGCACACCACGATTCCAAGACAGAAAATGTAAATTAAATATTAAACGCCTATTTTTTTTAATAAATGCAAGAGGTTTTTTGCATATTTACTATTACATTAATTCGACCGCACCAGCCATTAAATACTAACGGTAGTTATTTTTTCTATTAAACCGAATAAGATTATTAAAAAATCCTGTTTAACTTTTACTAAAAATGTTGGTATGTTTTAATGTAGTTAACTTCGTGGAACAGTATGCGATTAGTTCGTGGACGCGTTACAAAAAAGTGAAAGTTATTGGTTAACATTTTGTACTTGAATGTACAAGATCTTCACAGAACGAATCACGAACACCGACGAAAGCGAATGAGTACGATTGTGTACCGAAGCGAGCTGCGTGGAATTTCTCTTTACTGGCTGCGTCTACAGTACAGGTACTTTATCAGCAAGAAAATCTGGATTTACGACATCGAATGCAGGGGATAAATCGAAAAAAAATCCAGCCGTAAATTTATTTTTATCAGTAGAGTTGTAAATATGTTGTACATACTCGGTACTGGCAGTTTCTTCAGAAAATGTCTCTCTGAATTCATGTTGACAGGTTGTGATTAATCATCTCGTATTAAGAAAACTAAACACTTGGTTGCAAACTAGCAACGAAAAAGCCGAAAAAACAAATAAATTAAGCATCTTGTACACGTACAAAGCAATGCAACAAACTAAGTACTGCAGAATAAACATATTATTTGTTTTTGTATGCATTTCCAAAGTTATTTATTTTTTCTAATTATGATCTCATTGACGAAATTACTGCATTAAAATTCCAAGGTCAACAAAAGTAAATATGAAATAATTAAGAATGCGAGTAACTTTCAGGTGGATGGCACATGTTGAACCAGAGTGTACTCTCAACGTACAACTTTTTCTCTTTACTGGCTGCGTCTACAGTACTCGGCTTGAGAGGCTATCTGAATAAATAGTTGGTGTCAAAATAGAAACTTTATTGTAAAAAAAAACAGTGATGCATACTCTGATTTACATTGTTTAAAATTAGATACACCTCAAGGCAATGTCCTTGGACCGTTGATTTTTCTTTTGTACATAAATGACCTGCTTGAGCACATCACTTTTGGCAGAACTTTTATGTATGCAGATGATACAAGTATAATGGTAAATGACAAAGATCCTAGTATCCTTATCACAAAAATCAGTCAAATTATTTATGATTTCACACTGTGGTGTACTAAGAACAATTTAAATATAAATGTATCTGTCTCCAGGGCAATTAATATCTAAATTTAATCACGTGTGCATATATATCGGCACCTAGTAATAAATATACTTGGCGGGCCCGATAAAATTCGGGATCAGCTAATATTAAGCCAGAAATATGATTCCATTTAGAAGGGTCGATGAAACTGGCCGGGATATTTCCGGCGATTTGAGGGATTACATGGGTCTTTATGCTAAATACAGGCACCGGCTTATTGCTGTAACAAGGACGAAGACAACATGTTGCAAAACCTGCAGAAAGCAAGGCCTTTTCAAAGGTTTCTGAACCAATACCATGAATAACGGTTTTAAATGTTGTAAGTGTTAATCCCAAACGCCTTAAACCCTTTTGCGTGATAAAGCTACCCTGTGAACAATTATCAATGAGACAGCGCAACTTCTGAAAATTACCGAGAGCGTCTTGAATTTCCACAATAGCCGTAGAAAGTAAAACCGATTCGCACGACAATACGCTCGCACAAGCGATTAGGCTCGTTTGCACCTCGGGGGGTGGAACAGTTACACCGACCTCAGAATTCGCCGAACTTTGGGATTTTGCCGGAAAATGGAGCATCGTGTGGTGTTTATTGCGACAGTTTCTACATACTGATTTTGATGGACAAGAATTACTCATATGATTAAAGCGCAAACAATTCAAACAAAGACGATGCGATTTGACCATTTCAAATCGTTCGTGTGGCGTTTTTGACGCAAACACAGGGCACACATAAACTGTATGTGCCAATTGACAAATCAGACATTTCGAAGTGTTTTCGCTACCTGAAGTAAGTTTATTATTCGAGGATTTATTTACTAAAAACGTCGATTTAGTAGACGGCTTTGCAAACAGGTATTTGAACCCTTTGTTGGCTGAGTTATCTACACTTTCCAAGACGCGACATTGACTTTCAATAAAATCTTCTAATTGTTTTAGCGTTGGAATATCCGATGCCTTAGACCTAATCTCCGATTCAAATAATTTTCGCGTATCTGTATCAAGCTTATCTAAAAGGATGCTAAACCACATAAAGTCCTCTAACGAATTAGCAATGTTTAGAGCCTTAAGGGCCAAACGATTCTCTTTAACGTGGTCAAAGAGTTTTCGCAGGTCTTTCGCAGATTCTGCTTTCAATTTTGGAAAATTATTAATTGATGCCCAATAGTTATTAGCCAATCTACGCTTATCATCGTAGCGGTCGACGAGTGTACCGTATGCAATTTTATAATTATCTCCTGACAAAGGCAACGACTTAATAAGATTTAATGGCTTATTTTGTAAACAACTCACAAGGTATTGCAGTTTTTGAATGTCAGACAAATCAGATCTAGTATGTATGGCACTTCGGAATAATTCTATAAAACCTGTCCATTGACTATACTCGCCGGAATAAATTGGGAGTTCCAGCTTCGGCAAACGGATATTATTGGAATGATTGAAGCTACGATTAGAAAAATTGTGATTATGATTGCTCAAACTCGGGGACGATTCATTATCAGGAAACAAAGAAAAATAAATGGCTTCAATACTATTGAAGGCATCATCAAATTGTTTCCTAATGGCCTCTTCGGATGCTAGGTCCGGATTAGCTTGAGTGGATATATTTTGAATAATTGCGCGATGCAAGGGTTGAAATTCATCATAAATCGACTTTGCCCTGTCAAGTCGCCGTTTGAATAACGGACGTAACGCGGTTTCTTCCTGACATGAAGAAGCTAGGTCACGGATTTCCAATAATTAATTAATTAAAGTACTGCGGAGTGCCAAATTCATTTTAAGCTGATTCGCCATGATTTATTGGTAAGCGGCGGCGGAAACTGCGGCAAAGGGCTATATCCAAAATCCAAAACTTTGAGGATCGACAGCCGCCTGCAGTACCACAGCAATAAAAGCAAAAGCAATAAAACCCAACCGTTCTACGATGGTCACTTGTTGACCATATGCCCGGCGCAACCAAACTAGGAAATTCCGAGAACGAGCGACAATGGATGGAAAGATGCGGACCAAATTAGGCATAAAATTGATATGTGGGACGGCGAAACGTAACGACATACGCAATATACAAGAATCAATAAAGTTAAATCAATAATAACTCGTAAATAGCTGTACCTGTGCTTGAGCTTTGAATTTGGAAAATAAACGATATCAAAATTTGGAAAATTCGACAAATTTCACGCGTTTCTACTACACAGCAACAAAAAACGGATAATCTCAATTAATTAGATCCGGCTCGAAAAACCAGAAATGTATCTGTCTCCAGGGCAATTAATATCTAAATTAATTCTACCTAAACGGAGAGCATAAGACTCGATAATACCCACGCAAAGTAGACGTTTGTATAGGGACTTACCTTGATGGACATAAAGGATTGCTCACATGTGGGGTGACACGTCGATTGATCCGTGACTCCAGGAGCACAAAACGATAAACACGAGCGGTTACACAAAAACAACAAAAAACGGGTTCAGTTGACCGACCGTTCACCAACTCGTCTTAGGTTCATCTCTTTTCAATGTGGGCCACCGGCCCAAGATTTAGGGGTGGCAGGAGAGGGGACAGTAAGCCCCATAACTTGACGTTCCACCAATAGTGGGTAAACTTACCGCTAGGTAGAATTACAAACTACACTAAATTTATGTACAGCTATTTACTGGTATTAAGAATTACTAATGAAATAGACTAAACTAATATGATTAAAAGCTAAATACCAAACAATAAATATGTCGAAAACTGTTCTTGTTGAGTTTTATCCAGTCACCTGGACTCTAGGATATTTCAGTTGGTGGCAAGAATATGACAAGGGTGGCTGAAGTAAAATTTCTTGGCATTTGCATAAATAATAACTTTGACTGATGTAGTCATATAAATGATATGTGCTTAAGACTCAAGCGAACTTTTGACTTCCTTCTACAATAAAGGACGTATTGGATTCACTCCAAAAATTCGAAATTGAGTTTTCAACAGATCTTCACGTTTTAGAGTCTGTCTGTGTGTGTGGCTGTATGTCTGTGAACAGAATATCTCAAAAACGAAAAGAGGTATGGCGTTGAAACTTCATATATATAAGTTTTTTTAGATGCGACAGCAAGCTTTTGAAGAAAATGGGATAACCAGAAGTATGGCGTTTACTCTTGTGATTTTTCAGTTTTCTCGATTTTTTCAGAATCGGCTCTAATGATTTTTTCAAACTTTACATTACTTTCATGTAAGATTCAAGTTGAATACCTCCACCCGGTATATTATTACATTTTTGAATTCAGCTTAAAATTTTAGAGAAAATTTGTTTCTTCAACTAACGCTCTATTTTGTACAGTTTCTGTAGAATTCATAATTTTTGAAAATTTTTGATAAATGTTTAGAAATTAAAAATCAAATTTTTGGATAATTGCAAGATCACTGTAAAAGGAAGCTGTGTGCATGTACAACACCAGATTTTTTTGCTATTTTAAACTTAAACTATAATTTTTTTCAATTCCTGCACTTACGTCTACGTAGCTATTTTGTCCATATTTTATCATGGGGACAGGCTCAAAATTTTAATAGAGTATTTGTTTGTAAAAAAAGTTAATTTTTGGAATACAACCTGACGATTGATGCAGAAGAATATTTAGTGAAAATAAAATTAAAGGTGTCTTTAATATAATATCTATATAAGTTATTATGCTATGTATATGTAAATAAAGATACTTTTGCCTTAAATGGGAATAATCACAAATATAATACTCGCAACAAAGATGATATTAGATCCCCTGATTTGAAACATTTTTACTACAAAAAATCTACGTGTTACGCCGCGCCGCTCCAAAATACTTTAGTCTTCTGTCGGCTGAATTACGACAAACAAAAACTCTATTTAAGAGAAAACTAAGAGACTTCTTACTTCAAATTGTTTATTATTCTATTAATGAGGTTATTGATCACTGTGTTACACACGGACCAACCTGACCCTTCAGCGCATATTTTTATTTTCCATATTGCTGTATGCTTACTTAGAGCAATTTATATGAAATTTTCGGCTTGTCCGAACTGTTTTTATATGTTTATTTGTATGTAAGAGCTACAATATGGAATAGTAAAATTCTTCTTCCTATTATTCTTATTATGATCCGTTCTTACACTGTATATGAAGCGTAGACAGGAATTTTGTACGAGTTGAATCCGGTTTTTATCAAGAAAACTCTAGCAGTTACCATACACTTCACTACAAAAGTTAAAACGAGAAAGAGCCGACAAGTTACATAACACAATTTTAAAATTTAAAATATTTAAAAGATGTTTGACAAAATAAAGCATTTGTAAATTCCAATACGCTTTTTGAATTAGTTTGGTAACATGCACACTAACATGAAGGTTATTGTCTATGTTTAAACCCAAATTTCTAGCTGATTCCACAGGGGTTATTTTGTTGCCATCTACAGATAGATTTAATTGATTTTATACTGTTGGTCTAAGATGCCTCTTACCATAAATTAACAAGCAAGATTTAATGGGATTTATCTTGAGACAGTGATATTTAGAAGTCATTTAAATCGTTATTATTAAGAGCATTAGCAATGTGTACGTAATCTGCATAAAAGTTACAGTGCCTAATAGACCTAAGAAAATTAAAAGTGTAAATAACATACAAAGTAGGGCTTGAAATGGATCTCTGCGGAACTATGTGAAATATTATTGAACACTTTCACTTGTTGTGACCTTTCCATAAGAATAATTTTGAAAAAATTGCAATACTACATCATTACCTACCTCAGTGTAATAAAGTATATCTATCATAAGCTCATGATTTATCATTTAAAATGCTTTTGGATAATCTAACAAGATCAGCACAACTATATTTCCCAACTCGATAAATTTAAAAATATCAGCGGTGATATTAAGTGTCCTCTTCTAAATACAGATTGCGTTACCGGTAAGATTTCATAAATTTGAAGATGCCGCATCAAGTGAAGATAAAATAATACGTTCAATAACTTTAAACAAAAATGGTAAGATGGTTATAGGTCGCAAACCGAAAAATCTGTAGGAGCAGAGATCTTAGGAATGAGCGTGATTAACGTTTACTTCCATATTGATTCCGATGGAAACTCATTATTTATTAAACAAATATTAATAATATGCGGCTGTCGGTATATACTGCATCCACCTGTCCACCTTCATCTATAGCACTGCTTACAAAAATCAATAAATGTAATTAAATTAGTGTCAGTTGAGCAGTTTTCAATGACAATTTGATGTTTAACACGATAAAAATTTTCATATATGTACAAAATTCTTTCGAATATTTTAGCGGATGTAGATACAGGTATTATTGAAATTAACCTAGAATTGTTAATTGCTTATTCACTACCTGCCTTATGCACTGGTGTAATTATAGCTATTTTAAATTTATTCGAAAATATTTTCATTTTCCAACATTTATTTTCTAATAATTTCCAACAGACTTTAAATATATAGAAAGGTTCATCCGAGTCTGGTTCACCAGATTTCTTCGGTTTTAAGTTCTTTAGAGCAACTGCAACTTTTTCAGAAGTAATTTCTCCTATGGCCAGAACGCCCACATTGCACTGCCTCGTCTTCAACATGATTGCATGTACATCATAATGTGATTGATCCGTATATACACCACTAAACTATTCAGCAAAGGTATCAACAACTTTCTCTTCTATTTTGACTAGTGTATTTGTAAGTTACTGTAGTATTGGTATCTTTTTGACTATTCAACACTATAATTATATAAGTCAATCATATTGCAGAAATTTGCTTTTTTCAACCAATACGAACAGTATATCACGGAATATTGGGTACCATGCTAAATATCCAAAAAACAATGTACTCAAAAACTAAGTAGCCTTGTTGCGAAATATCGCTTAGCAACAATGTTCTGCCTTAGTGATGTCGCTAGGTTACGTAAAAGTAAACATCATTATTACTGTGTAAACAAAGATTGGCTTGCGTTAAAAATTGTTGGGTTTTCGTAGTATTCCGCTGAATTTAATTGAGCATGAATAATTATACTAATTGTTGGATTATTTTTTTAGTCGTTATGTATTATCATTGTTAAATAGTCGCATTCGGCTCTTGGCATTTTTGATATGATTTTGTTTCCTGAAATTTAAACGCAATAATGGAACATGGAAACGGTAAAATATTTGTCCACTACTTGTGGTATTACCCTTGAATATTTTTTATGTAATTCCAAAATTCATTTATATTTACACCAATCCTACTTTCCACTGAATTGGTATAATCTTTTCTAGCTCTTATAATTTTATATTTCAGTTCACGTCTAATACTTACGTCTAAATTCTTATAAAAGGTAATCAAATTTATGTTTCAGTGTATGGCGAAAACGTTAAATTTTTATAGAAGAAATTATATATTGTAGAAAATAGTATAAAATATTGCAACCACTTCATTAACACGTTCCACAACATCGAAAACATTCTAATCCGTATTTCCTAGAGAGTCATAGACGAGTATTAATTTGAGCTTGGCCGTTTTAAAATTATACTTATTATTTAATACAGAATTATCACTTATGGGCATATCGGTACTAATATTAACGGTTATTTAGTAACAAACCCGGGTGTAGCAAATCTATTGGTACTAATGCATCCAACTGGTGCACTACATTTAATTCAGAAGTACCTAAAACCAAATCATTGCACACATTTAAATTTAAAAGATTTAAAAATTCTAGTAAATGTATAAAACACTATAAGAACTATATATAAATGTAAGTCAGGGACTTAACCCTTAACTGTGCTTTTGTATTCAACTGACGCTTACATGCTGGTGGGGTTTCAGAGACCCCAACCTAAAACTGCGCTAAAATTATGCCATATTGGAACGCAGTATTTTTTATTCTAAGATATTAAAAACTACACATGTAATTATAAATTATAAACATTTTACAAGGAATTTTCACATACACTTTTGGAATGCTCCATACAAATATGAATCGCGCACTTTTCACATTGAGTTTTTGTTTTACTTTTCATAGTGGTTCCTGATTGGGGATGGGTCGTGTAACTGTTTTACCTAGTTGCTTGCCAATAACTTCTTGAAGATGGCGTGTGAAATTTTTCATTTCTCTGTGCTCCTATATTCCCTAATTAGAGATTTCCAAGTGTCAGAATCATCCTTCTGGGATTTAATTCTTCTGCATTAGAGAGACATTGAAGAATAACCATATTATTGACGCTAGATATGTTCAAAATGGCAAAAAACAATACCATTGGCCATCTTCTGGTACGCCTATAGCAACCGAATAGCTGGGACAAAGCTGGTCCATACTGTCAACTCCGCCTTTCACGCAATTGTAATCGTTAATCATATCTGGTTTGCCATTTTCGTTGTTCACTGATTGATCGTCATGCATTGTAGACAACTGTACAACTGTACGATTCTTTTTAGGGACATATGAACAAAGAGTCATGTTATTCATGTGCCCAAATACTGTTGATTCTACTAAACGCTTTCGATTAGGCTCAAATTCTGGTGGTATCCGAGGTCTATTCATTTTAAGCGTTCCTAAAACTGCGAGTTTTTTCTCTGTAAATTTTTCATATAACTGAATAGACAAACCAATTAACTGCAACCACATTTTTGTTGGAACCTTGAATGGGTGGAATAAGTTTTAACACGTCGTTGGTTGGAACAGATAGATCATTTATTCTTTCTTCTTTGCTAGTATAAAGAAAAGCATTACAGAAATAATGCACATAACTTTGATGCTGCATTTGCTGGGTTTCTTTGGCATATACATTTTGAAGGAACATCTTCCCCGAAATGGCACTAACATTTTGTCTATAGTCACATTTTCACCTGGTACACAATAGGACTGGCAGTTTACGATAAACAAGTTCCATAGTTCTCGTATGGTTGCTAATTTATCATTTATTTTCCTTTAATTTCTTGTTCCTTGATTGTCAAATCTCAAATTTTCCAAAATAAGGAGAAAACGAGAAATATTCATAACGACGCGAAAAATGTCCCTTCCAGTACCATCAGATGCAAACAATGATACGGCATCTTTGTGGCCAGACTTCATAGTTCCAGATAAATACATCAAACCTATAAAAGCTGTTAGTTCGATCACATCGAAATCTTCTGTGCATGTAAGAAAATGTGTTTTGAATTTGTTTCGACTTATAGTGATCTTGTCGTTAGTATGTACTAAAATCACATGTGACATTCGATCTGTTACAAACAATTTCCATGCATCTAATATACAATTTCCTGGCTCAATATTTCCGGCAATACCTTTTACTCCGAGCAAGTGAATAATGATATTTGCAGCTCGTCTACGTGAACGTGGTTTGCAATTCGTTGACCATTTGAAATTTTGTTTTTTACCGTAATAAAACCTATTTTTATTTGTTACTTTATCTTCTTCGCTCTCTGATGCATTGTCTTCTAAGCCATCGGAAGATACCACTGACTCAGTGTCATGATCACTAGCGCTTAATGAATTCATATCGGCAACACTTTCCTCATCCGAAAGGTAAACATTTGGGTCATCAGCAATGGCTTCCAGTTCAGCGTCCGTAAGGGCTTTACTTGTCGATGTCATGCTATAACAACCACATATACCTCATATTTTTGAAAAAAAGAACAGCGAAAATTGACTTACAAAAAGTTAAAATTGCATACACTTATATGCTAGTAAGGTCCAAGCAACTAAAACTGGTGTATTTTAGTAAAAAAACTTACAATTCATACCACTGACAGGTCTCCTGTCAGCTGGCACTTTACAGAAAGATTACATTAGAGATTAGTAGTGTACCTAGGGGTGTTCTGGGACACTTCGATTAGTTTGGAACTTGACTAAGTGTCAAGTGGTGAAGTCATTGACCTCTGGTTTGAAACTTGGCTAAGTCTAGCCGGGGGTCACGGGTCTAACCGGGATCAAGGTCACGGGCCTCACCTAGGTCACCTGCAGCTTCCGGGAATCTTTTTTTGGGCTAAATGTCTAATTTTGAAGTTTTTACAAGACTTATCAAAATGTTCCCAGGCTCAACAGGATGTGAGTCATCGTCTGACAATGCAAACATGTCCATTCTTGCAGGATGTTGTTATCAGTAAATGGAACAATGACGTCCATTGTTTGAGAAATCTGCACGACATTGGACAATGAAGCCATTGTTGTCTGGAGATTAAAATGTGCAAAGCTGGTAAAAATTCATATAGGTAAGAAAGAGGGGCAGCGCTGCTATTCGACTACCCTGTTTCAACTACCATCTCAAGGTCACCCATATAGCCTTCCAGGCTACACTGGCAGGTAAGCATCCCTGTTAGACAGGCGGACAGGTAAACAGACAATTGGACTGGTAGACAGGCAGGCAGACAGACAGACAGACAATTAGACAGGTGGACAGCTAGACAGGTAGACAGGTAGACAGCCAGGTAGACAAGTAGACTGACAGGTCTAAACCAGTTCCTATGTAGCCTTACAGGTTTCTGCTTGCCACGTCTACTTACATTTTATATCACCAAGGGAAATTCAATTTTAGGAGAGAAAAATAACAAATGAGTTAAAAACATTTTATTGCCTTACAAATTACAAAATTACAAAAATTCGTACAATTTACACACAAAAAACAACCCTTTCTTTATTTTTACTTACAGTAGTAATTAATTTGCTTCTAACTTGAATGGATTTTCATTTTTATTGCTATGCTTACGAATAAATCGACTAACAATTAAAATGGTTTTATTTGCGTGTTTAATCTATTTGTCAGCCTCATAGCTATATTTTATAATCCTTAACGCGCCTCTGATTGTGTTTATTGAATTCGAACTTAATTCAGTAATGCCATCAGCCGCAGACATGTTCGCGCGCGTGCTGTTGTAATACTAACTTTTGTGGGCAGCCGACACGGTATATATATATATATATATATATATGTACTTCTCACCGCAAATTCGCAGACACTGATAATGGAGGTCATTGGTCCCTCCATTAACCACATGCCGTGCAAATTCTCAGACAATGGCGTCACCCCACATCTGGTACAGATTCTCGTTTAAACAAGTTTGGACAGGTTTCAACCCTAGGCACTGATAATGGAGGCCATTGACCTCCTCATTAACCACATCCGGTGTACATTTTTAGAAAATAACATCCGGCCAAACAGGTTTGAACCCCAGACACTAATAATGGAGGCCATTGACCTCCTCATTAACCACATCCGGTGCACATTTTCAGACAATGACATCCGGTCAGGCGTTCACATCCGCTTAAACAAGTCTCGACAAGTCTGACATCTGCATTCCTAGGCAATGACTGTTTTCCATATTTTTTGAAAAATCAAAATTAGACTTTTACCTCCAAAGTGTATCGTGAGAATCTTGTAAAATTTTAAAATTAGACTTCAAAATTAATCGTGGCTCGGCAAGGACACTACGAATTTCGATGGCTACCATTCGGACTAAGAAATGCTTCCTCAACAATCTGCGGGTTACAGTTTCCCTTCCACATTTGCGCCAGAACGCCTGTAGTTACACTACTGAGATCCTGTATATAGTTTACTAAGAGTTGGGCAAATAGCCTGATTTGACATACATTTTTTATCCAAATTAGATATTTGACATACGTCAAACAAAGACGTTATAGAAACCAATCTTGCTAACTTTCTTTTGATGGGAGAATTTTCAGAGCATTGATCATTCTTAAGATCTTTAAAACCGACTATTACGAGCAGATAATCACATCATTTGGCACAGTTAAAACTTTTCAGGTATCTTTATACCCACAAAAGAAAATCTTTTTGGGCAATATTCTAACATCATAATTGTAGGAGGTTTTAGCATTATTTTACACAGCTTTAGCAATAACAAATTATAAAAAATAGTCGAGAAACATTAAATTAATCATATCCTTCACCGTAACAAGGTGTTTGTAGTTTAATAATATATTGACAGTCTGGTGTCTGTATTCCTTTTGCAAAAATTATACTTGGTAAAACTATTGTCAATTTGCTTAATTCTGGCAAGTCCTGTGGCAAAATTTCTAAACAATTGCAATTATCGTATTATTGCGTATAAAATATTGCAAAACTATAAAACAACAGAATCTATAGCAGAAAAGTCAAATTTGGGACTAACTTCAAATATTACACCAGCAAATATAAGAGCTTTACGTATCTGGGCCAAATGATATGATTCTGGGCATGTGTGAAACTATCGGTCGTAACATGTTTTGTAAAAAGTGATAAAAACCAATCAATATTAACTGAAAAAGAAAACTGATTGGGTTTTGCTGAACTCCACCAGCACAGTTAAGGATTAAAAATGTATTAAAATTAAATGTGTTTATTATATTTTAGAACCATATAGTATTTTATCTACTCCAGTGGGACTTCATTACGTAACTGAAATAGTGTCAAATGAATGACATAATGACATTTGCCTACTAAAATATTTTTGAATCTGACATTTCTCTTAATGCACTTTTCTCAATTTTAGGGAGTCGTAGATAAAATTTTGTACAATACATGTGTGATAATGCAACATTAATATATTTGTGTGGTTACATAACTCGTGCTACGCACTGGTTTGTAACTGACACACACGTATATTAATGATGCTGTTATCCCACTTGTATAGTAAATAACTATAACTAGCTTGGTAAGAGAATTTTTACTGGCGAATAGAAGGATATGACTGGCGAGCCAAAGGCGAGCCAAAGGCGAGCCAGTCACCTTCTTGAGCCAGTAAAATCTGTTACCTTGCGTGTATTGTTGAATATTTTATTTGTTGCTCACTTGTAAATAACTAGAAATTTATCATTTATTCAAAATGTCAAACTGACAAGCAACTAAATTCATCAATATGACATATACTACGGAAGGCAACTCTGGCTTTGCACGCTATCATTTATCTATGAGAACGCTTGTGAAATTTTACTGGCTAGCTAGTAAAACATTTACTGGCTAGCCAGTTAAGAAACATTTTCAAGGTGAATACAGTGACTTGATAAATTGATGTTTACAAGTGAGGAACAAATAAAGCTTGTTTATTGGTCCTCGATAGTGGGCGTAAAATGGCTTTTATGGCCATAGGGTCTATAAAGCTGCTAAGCAGTATAACAAGCACCAACAATGTAGTATAGCAATACCAACAATCTGCATATAAACCATAGCACGCCAAAAATTCACAGTCCAGCACAGCGATAACATAGTATGAGCCCAGAATCATATCATTTGGCCCAGATAAGTAAAGCTCTTATATTTGCTGATGTAATATTTGGAGTTAGTCCCAAATTTGGCTTTTCTGCTAAGGATCCTGTTGTTTTATGGTTTCACAATATTTCATAAATTCATACACTATAATACGATAATTGCAACTGTTTGGAAATTTTGCCACAGGAATTACCAGAATTAAGCAAATTGACAACAGTTTTACCAAGTACAATTTTTGCAAAAAGAATACAGACACCAGACTGTCAATATGTTATTAAACAACAAACAGCTTGTTTCACTTCAACCAAAACATGCTACGGTGAACGAAATGATAGTTTGATCATATGGGCCAAATGAACTGAATCGATAATTATTTTTAATTTAGCGTTTCTCGACTATTTTTTTGTAATTTGTTATTGCTAAAGCTGTTTAAAATATTGCTAAAAACTCCTACAATTATGATGTAAGAATATTGCACAAAAAGATTTTCTTTTGTGGGTAAAATATAAAGATATCTGAAAAATCTTAACTGGGTCGAATTATGTGATTCTGGGATCTTAGTCTGTAGGCAAGATAATAAATCCTTCAATTTTGTTCATTTAGAAAACCAAAATAAAATAAAACTTTGTACCTACCACGTGCTTAATTACAATTATAGCTCTCAGGAAATTTAAAGTTCTCCACTTTGCGTCGCGCTTTAAACATTTCCTTGTGCTATAATCTATTGATTATGCCCTTAATACATAAATAACTATCATTTTACACTAGTCTGGTTCAAAGTTCAATATGGTATAATTGGATGGGGTGGATTATCAAGTTGTTATTTGAATGCACCTCAAATACTACAAAAACAAATATCACGAAATATACAGATTGCGGCAGGCCACTAGAACCATACATGGGCGTAATTTAAGCTTCTTAAGTGGGGTGGCAAAACCTACCGGGGGGTCTGGGAAAATGTTTGAAAAATTACACGTTTGATAATCACTTTTTAGGCTATTTTGCTTGTACCAAACTAGTTACCATTTCTTAGTTAATCCTTGCCGAAAGGCAAATTAAATGTACCTTATGGCTCTATCTGGGCAAAATATATTACCATAACCTAGGCCTACACTGTGTTCAGGATACGGCTAGTTCCTATTTTTTCTCCATGAATGATTTGGAAATAAACAAAGAGCAGTTTTATTACCGTGTTAATAATTTTACTTTAAAATTTAGGGGTGGCAAAATACATGGTTGGCCAATTCTGGGGTGGCAACTGCCACCCCTTGCCACCCCTAAATTACGCCTATGGAACCATATCAAAAGCAAGGGGACTTTACATGTGCCCGCAATTGTATTAAAAAAAGTAAAAAGTCGAATATATACCTTGTATTTATAATTATCCTAACGACCTACCGCTATCGTACAGGGATTGTTCGTTTGTTAAACACCACGAAGGCCACATGCATATTCTTCTTGCTTTTGCAATGGTGCTAGTAGCCTGGCGCCTTCTGCATTTTAAAAACCCCAAGCAAACTTCACCGGCTTATTATTCAATAAATTTAATCTTTACTATTCGACACTTATATTTACAAACATTGGCAATCTATTCATTTAAACACAACGATCTACTGACAGACATAACACATAATTATGTAACAATCTTGAAATCTAAATCTTATGTCATATTACCAAAATTCAATAGTCACTTCTCCAAAACCTACCTGCCATTTATGTTGAAGCATTAGTAATAGTATACCAACTGATATAAAATTTTAAAAAAATTAACAAAACAATTTGTGAAAGAGCCTTTGGATTTATACGCATTATTAACAGAACTTGAAATATGATAATGTAATTTTTACCGTACTATTTGTAAAATTCTCATAATTCCTTTTTATGTTTATTTATTAAAAACTTGATTTACTTTCAACTTTTTTATCCTTTCCACATACCAGCTTAAGCTCATGGGAAATAAATAAAAGAAAATCTTGCTTACGAGAAACAAAACGTAGCGAGTGTTGTTATGGAGATTTGGTATTATTTACTACATTAATATCTTAATTGAGTTATTTGCCAGTTTCTATAAAGCCCGTTCTTCTCATCTCAAAACAGGTTTATGTAAAAAATTGATGACAAACGTATAATTTAATTGTTGAAACGATAAAAGAATAGCAAAAAATAGGTATTATATCACAGAAAAGCTACGTATAATTTCCAGAATTCGTTAGTTTTGTTGTTCACACTTTTTGTAAAACATTCTCAAATTTACAAAAGTAATTAAAGCTGCAGTTGTTTCTAAAATAAGCAAGTTACTTCTTAAGGCTGTTTGTTCTAAGTTCGATAGCTCTTTTCTCGTTTTTCCTCTGAACGTTTCAACAGTGAACGTTTGACCCCGAGCTGTTTCGCAAGCGCTTTTCCGAACAAAGGGCCCGCTGAAACTTCCGAAGCCTGCGATTTGCCAACTAGTATTTTATAGTGGCTTGCAATTTAATCTTATTTGTCAGATACTTGGGCTTTCGCCAGGACGAAAACGAGTATAAAATCGAACAGACTGCACGTGACCCAATGGCACTTAATGAGACCTGGACCGAGAGAACCGCTCGCATTGTCAGCTATTTGCGCCGAGCAGAGCCGGACTAGCGGAAATTTTTGCTTAAGATTGTTTTCAAATGTTTCGCAATTTAGCATTTAGAAAAGAATTAAGCCAACGAAAGTGTTTTTTATTCAGTATAGCCTTCTTTCAAGTTAACTAACTCTTTTGCAATGCGTTGTAAACAATTCTGGATTTTGGACTGCAAATAATGCAGCTTCAATTTGTTCTTTTCACGTGCTTTAAAAAAAGTAGTTGGAAAGTGCACAGTTTGGAGAATTGACGAATGTTTCCACAATTCCGAGCTTTTGCAGAACAACTCTGCACATGTCTTGCCAAAACACACTTTCGACCGTTTTCTCCATATTTTCCACACAAGTGATTTTCTTAGTTTTATTACTGCAAGCAGGCCATATCACATCTTTGAATTGTCCAAGTTTCATGTAGCGAGGTGCTTTAAGCATACATTAATTGGGAGATTCACTTTCATGTCCAATTTTATATGAGCAATACGAAAAAGGCGTTCATGTTAGATTTGCAAATGCCTCACTACAATATGAAAGTTGCTCTCATTAAAGCACTAACTTTTTAGTCCACCACACAGGTGGCCTTATTTTAAGTTTAATAGATTTTGAATTTCAAACTTGAAATGCAACTAAAGATGTTAAAGAAAGGAGTTTGTAAAGTTTTTCATCAAGAAAGTGCACTTTAGCTAGATTGTGTAGAAAATACATACAAATATCTTATTTTATTTTACAACCATAATCTTTATTGGCCCTCGATAGCGGGGGTAATTTGGCTTTTATAGTCCGAGGGCGTATAAAGTTGCTAAGAAGCATAGCAACTATCAACAATGTAGTATCTACATAGAAACAATAGCACATCAAAAATTTAGAACAATGACGTAGTAGACTGTAGCTAAAATACTAAATCCCCGAATTTTGTCTATTTTGCGAATACGTTCCCTCGTGTTATAATCTTTTGATTATGCCCTTAATATATAAATAACTATTAGTGTTTCTAATCAGACTAAAACAGTCAAACTAAACACTTAGTAGCGGGAATTACCTTATTTTAAAGGGTGAAAAAAGGATTAGAACTTGCGCTCCCAAGTGAAATTTGAGTTTTAATAAGAGGCTTAATCGGCTCGACTAGAAATGTTAAAGACGTAGATGCTTATCGTTGTATTACGAAGATAAGGTGACGATAGAACATATCGCGGACGGTGACGATGAAAACGTGACACACTCGGTTTTTGCAAAATCTGCTCAATATCCTTACACATGAAGCCCTTTACATAAATGTAGCTTATAGTTTAATTTTCTTAACTTCTGTAAACATTTTACTGATATTAAGGACGCCATAGTACGTTAATTTGTTTCACGTATTCTACCTAAGAACGAATGCCCCCATTTATAAAAAGGGGCAGTATTTTGAAATATTAAGTATTTCAGGAATTTCAGCTTTTAAATAAAAGAAAACAGTTAGAATTTAACTTTATACGAATATTATACCTTACTTAATACTGATCTTATGCCACTTTTTAAAGAGGCATATGTTGGCATGACACTAGCTTAACACGCACGCTAGGGACATTTACTTTTTCTGTTGCTACCAACTTAAGCCTTTCTTCTTCTAACATTTTAAGCCTTTGTACTAGGGTCTTTTTCCAGTTTCATTCCTGCACCATCCATTCTAGACAAATTCGTCGGTCTGTCTTTATTGATTATTTGGATCTACATACTTTGAAATAAAAATAAATAAATGGCTGTTCTATAATTGTACAGCACCCTGCAGCAATAAAGTTTGTGCCATTAGCATTAGATGGAGCTGAATGAAGCAAGCCTGATCGTGGACGAAGTAAATGTGATCCGTGACGATGCAGCGTGACGGACGCAATTTCACTCGCTTTTATTTGCATGATGGAGCTTGTGGGGCAAATTGGCGTCAAAGGTTCAAATCGATTTATATTGAGTTTTAACAATAGCTATGTAGTAGAGCACTTTTAACCTCACTTTTTCCGTTATCGGATTTCCTGTATCGAGCGATCAAATACATTTCAGATCTACTTTGCTGTGGCTGCATGTAAACATAATGTAATATCAGCCAACCCGATTTATAATGCGAACAACCTTTGCTACATCTAAACAGTTTAAACCTTACGTTGAGTGGCGTAATTTGATATTGTGCTTTATTAATGTAGGCAAAAAACCTTATTTAAAATTATTGTACGTAGTATATTACCGTCAATTTATGATGCAAGTATTTTGAAAGCATCTTACGTTCTGGTAAATCAAAACTGAATTTCACTTAAAGGCCGAGTTTTAGTTAAGGGATGAATGCTTCGATTGCTCCCATTTTTAAACAAATATTTTGAAAATGTCAAATTCTTAGATTCTAGTGTTTAAAATGATTGAAAATCCCAGAATTGCCTTTATAAATTTTTATAGTTACTTTTTATGAAATGTTTAGGTTTATATTAACCTCCAAATTCATTTTATATTAATTTAGATGTTTTTAAGGGCTGGTACAGTAGAGACAGTCAAGCATAATGCCAGAATAACTTGTTAATAACTTCGCTAATATCAGCAGTACGTCCCTGCTCAAAAGCACTTACAAGTTGTGTTGTAATTAACTGAGAAAAAGATCTAAAAAATCAAAATTGCCAAACAGCTGCTCCTCTATTTTAAGAATGTAAAGCGAAATGTTGGACATAGTTCGGCACTTCCGCAGTTTTACGTGACCTAGTGATCTTCGAAGACATCTCAGACGAGCTCAGCGAATTCTCTACAATGGTACTTTTTCTGCAATTCCTTAGAACTAAAAATTTAACGCCTTCTCCTTTCAGGCAACCCCCGAGTTACCCCAAGAGCAAGTGGCCCGTAAGTAGCGCAATAGTGATATAAAAAAAACCTCAAAAATCCCCTTTTAGTGTTGAAAAACGCATTCAACACCTTCGACGTGGAGAAAAAGGGGAGCATCGGCACCGTCATGGTGGGCACCATCCTCAACATGCTGGGAATTCAAATAACGGACAAGATGCTGAACGAGATCATCGCTGAAGTGGACGAAGATGGTAAGTTTTTTAATGGAAACCCAATGAGTGCAGCCCTCGTTTCAGGATCGGGCGAACTGGAGTTCGAGGAGTTCTGCATCCTGGCCTCCAGGTTTATGGTGGAGGAGGATGCCGAAGCGCTGCAAGCCGAACTCAAGGAGGCCTTTCGTTTATACGATAAGGAAGGTAGTTTCGTCTAGTTTTAGTTTGTAAAGTGTTGTTGATAATGTCTCTTTTGTCAAGGCAATGGATACATATCCACAGACGTGTTGAAGGAGATAATCAAAGAGCTAGATGACAAAATCTCCCCTGAAGACCTGGATGGAATGATCAAGGAAATCGATTCTGACGGTTCAGGAACAGTTGACTTTGATGGTAACGTACTTTTTTTCTTATTTAAATTTTGTTTTTTTTGTTTGAAACTTAATTTTTTTTCAGAATTTATGGAAGTCATGACTGGAGGAGATGATTAGAACCTAACCGCTGATTTTTTGTGTGTGATTTGTCCTTAGACTGTAATGAGATGACCAATAATAAAATAATATGCTATAAATAAACGAGTTTTTTTGTCCCAAGATTGTTCATACTATCAGTATTTATCTCCAAATAAAAAATGTCGCAGAAAAGAAAGAGCACAGTGCTTGAGGTTAGCTTGATAGCCCGTTCGTAAATGTTATTGTGTCATCTATAAACTGCTGCCCCCAAAAGAGAAAAATGTTGCTCCAAAACATCCCCTCCAAGGTCTAGCGCTAAGATAAATTTTGCAAGAGGCCTTCACTCGACAAAGCTGTGGTTTAAGAATTAGTGTGTTGAAGAAGTGGTGTGAAAAATGAGCAGATTCATTAAGAAGGTGAGCTTAATTTTGGGAAAAAAGTGACCGTTCTAGCTCTAGAATTCTAAATAGAAGTTGCAAAAATTGTATAAAAATGTTGTGTTCTAAGAAACTAATCTGACACAATTGCCTAAAAAGAAGGAAAATTAATCTAGCTTTACGATATTTCTTTCTTAAACGTTTCTAACCAATATCCTTTATTTTTTAAAGGACGAGTTAGAGAAAGAACAACTTCAAGGTAAGTACAAAACAAGTTTTTAAAAACCTCTAACAGCATCCCTTATAATTGAATTAACGCGCCTGAAACTAAAATGGGGAGAATAAGGCGATGCGTAATAAAAATTTGCTGAAGCTGGGAAAATGCACAAAAGCAAATTTAGTTTGGTTTTTATCTTATTTGTTCACACATTTGCATTAAGCCAATACCAGATATCGATAGATGAGCAAACACTATCTCGCTGCAAGGCTTTGTTAGAAAAGCTAATGTTTGTCGAGGCATTAATAATGTATTTTAGTCACACTAATAACTAGCTAGAAGTTCCCACTTTCCTCCTAATACTGGCAAGTTCATTATCAAGGTCATTTGAATATTTTATATTAACTTATTACATATTGCTATCGTTGCAGTTCAGGTTTGATAGGTTTATTTATTTTTATAAATAATGGAGTTAAGCGAAAAAATAGTTTTAAGTAGTACTAAAATGGTTTTTATTATTCAGGGTGGCTTAAAAAGAAGTGGCAAATCAAACTTACTGTTTTAAAATAGAATGCCTTACATTTAGGTAGCTTAAACATTTGTGTTGAAATACTAATCATTTTAATATAAAGTTGTATGAGTCTAGCGTCAACTGTTTTGGAGATATTAATGATTTTATACAAAAGAAACGCTGAACTTCAGGCGGCTACTGCATACAACAGAAAACAACTGAATGAAAAAGCGTTACCAAAACTTATGTTTTTTGCGAATTCACTTTTGAGTGTAAATGGTGGCTTTATGTTTTAATGCAATACATAGTGCTCAACATTTGCCAATTTAATAATTTCGGATTTTTAAAATGGAACACCCAGTATATTTTTGTAATTTTGAAAATTTCTTTTAATAAGCTGTCCTTTGATTACTAGTAATGCGGCCTTTGTTTAGCCCATAAGTTGAGCACCAAACTGTAGTGGTACTTCTGTTCAGACCTTTCCGTGGTTACGTTAAATTCGAATAAGACGTCTTATACTCATTAATAAATTATTTTAACACTTATTTGCTCATTTTAACCATTAGCTAGTTCAATAAACATGAACATTTCTTAATATCTTAAGTAGCGTCTTATAAAAGATCACTATTTACCAAAACATGAATTTGGTTCTCGCTAAGAGTGTCGTCGAACTGAACTGAAAGTGTCTTTAAAATAATGCACGAGAAAAGCCAATTTGTTTACATAAATCTACTGACTTCAAAATACAAATAAATAGATATAAAAACATATAAAAAAAAACACAAATCAAATCAAGGAAAATCGAATAGACACATGAGTCAATCCTAATACAAACTACGTGTGAGAGCTGGGAGCTGGATCTACTCGCGTATACATTTAAACATATCAAAAACTCATAACAAATTAATAAAAAGTATTAAAATAACGTTGGAATAATTGTCTATTAAAAATGCAAAGGTGGAAATGTCTTGATACGACCCTGGCTGGTATAGATTGTCTCTTATCAAATCGCCACAATACGCCCACGTTAAAACACATATAGACGGGAGCTTCACCGTGTAACTGCAACACTTTCCTAGTACTCGAATTTTGCAAATGCCTCATTAGTCTACGGTGAATAGCCCACTATCAGTTCAAATTTCTTAAAACAAAGTATAAAGCTGAAAATTGGTTAACATATAAATTAAGCACCCTGATATCTAGTGCTGCTGACTCTTCTGGGTAAGAGGGGATGACCAAAACAAGCAAACGGCGCCGCACAGTGGGGCCAAATCTCAAAAAGCTGGCCAAAACCTTAGATGAACTTAGATTCAGGCAAAAATTAGTACACTAGAGGATTTTAGGTCGCTGATGACAAATATGAAATCAAAATTATTGTAAAGAAAATGGCGGATTCTATATGGCGGTCACATGTGAAAATGATAATTCTTTGATAAAAAATGGTATACAGGGGTTTTTGAAACAGCTGATTACAAAAACGAAGTAAAAATAGTGTAGATGGCGGTTCCTCTATTTGTTGATAATTTTCCATCACCATACTTGGATTATGGTTTTGTTCTATTTTGTCGCTGGCCATGTATTTACTTTTGCTGACGTTTTTCGTAGATTTTGTTTGAAGTACCTTTACCATTTATTGTAATTCTGCTCTGCTTGCATTGAATGACTACCTTCTTCAGTAAGCTAGAAAAAATACTAAGGGCTTGCCAGGATCCTGATGAACAAGCAAGAAATGAAATAGATTATATCTAATAGGAAAAATATATAAGTTAAAGACACAAGTGTAATTAATACAGCGAATGTAGGTAGTGATCATCGTATGGTACGAGCAAAGGTGTATACAGGAAAAAAATCTCAAAGGGGTGTAGCGATTCAAAATCCATTTGTTTATATGTTATGACGCCATCAATATTTTTTTAAATGACAACTTATATATTTCTTCACTTATCTCTGTAGCAAATTTTAATCAGTTTTCAACAGTATGAAGTACTGAATAAGTTACATAAGAAAACAAAAATAAAAAATGACCTTAAATTTCAATTAGTAAGGATAGTTATCTGAGCTTAAAACAAAAACCGATGATTGTACTTTCATTTGTTATGTCGGAATTATAGTGAAAGTCAAAAGTAATCGCTATTAAGTCTTTACTTTTTTTTCCTTTTATTTTTTTCACCAACTAAGCTCTTCTACTGTTTTCCCTAGAACCGCTTTCATATTACTTCAGTGGGGGTGTGGGCGCCATTTACATCAAGTTTTTTGTTTTAAACCCATGTAACTAGACTTACTCTGCTAATTTCATCCATCTTTATTATGGTATAAACTTTAAGGCCATTTTTCTATTTTCTTCTAATGTAATCTATTTACAATTTTATACCGTTGAAAACAGATTAAAACTTATTAACGAAATAAATAAGTCAAAATTTTCATTTAAAAAAATATATTGAAAAAGATACGCTATGCAATTTAAATCGTTACACTTCTTCGAGTTTTTTCCAAAAACGAAGATTAATGGAGTTACTGAACTTATGCGTTACTTAATTTCCACACTATATAAACATAGTACAAAAACAAAGAAAACTAGCAACCGATATTCCCCACTAAATTAACGTAGAATAGCTGAAAATGAAAACTACTGAATATCAGAAAATAATTTTAAAAGTATCTGGCATCGAAAAATGAACAATACATTCTCGATCATTGCAACAATGCAGGCATAGTAGTTCTAATAGAAACATCTTAAATGGCAGCAACAAAACATCCACAACGTAAGAAAGCAAAACTAATTAAAGAAGAATTTTTGTTTTGTTATAGGTAAGTGTAATAAGTCACCAACCTTGGTGTCAATTAATATTCAGCCTTCCTATAATGTGTGTTTATTTTCAACATGCTTTTGTCTGTATTCTTGTAGATATACGCGTGTTGTACCTGCCTGGATACATGTGTCCCGTATTCGTCCACACTCCACACACTCCTCGTCTCCTAAAACTCCATTTTGCGTACTTGATATATGTATAATATACAATAAAAATAGCACTGAAAAGTACTATTTTTAAAATATTGAAATAAAGCGCCAGAGATAACAATAGCAAAGAAACGAACACGTAAATACAGAAAGCTCTGAATGACAACTGATGTCCCATTCCCCATAATGCACCACGTTCCGGTATACGATTTCGTACCTTCAATTTGTTCTGAAAATTACAATAAAACCATTTTAAATTCAAATTCTTTAAAATATGGAAGAAAAAACTATACAGTTTTCGTTACTTGGTACAAAACTTATTATAACTGTATTGGGAGATAGCAAACTTCGATATTCTGTACGTTAATACAACCCCTGAAAATTCGTCAGAAATACGTCATCTGTTTGACTTCATTAACGAGGTGGCATTGTGCTGAACGAGTTGTTAGTTTTGCACAAGCACTTTCATAAAGGTAATACATATACAACAGTGAGGAGCAAATGTCCCTACCGTCTAATTTTTTAAAACCACTTCAGGTCAGTTAAAACTTAGAGATAGCCGTTCGGCGCCATATTGAATACTTTATTAGTGCAAAGAGGAGTTACGTGACACCCCGTTTGAAATGTTTCATTGAGAAGGTACACGACCACTAACTTTCGAAAGTTTTGATAATTCTTAACAAAATAGATTCTGCGTTAGTATTCCTGCTTTTCACTTTCGCCAGTATTTAATTATTTACAGAAGGTTGTTGAGAATAAATTAAAAAAAAAATACATAGTTACAGTGCCACCAAGCACACAAAAACCTCGGGTAGGGGAGGCTGGTGCTAGCTCCGTTTGACAATTACACATCGCAGAAAAATTATAAACATTCCTCAACGCAGGAAATTAAAAATTTTTATTTTAAAAATCATCGGAGCTCTTTTACATATGACAGTGTTTAAGTTACTAAACCACTACTTATTAAGTAAATTTATTTTATTTTGGAACCATAATCTTGTTTATTGGCCCTCGATAGAGGGCGTAAAATGGCTTTTATAGCCCTAGGGCCTATAAAGTTGCTAAGCAGTATAACAAGCACCAACAATGTAGTATAGCAACACCAACAATCTGCATAGAAACCATAGCACACCAGAAATGCACAGCGCCAGCACAACGTCGATGCAGTAGTCTGTAGTCAAAATACTGAATCCTTGAATATCATCCATTTTGAGGACTAAAATGAAATAAAACGTTGTATGTACTACGTGCCTAATCACGATTATAGCGCTTGGGAAATTTAAAGCTCTCAGCTTTGCGTCGAGCTTTAAACATTCCCTCGTGCTATAATCTATTGATTACGCCCTTAATACATAAATAACTATTATTGTAACAAAGATAATAGTAAATAGAGCAACCAAGACTGCAATACATATTTTTATAATAATAAATTACTGAGAGATTATATAAATTAAATATATTAGATTGCCTAATTATCAGTATCCTAAAGGCTAATGCAAAAAACACAAAGTTTTTAAACAAAGGAAATAGCCATTAAGATCGCTAGAGAAAAGAAAAGCTGAAGAGAGAGAGAATGCTGACCCAAATATAGTACATATATTCTTATTATAATGGACTTGCTTGTAATCGATTCGCGTTTGCAATGGAGCGATTACCAAAGTCCCGACTAAAGAGTCATTTAAATGTAACTTTGGTCAACACCTGGTTCACCATTTTCCTACTCCCTAATTAGGATGAATATATGTTTCGTCTAGGAATGGAACTGGTTTTGTTTCGCACCTAATTCTTCGATTGCTTTTATTTTCCTTAAATACCAACGCCAAGCTACAATGTCACTTCTTTTCATGAGCAATTTTCTTTTGTAACATTTCTTATAATAAAAGCCTATTTCTTTTAGATGCTTTCTCAAAGTTTCTCGAAGGCCAGTATACTTAACTTTCGCATTCATTTTGTTTACTAATACATTTAGACTCGCTACTTTATGCTCCACAGTGAACATTTCATGAACTGTTCTTCGCAAGACTCCCAAATCAAAATTGTCGAGAACGATTTTCTTAGAGCCTTCCTTGAGTTTTTTCTTCTTCGCAGATGTTAAAGAAGTAGTGCCTGGAAGAAGTAAGGACTAAAGTATTATCTGCATTATGTTTTTAAGTATTACCTTCTGTAAGATCATCATCATCATCATCATAGAACAGCATTATGTTGTCCACTCCAATTTTGGACATATGCCTCCTCAAGATTCGTCCACTGTCCGGTCTTGTGCTGTTAGTGTCCATTGTAGTTTTGCTCCTAATGCGACATCGTCCTTTCAACGTGCTCTCGGTTTTCCTCTATCACGTTTGCCTGTTCGAGGTCTCCAGATGGTCGCTGTAACATACTCCTTAGAAACTTTCTTTATCCGAGAGGTTGATTTTCCAGTTGCTGCGGCTGCTATTTCTGTAGATTGCTGTACGAGAAATATCAACGTTCCAGAAGTCTTCTGTTCATCAAAAAAGTATATGACATTTGCAATAATACTTAGTATTACATAAATATACAACTGTAACTTGAGGTATCATTTTAGAAAGCATTTAATACTTAAGTCTTGATGTTATATAACCAAGCCGCCCAAAATTAAACGACGAATAGGTAAACAATAACAGAACTAACGAAGAAAAGTAATACTAACAAAAATTAACAAAGAACAACAAAACAAATGAACAACAGCATTGGAATACACTGAAAATTAAACACTTCTATCTGACGCAATAGCAGCAATCGCAAAGTGACGTTTATGTTTTTTGTTTGAATGCACCTCTCCGGAAAGATTGCTTTTTATTGGTTCTCTAGTTCCCCTTACTGTATTTTTAGATTTAGTTCACATATTTTCTGGGGATTTTGTGTGCTTGGTGGTACTGTATATATTTTACTCAATGAAACCTTTCAAATGAGGTGTCATGTGACCTTTACATTTAAAAAATATTCAATGTTTAAAAATATTCATCAACATTTTCTACTTAATAAGGTGCCACATGGCCTCCTTTCTAAAAAAAAAATCAATATGCCGAGCGGCCATCTTTAATTTTGATTGTCCTCAAATGGTTTAAAAACATTGAAAATTGGTGTTTCCTATTATAAAATTTGATAAAAATATTTTTACCCACTCGAAAGTTAGATGGGAGGAGAAGTTTTGGTATCGCTATTAAACGAGCCACGAGAACGCTGTTAAGCCGCTAAGATTTTGAAGGTCCATCCGTCCCTGGTTACCACATACTACAATTAATGCAAAAATTGGATCGCCATGATTTTGAAAATCGATTACATTTTTGTGAATAAACATCAAAACGAGAAAACTCTTTTGATTTTGTTTTATTTGCGGATAAAGCGACATTTCAGATGAACGGATATGTAAACCGACACAATTTATTATGCTACAGAAAATCCTCATTTCATTAGGCCAGTAGATCATCAACATAGATGGCCACTAAATGTATGAGCAGAATACTGGAAAATTATTTCATTGGACCCCACTTTATTAATGGTACTGTCAATTTTTGCAAGAGGATCTGTAAGAATTCCTCGAAAAACTACCTCCCGATATTATTCACCAGTTATGGTTCTAACTTGATAGAGTTTCAGGAGAGTTCCAAATTCTCTTTCTCTCTTGGGCTTTTCCCATTATAGGTTTGTCGTTCTCAACCTTCAAAACGGTCTGCCTTCCTTTCTTCTTCTCCTAGACCTTTCTCTGTCATTTACTCCCGTTTTTGCTCTCAGTGACTAGTTCATAATTTCTTACTGCCATCTGTCATCATTAATCCTTTTTTTTTTATCTCAGCATGTATATTGTAAACTTCGTTTTATCTAACTCCATTGTTCTTTTTCAGTGGCTTATTTTGTTTGGCCACAGTTATTTTCTCCCAACTGTATTAAAATTCTTTACATTGTTTGTTTCGTAAGATTTCGAACCCATATTGTTCCATGTGATGCTTTGTTTGCGCTTTTTTTAGCTACTTTGTCTTCTTGAATTCTGCTCAAGCCTTAATTGTATCTTGTCTTGTGCTAGCTTCAGCACTCATATATTTCTTTTTTTAAATGTATTGTGATTTTGCAGTTTGACATATTTTTCTTCCAACATGTATGTGCGTCCTATCTTTCTTTTCTAGTGCCAAAGTTAGTTGGTCGTCGCGTTGGTTAATATTAGCGAGTGTAGTATTCACTTATTTCGTTTTTATTACTTTGTTCTCTATTTTGATTTGGGCTTCTGCATTTTGGTATAACCCTTCAATTTTTGTTTTATAACAATTTTACTCATTACCTTACACATTTCACCCATTGGTATATTGTGGTATATTTCTAGGCCCACAAAGGTTACATGCGTATCATTATTTTTTGTCCGACGATACATGATTTTCTTCACTTAACTCTGGCCTGTTTTCTTTCATTTTAGATATTACTACTCTTCCGAATACTGTAACCATTGTCGGTAATATGCTAATTCCTTTGCAGTTTTGGCATACTTCCATACATTTTTTATATATTGCCACAATATTCAACTTATTCAATTCTATCGGCATATCCTACCTTCTTTCTATTTTATGGAATATTTTGGTTGTTTTTTATAAGCTTATTTTCCCAGTACTTTACCAATTCTATCCTGATGTTTTCTGGCCCAGCCGATTTATTGTTCTTACTTTGTTTCAGTGCCATTGTCATATCTTCTACTTCTGTATCTGTCTCCCCAGTGTCTTATTGATTCCCTTCCATTCGTTCTTGTTGTGTCGTAGGAGTATATTGTGGTCTGTTGGTTGATAGTGTTTAACCAATTTTTCAGACTTGATTAAATTAATTTTAATTGTATTTTTGTCTCTCCCAATGTTTCTTTAGATGTATTAAATCCTATTGTGTTACTTATGTTGTTACGTGTAATTTTACATTTAGATACAGTTAAGGATTGTTTGGATAATTTCTTAGCTTAAATACATTCATATAGTTAGATTCACCTGCATACGTTAGGTGTAGCTTTGGTTGCATACTCATTTTTGCAATTTTTGGGACTTTTGGAAAATCCTTGATTTTTAGGGAATTTTAAGTAACAGTTTTGAAAATTGTTTTGATAGTACGATTTCCGGCGACCATTTTTAAGTTTTCCTTTTTGGAGCTGCATGTGATCTTTGGAAATTTTCACTTAAGTGGATTACGTAGTTTCCATTTTTCTTTGAGGAATCTGCCATCCAGAAATAGGAAATGAGTGTTATATTGCTAAAATGAATCCGATTGTATTGGGATAAATATATATTTCTGCAATTTACTTACTCGAGGCCGCCTTACAACTCTGGTATGTTAATTTATGGTTGCCGTTGAACATTTTTCGATAACGTCCCGTATTTAGGCCTCCTCGTCCTAGTTTGCTGTATCGTTTTCCGATTTTTCGGGATCTAATATGCCTGTGGCATTGATGTTACTTGGCTAAGGCACCTGGAGCAACGATCCAGTTCCAGTCCGAGCCCCTCAGCACATGTGGTAGTTCGCATGCAAGGCTTCTCCCCATGGTGACTGCACTCGACTACGTTTCTCACCCGCAAAGTTAGATAAAGGCCTGACTCTTTGGAGGTTATTCAAGCTGGTGGACATCTTAATAGCTATCCCCCATAGCTGTTGATGTAGCGGCCCTTCTGTGCACAATTCAGGTATCTACAACACCTAGTGTTATCTACCTTTTGGTGTTTATTGAACTGAAAATATCGTTCGTTATGGCACTATGATCTTTACTTTATGTATTGTACTTACCTAGGTATATGCTAGCGAAATTCATGCCGTTTTACATGCGGAATATTGTGTAACTTCGTTGTACATCACGTGCAATTACTTTTGTGGAATAGGATAATGTCATTCTATGCATTTAATATCTTTACGTTTGGTAGTACTGCTTTGGTCGCGTTCAAGTTTCAAGTACTTGTCAATGTTTTAAAATTTAAACTATTGCGAGGGTCTCCGGGAGCATCAATTTGACATTTAACATAATATGAGCACCGTAAATACACCATTTTATGTGTATTAGCACTCCCCTAGGCGAACTGGTACCAATTCGAAGAGGTTCGCGACTAGATAGATTATTTACTTAATTAATCAAGCGATTTAGAACTTGCTATTCTCCCGCATTCCGGTATCGCTGTTTTTAATATATTTAAGTCACTATCGTAGTTGATACACGGGTACTCGAACGAATTGCGATTATCGTAGTTACATTTTCGACTTTATTAATATAAAATCTTGTACATTACATACCACTAAGATTACATCTACAAACTATTCCATTTACATACTATTATCACAGAATGGTGTTGCCTTTTTCAAGTATGACACAGAATTTTGAATGTGTACAAACTGTAAATAAATAACTAGGTTATTTCGAGTCTTGGTGTTTTCTGTCTTTTATTTTTTTTTTTTTTGTGAAACAGCTAGTGGTTTAGGAATTTACACGGCCACCTGTAGGTTTTCTGGTTTGGACCGTCTCAAACCAGTGGCGCTTCCGGACAACCCACCCCATCCTGCTCAGGACCTAGCTGGCGAAAATTTGCTACACCACTCGACAATTTCTGAACCGCCGTGCTGTGTAGTAGCTATATATATATATTTTTTTCCCTTTTTCTCTTATGTGAGTGTCTTTTCCCCCGTGTAGCAAGGTAAAAATGTTTCTGCAAAGGATTTCTCAGTATTAGTTCTTCTCTTGTTTTCTTGTCTTCTACATTCCACGTTTTTTGTCTTGTACTTGGTGTTTTATCTCCTAGTTTTTCATTTTATCGCTCCTTTTTAAGTTTAATGTTCTCTTTTAATTCCATACTGAATATTTCCTTCCGATGGCGTCTATTTTTTACTATTCCTAACGCTTCATTGGCTGCTGTATGTATGCGTTTTTATGTGTTCGTTTATTTCATCTGGCCTTCCTTCTCTGCTATGTTGCTGTTTAAGTGTGTTTTTAATTTCTTTTGATAAATGTCTCGATATTATCTTGTCTTAAGAGTTGAATTGCATATGTGGGCTCTCTTAATTTTTCTAACCGATCTCCTATTTTCTCTTCCTGTTCTATATTGCTCTCCCTATATATAAGCAAAGGTTCATATAACCATGTGGTTGACGATCCGCATCCTAATTGACGATATGTTTATATATCTTTTATTTTCATCTTCTTGTCTCGTCCAATAATTATCTTTTCTGCATAGGATGTAAGTAATATTTCCCCCTTTTCATTCACATTTCCTGCTCCATTTTTTTCCTATGTTCTATTACTTAATTTTCTTCCGACTTTACTATTGCAATCTTCTGGTATGATCACTTGGCTTTGTTTATTACTGTTTGCTAGCACATAATCATTTACAGTGCATGTTTTAACCGTGTACTTTCGTGTTAATGTTTAATACTCCATCGTTTACTTCTTTCCATATTGGTAATATAGTCGTCGGTTTCTTTTTAATTAATACCTCTGCTTTTCTCTATCTAACTTTTGGCTACTTCACTTCTTACATGTAGATATTTTCCAAATATTTGTTTGCTTGCTATGGGCAAAGTCTAGTTTCTTGGCTTGTTTATTTCTTCTTCGTTTCAATTAATATTACTATATCGAGGTCCATCTTTTTAATTTCCATTATTAGTTCCTTCCATTTCGTTGCCAATTCTTGTGTGTACGTTTTATGCCCCACTTTAATTCTCATAATAAACCTGTTAACAACATGCCAATAACCAATACTGGTACTATTACAGAACATGAAGTCCAGTCTGCAATACATAAACTTAAAAATAAGATTACGACTGGACTAGACCAAATTCCTAATTTTCTTGTCAGATTGCTCTGAAGTAGTAGTAAAACCACTAGTTATTATTTTCATTTTGGCTCTTCAAACATCCATGTTTTCGAACAAATGGAAATCTGCCCATATTTGTCCCTTACTCAAATCAGGTGACTCCAGTTTAGTTACGAGGTATAGGACCTCTGTGAAGTTAGCACCGCAAGTTCAAAAAATGATATTTTTTTGAAGAGTTCCCGTTGCACCCCAAAGAGTTCTAGAGTTCCTTGCAATTATTAAAAATAGTTCTATGTATTTAAGAGAAAATGTAAATCGAAGATTTGGGGTGCTAACTTCAGTTTTTCCTCGGACAAATACCACTATAACCTATAACTCTTTTTCCGTCATACTTATTGAAAAATGTTATCACACTTTTCGATAGAACTCGTCGGGGTGCTACTGGAACTGTAACAAAAAAAAACGATTCTAAAAAAATATAAACCGGAAAAATAACGAGTAGTTTGTACACCAAGGCACTGAAGTTTAACTTTTTATCACGAATGTGGATTTAGTTGCCGAGGCCCGTAGGGCTAAGGCAAATAAACCACATGAGGGATAAAAAGGAACATCAGTGCCGTGGTGTACACTATATTTTATTTGAAATCGAGAAATCGTGAAATTACAACATTTTAACCAACTTTTGTAGGTTGCTGAAATCGGTTGACGTTTATCTGTCGCCCCGCCACCTACAAAAAAGTCGTAAAACAATGGATTACTTCACTGCTCATTTCTCGTATTTTAATGATTACAAGTAAACTGCGCGCTACGCGCATGTAAAATAGGATACGCGAAAGGTCAAGCTCCGAGCCGAGCGCTAAGATAAGAAAAACAAAACCTAAACAAATATAAACATCTGTGAAGCCGGAAAGTGAGATTTTATTTTGTGCCACAGTGCCACAGACACACATTAAGGAAAATTATATTATAGATACCATTCATAATGCACAAAATTCCTATTCAGGCCACGTATTAATAAGTGGAAACACCGTGGTGTTATCGTTTTGGTGTTTTCAATTTTGAGCTGTCAGCTGTCAATGTCATGCCATTTCTAATAAGTTTTTTAGGATACGCATTAAATACATTTTTAGTGTAATTCCTTTACTGATATTCATGGTATAATCTAATCGAATACTCACTCGACGACTTTATTATCAAATACTTTTACTTACAAATTCAACGGGTTGCTTTATAGAAACACCACTCGCCTTCGGCTCGTGATGTTTCTAAGCAACCCGTTTCGTGAGAAAGCAAACGTATTTTTGATAATTCACAGTCGTCTAGTGGTATTATTACAGATTGTTCAACACTATACTGAGCGAACCAATGAAAATTGTTCAATTTGTCAGAAACAGCCAATCAAAATTGACTCTCATTGAAAACACCTAATGTCACAGTGTTTTCACGCGAGCCCGATTGGTTTCAATGATTTCAGTTTAATGAGTAGCCTTTGACTGACATTTCTCCAAAACGTCAAAGTCAACGTTTGCAAATCAGCGTCGTTCTAGAAACTCATAATAATCGTGTTGGAAGCTCCAGTATTGAATTAATAGTGGAAAACGTTAAAAATGTATGCTGTCGAACACAGTAAAAGTCATCTACCCATATTGCTGAATAATCTTTCCAAATACCACTCAAGGCAATTTTTTTAAAGAGCATTTATTTCGTCAACATGTAAATTATTGCAAATTTCTCTCAACAAAAACTGCTCAAATTCCACTCGACCTGCGGTCTCGCGGAATTTTTAACGCAGTTTTGGTTTCGAGAAATTTAAACGCAATAATTTGCATGTGAACGAAAAAAATTCTCAAAAAATTTTCACCTTTTGTGGTATTACCCTTGACAATTTCGGCGTACTTCACTGCCGCTTTTAAATAAATATCTTTTTTAATTTCTTTTGGTAGTTCCAATGGGAGTTCTAGTAGCACCCCGACGAGTTCGATCGATAACTCTCATAACATTTTTTGATAGAACTCGAAATAAGAAAGTTACGTGTATTTTCGTGTTAGTAGTTTTACAAAACGACCAAATCCTGGAAGCAATTCTTTAAAAGTTCCGCTACATTTTTGTGTATAATACAGAAAGTGTTAGATAACAGGTAACATATATATTCTCATAAATACGTTAGTGATACTATATATTATAATTAGTTTTTTCTATATTGTCGATAGCGTGGTAGCAGAATTTACTTTGTCGTTTGACCGTTTATCGGAAGAGTAGAGTCGAGTAGACGGGGAGGGGCTGAGAAATTCGACATAACGGGGTCACTCCAAAAAGGCGATTTCTTGGTAATTTCGATTCAAAGATGCTGTGTGTCGTTGTAACTTGTTTGGCTTAGTTGCAGGCTTTGATTGTGTGTCTGTTGAAAGCATTCTTCATTACGTGAAAGCACAATCTGATGTGTAACTGTTCACAAGCAAGCAAGAGAAGGCGCCAAGTTAACCACTCGAAATGCTTATTTGCGGGGGTCCTAGGGAATCGAGACCATTGCCATTGTGTCTCCGCCCCCGAGAATCATCAAGGGACTACTCACCTGGACTGTCACCATGTACTATCTTCCAGTGCCGTCTTTTATATGTTTGAGGCCCCGGGCCCAAGGTAATGAAGGGGCCCTTCTAGAAAGGAAGTAACTCAATGCAATACAATATATATTTTATCTACTCCTACTGTATAATGGCCATGAATTATGATTCATAAATCACGGTTTGCAGCCAATCAAAAAAATCTATTTTCATAATTCAATAGTTCGCAAGTTGCAACCAATCAGAAAATTCTATTTTTATTATTCAATGGGTTGTAGCTAATCACAAAATTCGTTCTTATTATTAAATGACTTTTGAAGTTAACAACTGTCACAAATGTAATTCGGAAATATGATCACAAAACTCCTATTGCATAGGAGTAGATAAAATATCGTATTACATTCGCGATTATTGCCATTATTCACTCAAATGACTTGCGCCACTCGCCTTCGCCTTGTGGCGCAAATGTAATCTTCGTTTATAATGGCTGTCATAATCGCTCATATAATAATATACTATTAATACGAGTATACCTGCCTTTATTTTTATACAACTATGTACTGAAACGAAATTAAAATTCTAATAAAATTAATATAAACACAATAGAACATAAGAATCCTAAAAATTTACAAATAGGTCATAATTATTGCTACGCACTAATAAAAGATTTTTTTTTCTCGATTTGGTATGGGCAAAGTCCTGTATTATATCTTCAAAATTTAAATTCAAAAATATGTCGCTTTCTATGCACATTAATAATAAAGAGTTTAGCCTCTCCCGTAGCATAGTACTGTAAAGTTTGTCTTTTATACTGTTTAACTTAGAAAATAAACGTTCGCCACTGCAATTAGTGATCATTAATGACAGGAAAATTCTAAGTGATATCACAACGTTAGGAAATGTTTCTTCTAATTTATCAGTTCTCAAAATGTTATACAGTAGCGAATTATCGATTTGTTCAGTTTTATATACATCGTTAGTTCCTAAATACTGCGCTAAATGAATACATTCCGTTTCCAATTCTTCTCCATTTATATCAAAGTGATAATATTCAGCAAACTCTTGACAGCTATCGTGCAACTCGTTTGGACTAATGGTTCTTAAACTTGATAAAAAGCCAAACCGATTGCTGACTTAAATATATGCAGCAGATCTCTGCTGTAATTGAGTTATGAGTCGATAATTGGGATTTATCAAATGAATACACAACTTTAATTTTTATTTTTTTACAAAATTAGTTAATGAATTGCATAATTATTAGTTGATCAATGCGCCCGTAGGGGGCCCCAAAAAATTGGGGGCCCCGGGCCCGGGCCCGTCGGGCCCGTGCCTAAAGACTGCACTGCTATCTTCCAGTTAACGAACACAACTTCCCTATGTGCAAACATTTAATTATTAATAAAGTCTGTAGTGGCTAGTAATGTTTAATAAATATGTATTTACTATAATTTCCGTAATAGATTTTAAAATGAATTTGTACATGGTTAACGGTTTGCAAAAAATTTTAAGTACGTAATAATTTTTTTCCGCCAATCGTACTAGAACTGACACATTATTGACAAAATTTTGTTGAGCAAAGTCAAACATTCCATTACATCAGCCGTTGCTAGCAAATTTACGATAAAACTGTAAAGGGATAATATTCCTGGTCTAGGCAGGAAATATTCGAGTACTATTTCCTATTTTTTTTAATTACCTGTATCGATCGGCGGAAAAATAGTATGTGCATCTTGAACAAAAAGCAACATTCCCAGACTCCTGTGTTGTTGGGCTCGACAGTCGCCTCGCCCAACAATATTCACAGTCGTCTGGGAATGTTACGCTTTTCGTCCTAGATACACAATGTACTATTTTATAACGATTTGCTCTCACTATACATTTTTAATATGAAACCCAATTCACACGTGAGCGTATTTTCGTCGACTTTTTTACCTCGCGTCCTATCAAAAAATGTTATTAGAGTTATAGATAGAACTCGCCAGAGTTTTACTAGAACACCCATTAGAACTACCGGAACTTAAAAAAATGCTTCCAGGACTTTGTCTTTCTGTACAAGTACTAACACAAAAATGTGTGTTACTTTCTTATATCGAGTCCTATTAAAAACTGTTATTGGTGGTATCGATAGAACTCACCAGAGTGCTGTTAGAACACCCATTAGAACTACCGGAACTTTTAAAAACTTGCTACCAAGACTTCGTGTTTTGTAAAAGTACTAACACAAAAATACGCGTAACTCTTTTACTTCGAGTCCTATCAAATTTTTTTATTAGAGTTATTGATAGAACTCGCCAGGGTTTTACTAGAACTCCCATTAGAACTACCGGAACTTAAAAAAAATGCTTCCAGGACTTTGCCTTTCTGTACAAGTACTAACACAAAAATGTGTGTTACTTTCTTATTTCGAGTCCTATTAAAAACTGTTATTGGTGGTATCCATAGAACTCACCAGGGTGCTGTTAGAACACCCATTAGAACTACAGGAACTTTTAAAAAATTGCTACCAAGACTTCGTGTTTTGTAAAAGTACACCAAAATGGATCCCGCTGGCAAGTTAGCGGTCAGTGACTTGAAAAGAAAGTGGAATTTATCAAAGTTTCTATCGGTAATTATTTGAATACGGGTGTTTTGGCGGCATTAATTGTCATTTGTGTTTCCAGCACTTGATTGTCGATCCCGTCGAAGAGACGCGGGCAAATTTTCAATTGTTTTTCGTGGCGTCGCTTGGGTTCAAACTTCGCCTAACCTCAAATTATGGACTCGGCCTATATTGCGAGCTGCACTTGCTTTACCGCCACGGCAAATGCTTGGATTGTCTTAAGTATTGAGTCTTCTTACATACACATAACTTTCACGGGCCTAACGTAGCTAGTTTTAGTCAAAAACGGTACCTGTTCTCTACCGAACTTGAATCGGGAACTTGTAGGAGACGCTGATGCAATTCTTGGGCTGCTATGGGGCTGATCCTGATGAAACTCCTGGGACACATTCTTACAAGGCTGCTCTATGACCTGGTACCTTCCCCTCTGGGCTGTGTTGACTCGCTTGGCTTCACGCAGAGATCGAAACTTGGGCTGCATCTGCTGCTAGGTTATCGTAACGGAGCTTTAAAGAACTTTTTACTTTTTTGTGTCGGAAATCTCTGCAAATACTACCACACCACCTTGGACATGCACTCAGTAAAACTGTATACTTTTTATGCTGATATCTGTTTATTTATTATATGAAAAATTCGTTTAAGTGGAGCACATTTCAACACAACAATTCTTACAATTTATTCTTTTGTTCTCTTAGAAAATCCGTCATAAACAATTGCAAGTAGAATATTAAAAAAAAACAGATATTGACCAAGTTCAAATTGATTACTTTTAACACTAAATTTGCTTACAACTACAACTATTTACAAAATTCGTATCCTTAATATAATTGTTTACATTTATAACTAATTAACCGTGTCTTTGCTCCACTGCACTTTTTTTATTAATTGATTTTAATCTTTCACACGCGTCACTGCACTGATTATTTAAGTTAAGTACTTCCTGCACCAAAGCTTCCTTCGAATTCACCTGTCTACTTTTACACACGATTTTTGGTCCATCTGTTGTCTGCTTTTCTTCGCTTTTTACCCTGTCTTGCTGATTTTTACAATTTCCGTTATATGCCTTAATGCCTGTCTTCTTAGCTGCTCGTTGCAACGTTCATTGGTTTATCTAGCTTCGTATACCTTTCTTTTAAAACTCTGACAAAATTTTACTGTCTAACTTTACTTGAATTCTACGCTTCATTTCATTGCCTTTGCAATTCTTTTTGTAATTAATAATCTCTTTTAGTTCGGCTATTACCTTTGCACAAACTTCTTATTTTAAATTGATCTTACAGTCAACTTAGATCCCTGTGAGAATTGAGCTTTGCTTATTGCGTTCTTTATTTAGTTATTCTGCTATTACTGGCATCTCTTTACAAATGTATTCATCCTGTTAAATTCAAGTTTTAGCCTTGCAGTTATATAAAATACCTCACCCTGAGCTTTAGTAAAATGTCCATTAATTTGGCAATGCTATCAGAGTTGAGTTGTAGTGCCTAAGACCATTGCAGTATATTATAATTTTGTGTATGCATAATGTAGGCTATTGAGGTATCGATTTCTTTTGAAGTCGTTTTCATGTCCTAACGAATTGGCGACGTATAGAACCTTAGTAAGTTTAAGAGTTCTTTTAAGCTAACGAACTTATGGATTGTAAAAGACTTCTTGGTGCCTCCTGGTAATGTAAACACCCTTTACTGATTATAGAAAACAGGCACCCGTCTTCACTGTAGCTGGTTGGACATCCTATATCTCCATGTAGCCTGAACGTTTGTTTGGTGCAATGTGAAGCTGTTTACAGTAATTGATTCTGTTTGATCTGGGGCTTAAGTCTAAAATTGTGTGCCGATCGCAGTAAAATAATTATACAACCCGAAGTCGGTGGTAGCGTATTCGTAATGCCTGTCGAACAGTGGACGTAAACATGTTCCAAATATAAATGCATAAGTGTGCAGATCTGTGTATACCAAAATGGTGAATATACAAAACACATGTTCTAATTCTTTTATATATTACATAGCGTTTGTTCCATAAAGTGTTATTTTTTGCTATTAAATGTATCAGTTTTTTTATTTTTTGTATTTTCAAAAAGCGTGTGTATTTGACTGTGCTGTTTTTTTCCTGTAAAGTAACTAATATGTGGTTACTTTTTCTCATTTTTATTCCTTTGCTCTCTTTACCTTTATTCCGTAAACGTCGTTTAGGTGACACTGATCAACTTTTCTTAAATTGTTTATTTTTTCAATACAGTGCTAAATATTGATACAAATTATAGACAATTCACTAAGCTGTGTGCTGGCCAACAAAACACTGAGAACTTTGTAGAATTGAAAACTATTTTAGGTTATCAAGTTTAAACAGTTATAAAACTTTTTATTTAAAAATATTTGTTGTATTTTAAGCTGTAAATATGAATCAAGGATGTAGTATCGACTAACCATGAATATAACATTTTTGTCCATGTCTTTATTTCCGAAATGCTCAGTTTCTTACTTTCTTAATTTTTTTTAATGTACAAAAATATCTCCATAAATTATGTTAGAACCCCACAATAGAATTTACGAACTGTATTATTAACTAGCACAAATATAAATGATAAATTAGCTGCAGTGGTCATAATTTGGCGAGCTGTTAAGTTTTCGCAAGCCAGGTCGTTCTATTACCTGTGCTTAAACAACAAAGTCTTGCAGAAATCCTTTGGCACCGATCAGAACAAACGCTTTTTATCATTTTGTTTTTAAGAGTATGGGAAAATAAATATAAATAAGGCTAAAAAGTTTATTAAAAATATCCTTGTGAACGTGTGTGGATAAGATGTATGTGTATGGTACAAATTCCATAGCTTCTTCTAGTCAGGCTAGCATATTTTACAGCTATATTTATGGAAATTGTCAAAGTTTTTTTAAAATTTCATTATTCTTTATTTTCGAAACAAAATTTCGCAAATTTAAAATTAAAATAACATAAAAAAGGGCTACAAGAAAAAATGGTAGATGAGGGTTTGCATAAGAGAGGCATCAGATGAAACGGAAAAAAAGGAAAAAATATTGTAAATTATTACAAGAAACGACAATGTGAAAATTAATATTTTTGGGCGATTTTAAGGCAACCGTGAGAAACAGTCATATACGATAGAAAAATGCAAGGGAAGCATTTGGCGAGAAGAAATTAAACAGTAATAGAAAACGATTTGTTTAATATGGCGCAATATAAAAGGATACATGCAATAACAAGAAACCAGCTACGTCGAAACAAAAACTCTGTGATCGTCTACATCACTGTACAAAGGAAAAATATAAATAAAGTAAAAAACGTGAGAGTTAGTAAAGGGTATGGCATTAGCAGCCACGGACGATGAGAGAAAAATTAAAACAGGAAAATGATAGACAGTGGAGAAAAGAAATATGAAGACATTGAAGTACGTATGTAAACTCAAAAAAAAATAATTGAAAAACATACACAAGATAAACGGACGAATACTGGTATTACGAATCCAAACTGAATCATATGACAGTGCTGAAGACACACTGACGTTAAATCACGTCAATAGCTGCTTGAGCGAGCGCACCATAATTTATGCACTTTACTGGAAAAAACTCACAACTCGGTGAATCACAGTAAAATATAGTAGAGGTAGGGAGAAGGGAGAAGTTGGGTGTTGTAATAATTGAAAAGAGGAGAACCGATGAAAAACATCAATAACCTATACTATGCCATAGTTTGATAAAGAGAAAAGAGTTAACCAAAACAACAAAGCTCCGGTTATATCATTCAGTGTATGCCTTGACACTAACATCTCTGGTTCTCAGTCATGGATACTATCAAAAGACAGCGGAAACAACATTTTTAAGATTTGTTATAAGAAAGACGAGAAGGGCATAGAATATAATTCTAGCGACAAGTCGCTAGTTCTGTATCAGAGTCATTTAACAATCATAAAAAGTGATCAGAAATTGGGGCGGTTAACATTTGGCATATCTCTGAACAGCATTTTATAGGTTGTCGCGATGGTACCCTGTTAATGGTACTGCAAAAGAGTTAACAACAATGTATTCAAATTTGACAACATAACGTTTTGCTATGTCCTTCTTAAGAAGATTACAGTATTGGAAAAAATATTGGAGCTATTTAAAAAACTGCAGTTACTGCGATTCGGAACGGTTCATAAAAATTAAAAAACATTGATCTTAGAAAATGTTATTCTTGTTTATAGCCTGAATAAAGTGTGTGTACCTGCAAAACCTGGCCCCTCTGTTAGGGTTTCACTTTATTACAATTAATTATTTTTATATGTTTAGTTCCGCATGGCTTCTAACGGATATATAATTTATTTAAATCGTTGAAATTTCCAGTGCTGAAGTCGACGTTCGACGCTTTCGACGTGGACAGGAAGGGCTACATCGAAACGGACATGGTGGGCATCATCCTAGACATGCTGGGCAAGCAGATAGTCGGAGATGAGCTGCAGGTTGTTGGCCTTGCTAGAGCGAAATCTGGTTGTTGCTTTATTGTAAGTTTTTAGTCGGTCATCAACGAGATAGACGAGGACAGCAACGGTGAGGTCTCCTTCGACGAGTTCGCCAACTTGGTCTCCCGCTTCCTAGTGGAGGAAGAGGAGGACACCGCGGCCATTCAGCTGGAGCTAAAGGGTGCCTTTCGCTTTTATGACAAAGATGGTACGTGCGACAATTTTGTCAAAATCTATTTAAAAAGTAGAGCAGCAATATTTGTCGAATCACAAATTCCTATTTGTCAATATTGGTCGCGGCGTTGGATTTTATTTACGCCATCGATTCATTACCTAATATTCACCTAAAATCTGGGCTCGACTAATAAGATATGATATGCAAAAGTGAAAATGATAATTATCTTCGCAATATTATGAGTGCTCTTCAATAAGCTCTCATAGTAACCAATTAAGTTTGATTATTTTATTATCAGAGTTAAATGAACACAAGGTGTCTATCAGTTTACACCTGAATAAAGTTATTTAGTTTACTTTAAAGCTTTCAAAATTCCAAGTAACAGTATGTGCTAAGCTCAACTGAATGCATTTGAATGCTTTTTTCTGAACTAGCTACACATTTTCAATAAAACAAGCATCGACAATCGGATAATACACTAATATAAGCAGTTTTACTAAGAAAACGCATGAATAATGTCGCTGAAAAGCAATAATTTCTTTGTAAATATCTAAATTTTCTTTAGTAGGAGAATAACACAAATTTTCATTGTAATTGTTGATCATAAATTTTTTTACAAAAATTCAGCTCTATTTTTTTGTAAGTAATCGTTTGGCAAGGGCGCCTAGTTTTCTTCAGACAAAATGGATATCAGGTGTTACGTATTAGGATGTCCATAACTTACCTATGCGTATCTGAGATTATTTTCAGTTGATAAGAAAATAGACATGATGTATTTAACCTTCTCCGGTTTCCCCGCAAATTGAGAATTTACTTTAAGAAACTGGGCGTTTGAAACTGAAGCAGCTGTAATTGTAATTAACTGCTTTTTATATATCTCTTGAAATAAGGCTTTTGTTCATTCCTCCGTGGATACGTTAAATTTGAACAAGACGTCTCTTACGGATTCATATTAAAATAATGATTTGCCCTTTCTACCCTTACCTAGCTCAGTTAACATGAAACTCTGTTAATACCTAGGTTAGTTGCTTATGAAGAATCACTTAAATAACACAGGTCTGTGACCAAATTTTTTTCTTTAAAATAATGGGTGATTCTTATGTATTTTGGTGCGCTGAGTTCGGAAATGCCCTCAGTTTTTTCCCAGCACGTAAGCATTTTTCGCAAAATGCATTTTTCTGCGGGATTGCCTACCTTAAGGCGTATATTTATGAATATGCCGAAAAAAGTTGTTTTTCCTATTCGGCTTCATAGTTTTATATTAGAAACTATGAAATATGATAAAAATTAGTATATTTAACAGTATTAGTCAGCGTATGAATCATCGAAACCCATTACCTTAATAGTATGCAATTAAGGTTTATCGCTTTTCTTCGGTGTTTTCAGATTCCAATGTTACTGTAATAAATGTTTTTGTTATTAAAAGTACATAAATAAATAGGAGAAATTCTTTCTGGTAATTAGCGTAATTGTGGTGAACATTATTGACAAATGAAACTTGGATTTTCTCATTGCCCTATATATACCCCTCGTAGTCCTTCGATTTGTTCATTTCAATTTAAATATTCTTAAAGTGTCTTTCAAAATGTCTTCAAGAGCTTGTGTTAATAATCCTGATAGTTTCTGTTACATTTGTGGCGAACTTGTATTAAAAAAACAATCTCAAAGTATTACGGAGTTTATTAAAAAAGTGTACTTTGCCTATTTTGGTGTGAAGATCGGAGATCAAGAAAAATCTTGGGTCCCTCATGGAGTGTGTTCAGGCTGTGTTGAAGGACTTCGCATGTGGTCTAAAGGAAAGGTGAAATCTTTTCGTTTTGGGGTGCCTATGATTTGGAGAGAGCCGAGAAACCACGGCGATGACTGCTACTTTTGTTCTTGCAACATACAAGACATACAAAGATATATGTTACCCAAACATGCAATCTGCACTTCGGCCTGTGCCTCATGGACCCGGTATTCCAGTACCAGTGCCCCCACACAATTTTGACGATTTGCCAGAGTCATCAGAGAGCGAGTCAGAGCAGTTGGATGATGAGTTTCAAGTCGAAGACTGTGGACCCTAACAGTTTTCACAAGAAGAATTAAACGACCTCGTTCGTGATTTAGGGCTTTCTAAAGAGTCTGCTGAATTACTGGGCTCTAGACTTCAAGAAAAGAACTTGTTGAGATCTGGAACTTCATTCTCTTGGCACAGAAGCAGAGAAAAACAATTTGAGTAAATTTTTTCTCAAGATGGCGAACTTGTATATTGTTCTGATGTTCCCAAGTTGATGTCAATGTTTAACATTCAACATGTGTCAGATGAATGGAGGCTTTTTATTGACTCGTCAAAAAGAAGTTTAAAAGCAGTTTTGCTACACAACGGCAATAAATACGCTTCTGTACCCGTGGGGCACTCTGTGCATCTAAAAGAAAAGTATGACAACATGGCTTTTATCCTTGATAAATTGAAATATAAGGAGTTTGGATGGCCTATCTGTGGTGATCTCAAAGTCATCTCTATGGTGCTTGGACAACAAGGTGGCTATACGAAATTCCCCTGTTTCCTATGTGAGTGGGACAAAACACAGCACTGAAGCCAAAAAGTGTGGCCAACGAGAACTTTGAAGGTTGGAGAAAAAAATGTTCACTTTGAGTCTTTGGTTGATCCCAAAAAAGTGCTTTTACCCCCACTTCACATCAAGCTTGGACTGATGAAGCAGTTTGTCAAGGCATTGCCAAAAGATGGCGAAACGTTCAAATACCTTGAAAAGAAATTCCCGGGACTGTCTGAGGCAAAGTTAAAGGAGGGTGTTTTTGTTGGCCCGCACATTCGGAAACTAATGAAAGACAATCAGTTTGAAAAGGTGATGAAAAAAGCTGAGAAAGAGGCGTGGATATCATTTAAAGAAGTTGTGACTAAGTTTTTGGGGAACAATAAGGACCCGGATTATGAAGAAATTGTAAATAAAATGTTGAAATGTTTTAAAACCTTAGGGTGCTCCATGAGCTTGAAACTTCACTTTTTGAACTCCCATTTGAGTTATTTCCCAGAAAACCTTGGTGCCGTAAGTGAAGAGCAGGGCGAGAGGTTCCACCAAGACATCAAAGAAATGGAACGGAGGTACCAAGGATGATGGGATGTGAATATGGTGGGAGACTACTGTTGGATGCTTCATAGAGAACTTCCAGACATCCCACACAGACGGAAAAGCTCAAAACGGAGTTTTGGGGGAAAAAGATGTAGATATTATAAAGAATTATAAATCCTTATTGTATGTACTACATATTATTTTTATCAAATTGTATTTAAAAATGTAAATAAACCACTAGTATTATCTATTTTTTTTAAATTTCAAAATGCATTTTTACCTATATGTACTGCGGGTTTTGCATAACTTTCTTTTTCATTTTGCGGAAAATCCCTACGTGCTGGAGAAAAACTGAGGTCATATTTGGACTCCATTACGTGAAAAAAATCTAAAAATTTCAATTTGCAGGCCTGTGTAATGCATAAAAACAGCTAATTTGTTCTCATTCTTGACTTTAGAACACAAATAAAAACATAAAAATACAAATAAAACTCATATAAACACAAATAAAACCAGTTTAAATAATCCAGTAATCTACGTGCGAGATAACTAGGTTTTCTTCTATATACATTCAAACTCATAGATGCAACTATCAAAATGGACATTGAAATAATTGTGTTTTAAAAGAATGCAAAAGTCAAAATGTCTTAACACGGTCCTGGCTTAACGCCTACCCTGATCGAGCTTGCATATATTCAAATAGGGTGCGAATTACACACCGAAGCACATTCTCGTTCTCGCACATCCGCAAACACTTATCGCAGCCGAACGCAATTCGTAATAGCGGTGACTGCAAACGTTTTACCTGAATTCGATCCTCACACTTGCTAAGTCCCTTGAATTGAGCATGAGCATGTCATAGAATGCATCAAACGGTACAACGCTGACACTAGGAACCCCCGCTAGTGCTGACATTTTTTTACTAAAATGAATAAATTTGTAATGAAATGTCTGTAAAGAATCAACAAATTTAGAGACGAAAGAAAGTTGTTAAATAAGAGAAAACGAGTAAATCCATTAGAAATAAAAACCATATTCTGGGTGATCTAAGAGGCTAGTCGTTGTGATGAAAGAAATCTTAAATTATGCTACCAACAAAAAGAAAATTACTAATCATTGGAACAGGACCACTGTTGTACATATCTCGATAAGGCTGTTAGTCCAATCACTATGTTATTTGGTTGAAGGGGTTCAGAAATGCTTAACTTCAAGTTGTTAAAGTCTAGAATTCGCACGAAGACCAATTCAACATTTTAGTATTAAGACTTTCTACTCAGAATTTTATGACCAACATTGCCAGTACCTATTAATACTTTAGTATTATACAGTTACATTACTACCAATCAGAGCCAGTTACTGGCTTTGCTACCAATCATATGTGATCAAGTAGTGGCGCTATCCGAAAGTGCCCCTAGGAACCGCTCAAGGTCATCATAATCGGCATTTTGACATCAAAGGAACTGACAGTGAGTGTCTCTACTTGTTTGATTTATGTACGCTGAATTTTCTTTCATTTTTTTCTCAAGCGGTATTCAATAAGTGGGCATTGATTTACAAAAACTTTAAACTGCTATTATTTTTATGTATGGTCAGATATTTATTAAGAAAATAACTTAATTTTGGTTGCCTCTAGCTACCTTTTCAGTCTCCTCCGTACGTTATGAAACACCCTGTACTACATATACAGGGTGTGTATAAATTGGCGAAAGAACTACACGTGGCAATGTTGGTCATAAAATTCTGAGTAGAAAGTCTTAATACTTATTTAACAACTTTCTTTCGTCCCTAAATTTGTTGATTCCTTACAGACATTTCATTACAAATTTATTCATTTTAGTAAAAAAATTTCAGCACTAGTATGACGAGTTGTTTATTATGTAGCTAAAGTGACAGTCTTCTTGTTTCTAAAGGGTGTCCAAATTTGAGGTTGGATCTAAATTCGTTAATAAAACGCGTAAATAATTTGAAAATATAAGATATTTTAATGAGAACTTAAGGCATATACGTAACGATTAAACATGGAAGATAATATCATATAAATGCCCACCTCGGCTCGCATGACATGTAACTATTCTTTTTTTCAAATCTTCAACGACATTCCAACATAAATGAGGGTCTATCTCACCAATTACGCATGTAATTTCAGCCTTTAGCTCTGTAATTGTCTCTAGACTATTTGGCATAGACTTTGCTTTTCACATAACCCCAGAGGAAAAAATTCAAAGGCGTCAATTTGCAAGATCTTGACGGCCAATTGATGTCAGCATATCGAGAGATAAGTCTACCTCTGAACTTTGATTACAGTAAAGTTATTGTTTCCCGCGCTGTGTGACATGTGACACCATCTTGTTGAAACCACATGTCAAGCAAGTCCATAGCGCAAACTTTCCTTGCAGTTTCTGCAAAACTTTTCCCTTTCTGTAATGGGTTTTTACAATAAATATGCGTTTCTGGACCGTGAACCGCTCCATAACTTAAATAACTTAAATGGAAATGTGTCAAAATGACAACTATAAAATATTAGCGCTGTATGTTTGACAAAAAGCAAATGCCGCGAAATTCAAAATCCAACCTCAAATTTGGACAAACTTTTATATCATTGTTTTCCCTAAATCTTTTCATGTAATTGTAGTAGAGTAATGGTCTTCTCTTTACATCTGTTACAACTTGTGGTATAAACTAAATATTTTATTTATGTCATTCGGATGATATTCTCTGTGTGTTAGATATACAACATGATCTTCTAATGGCATCCATCCTTATCATCAACAATCTCTTCTTGTTCGTCACCGTGAACCTTCATATTTCAAATGCAATGATGTGTGGTGCAAGGTAGTGACAGCAATAATATCGAATGATTTGAATTTGAATAGAATAATCGGAGTAATAACACTCTTGGAGTTAGAATCATTTACTTCCTTACATCAATGTAATTTTGAGACCGAATATGTTCGAATTTGTTCTTGCAGGATTAGTCACACAGACAGAGAAACCACTAGACATATTTCTTCATCACTCACTTTATCTTCTTGTTTTACACATTTTGTTTTAGTCAGAGTTTGCTGTAATTGTTACAGTTACCTTTAGCAAATGTCAATATGCAATGTAATTAAGTGTTCTTAGACTTGTCACTATTGCAATTATCAAATGCATTGGCAATCTTTAACAAAATGTGATGCCTTTTCTTGAAATTTTTTATAGCTTAGTTCATGGACTGCATTTTCTATGCGATTTATGTCAATCTTCAATTAAATTAATTTCTTCAGTTCTTAGAAATGTTTTCTATTGTTGCATTTAACTTTTACAAATTCAAGTAAAAAAGAGATACTTTTACAATTTTTCTCAAAAATAAACACTGAGAATTCACAACCCTTAAAGCACGAAAACGGGGTTACATATTTTGATCAATAATTTTCTCCATCAAGACGATCCAATACCAATAAGCTTTGATTATATTTTCTATTAAAAATTCAAGACATTGTTTGGAAAATTTTGTTAAACGTTGCACAAAACATTTCGATTTATAAAAAAACTGTTTCGTATATAAAACTTTAGACTCCACAATATTAACAATTTCATGATTGCAGGAAATGGATTCATAACAACCGAGGTTCTTAGAGAAATTCTAAAGGAGTTGGACGATAAGCTCAGTGATGATGAATTGGACAATATGATCGATGAAATCGACGCCGATGGTTCTGGAACGGTTGACTGGGAAGGTAATGCTGTTCTCTCAACTGTTTATGACCATTATTATGATTGCTTTTTAAGAGTTCAAAGCAGTGATGATTGGCTAAGATCGCAGACCGAGTTGAAGAAGCATATCCAATACACCACATTCAAGTTTTTAAAGTTAAGCTAAACCCAACTATTCCTGAAAGTATTCGAGATTTGGAAGGATGTTGACCTTTAGGAGTAATAAATAAGTGAAGTTACATTCTGAACATTTTTGCCATTTGTCATCTTTCATGTGTTGTAACGCATAAAATCATTTGACATTATTTAGAATGCTTTGTACTTGATAGAATTTAAGAAACTTGGAAGAAATAAACATCTACCAACAACATCTGACGTCATTATAACACTGCGAATCGATAGTATTTTCGGGTGCGGTTTTGAAACGCATAAGGCTATAAAAAAGTCCTCAAGGTGTAGAGGTGTAACAATCCCCTTCCCGGGCGTCTATTTATATTATATAAGGACGTTGATTGACGCTTCGATAAGTGTCAATCACACCCATCGGGTCGGTTATCGCGCTAAACTCCGCTAGCTTAGTTTCCAGAATGGTAAGACCGAGATACTACGCTCCGCTTTGTACTCATAAAAATGCTTTAAGTCCGCCCTCGAGATGGATGAAGAGACCAAGAAGATGCTGGAGGAGCTCTCCAATAAGCTGGAGCTGCACAAGGACCAGCTCGTGTGTAAGTTCCCCATTCCAGGCAAGTGTCGTTTTTCAAGCGCTGATTTGTAGTGCTGCAGCAGACGTTCGTCTCGTTCGACGTCGACAAAAAGGGATACATCGACACGGAAATGATCGGGCAAATATTGGACATGTTGGGGCACCAACTCACTTCCGACGAGCTTCAGGTATAGTTTTTTGAGTTTCCGAGCAGCCTTAGTGAGATTCCTGTGATTTTTCTCAGGCTATTGTTGGTGAAATCGATGCAGACGGCAACGGCGAGCTGAGCTTTGAGGAATTTGCACACTTAGCTGCTAGGTTTCTGGTGGAAGAGGAGGAAGACACCGAAGCTATCCTCAAGGAGCTTAAGGATGCGTTCCGGCTATACGACAAGGAAGGTATTGTAGCAATCGGCGAGATTAAAGTCTGGGTCCTGATAGTTCGGCAAAATTCTAGGCTTGGGGTTCATAACCACCGATTTGCTAAGGGAAATCTTAAAGGAACTAGACGATAAGATGACGAAAGACGATCTTGATCAAATGATCGAGGAAATTGACGTGGATGGATCTGGAACTGTGGACTGGGAAGGTATGAAATTGAGATGTCACGGGTGATATTAATTTATGATTTTTCAGAATTCAAGGCGATGATGATCGGCTAAACGCCAGACGCAAGAAACCTGTGCGATCTAACTATAACTTGGTAATTAAATCTCAGTGATAATGTTCCTTGTTTAATTTTAACTTGACGACGTGCCAAATTTGACGTGCCAAATTTGACGTGCTCTTAATCAGCTATACGGACTGCAACGTTTTGTAAGCGTGCTCGTTTTTATCAAGTGTAATTTGTTAATTGTATAATTAAATTTGATATACGGAGCTTGATTTTATTTTTTAATTTCTGTTGGTCGCGGGAATAAACATTATAAATAAAACTTGGAGTTAAATAAATCTAGTGCAAAACTTAACTGTAAATATTAAAAATATTTTCATCAGTAGCCATTAGAATAATAATGCAATTCCATTATTCCCGTTAATAGTGCAATCGTTTTATTTCAGATTTCACAAGTAAATATTAAAATATTAGAGAAAATCATGAAAACATTCTAATTTTCAGTTTCTGTTTAGTTCTATTAACTTTTTATATATACAGGTAAGACGCCATATGGACTAACCAACAGGAAACTAAGTCTGGACTTGACTAGAAAAAAAAACAGACCTTATAAGAAAGCCCCTTATAGGTCTAAGGAACCGTTATAACTTATAGAGTGCTTGTATAATATTAAAATAAGAGTTGGAACATGTGCGATGCCCGTTTTTCATTGGTTGGCCAATCTCATGGAGTATATTTTAACACAATTTGACAACTTGCTGTTCAAATTACATAACGCAATATCGAACTATATTTTCTGTCACTTAGACAGGCTCTTCAGCACTTAATTGCAAAAATAGAATAAACCAGGCATTCTATTTTCACAGGTTCCTCAAAAAATCAACACTTAAAAAAATAGTGGAAAAAGAAATTCTTAAGTACAGATGGATCTCGCTTGTATAATCAGCATTTCACAGGAGACAAATGATTAATAAAATTTCAGTGGCAACAATACCTGTGACCTCCAAAAGATTATAGAAAGGTATTAAGATTAAGTTTCAACTATACTAAACTTTAGCAGATTAATATTTTAAACCATAAGATTTTGAGCAATGAGCTGGCAAGGGAAGAAGAAAACAAAAATGAAAATTTATAAAGTATTTCCAATCCTGATCCAATTGGTACTATTCAGAGCAACACTAATCTATCGTCCAATGAAATTGCCATGGCAGCGTTACGTCTTAAATGTACTTGTGGAACCTGTGGTTATAATAACTTCTTAAAGCTGCAATTACCATATCCTTTCGTTAGCACATTAAATAGAAAACTGAATGTTTAAAATTTGAAAGTCAAATGATACAGGATGTATTTACATTTATTACATTTGCTACACACGGGAATTTATTCGCACGTAAAAAAAAAATTATAAATACTTCACAGCAGGGTGGTACAGGAATCGTCTAGACGTGTAGCAAACGTTTGCCAAGCTAGGTCCTGAGCAGGATGGGGTGGGTTGTCCGGAAGCGCCACTGGTTTGAGACGGTCCAAACCAGAAAACCTACAGGTGGCCGTGTAAATTCCTAAACCACTAGCTGTTTCACAAAAAAAATAATAAAAGACAGAAAACACCAAGACTCGAAATAACCTAGTTATTTATTTACAGTTTGTACACATTCAAAATTCTGTGTCATACTTGGAAAAGGCAACACAATTCTGTGATTAAATGGAATAGTTTGTAAATGTAATCTTAGTGGTATGTAATGTACAAGATTTTATATGAATAAAGTCGAAAATGTAACTACGATAATCGCAATTCGTTCGAGTACCCGTGTATCAACTACGATAGTGACTTAAATATATTAACAACAGCGATACCGGAATGCGGGAGAATAGTAAGTTCTAAATCGCTTGATTAATTAAGTAAATAATCTATCTAGTCGCGAACCTCTTCAAATTGGTACCATTTCGCCTAGGGGAGTGCTAATACACATAACATGGTGTATTTACGGTGCTCATATTATGTTAAATGTCAAATTGATGCTCCCGGAGACCTTGCCATAGTTTAAATGTTCGAACATTGACAAGTACTTGAAACTTGAACGCGACTACAGCAGTACTACCAACGTAAAGATATTAAATGCATAGAATGACATTATTCTATTCCACAAAAGTAATTGCACGTGATGTACAACGAAGTTACACAATATTCCGCATGTAAAACGGCATGAATTTCGCTAGCATATACCTAGGTAAGTACAATACATAAAGTAAAGATCATAGTGCCATAACGAACGATATTTTCAGTTCAATAACCACCAAAAGGTAGATAACACTAGGTGTTGTAGATACCTGGATTGTGCACAGAAGGGCCGCTACATCAACAGCTATGGGGGATAGCTATTAAGATGTCCACCAGCTTGAATAACCTCTAAAGAGTCGGGCCTTTATCTAACTTTGCGGGTTAGCAAACGTAGTCGAGTGCAGTCACCATGGGGAGAAGCCTTGCATGCGAACTACCACAAGTGCTGAGGGGCTCGGACTGAACGGAATCGTTGCTCCAGGTGCCTTAGCCAAATAACATCAATGCCACAGGCATAATAGATCCCAAAAAAATCGGAGCACGATACAGCAAACTAGGACGAGGAGGCCTAAATACGAGACGTTATCGAAAAATGTTCAACGGCAACCATAAATTAACATACCAGAGTTGTAATGTGGCCTCGAGTAAGTAAATTGCAGAAATATATATTTATCCCAATACAATCGGATTCATTTTAGCAATATAACACCCATTTCCTATTTCTGGATGGCAGATTCCTCAAAGAAAAATGGAAACCACGTAATCCACTTAAGTGAAAATTTCCAAAGATCACATGCAGCTCCAAAAAGGAAAACTTATAAAATGATCGCCGGAAATCGTACTATCAAAACAATTTTCAAAACTGTTACTAAAAATTCCCTAAAAATCAAGGATTTTTCAAGTCCCAAAAATTGCAAAAATGAGTATGCAACCAAAGCTACACCTAACGTATGCAGGTAAATCTAACTATATGAATGTATTTAAGCTAAGAAATTATCCAAACAATCCTTAACTGTATCTAAATGTAAAATTACACGTAACACATTTTTGAAAATTAAAGGATTAAATGAATCACTAAGAGTGCAGGTGTCTATAATTACCCTAGCCGAAATGGATTTGAAAGAGTGCATATATATGCTGTGTGTCTTCTGATAAATTTGTTGGGCAGATTACTCTCCCGAATCATACTGTGATTGCTACTCGCGCTTTAGTGTTTATGGTAGCTGGCCTTACAAGCACTGGAAGCCATTAAAATTGATTATGTACATTTTAAACTAAACTTAATCTCATCCTTCTACATTTACATTTTACATTTAACTAAAACTCATTTGATGCTAAATTAAAACTAATTTCCACCACCTATTTTTAAGAACTTTCTGTACTATTTTTTCAATTCTTTTCTTTTTGCTGTTATTTCTTTCCTATCTCTAACCTTCACCAGTTTCAGGTCTGTCTCCGCCTTGTTTATCCATCTTTTTCTCGGCCTGCCTTTTATTCTTTACTATTGGTTTTCTACGTATGGCTAACTTTGGGAGCCTCTCTCCACTTAAGCTTTCTAGCCATCTTATTCGTTGTATCTTGGCATTTGCAATGATATTTGGGTTTTTATACAACTCTACTAGTTCCAGGTTTGTTCTCTTCCGCCACCCTTCCTCGGGTTTTATCCCTCCATATATCGCTCGTAACATCTTCCTTTCCTACCTCGTCATGTTTTTTCTTCTTCTTTGTTTAGTACCTACGTTTCACAAGCATACGTGGCTGTAGGTCTTATAACTGCAGAATAAATACTCTTACCTTTCTTGGCACACATGCTGATTTCATAAGTGTTTTCAGGCATCCATACTTTCTGTTGCTTTTGCAATTCTTGCTTGTATTTCTTTTTCCTCATGCCCGTTTTCTTCAATAGTTACACCTAAGGTATATAAGCTGTTTTGTGCTTTCGAAGTTGTATTCTTTGTTGTACCTATGTTATTAGAATCAGGTTTTTCTCTTCTTCTGGCCTTTCCTGTTTTTGTTCCATCACAATATACTTTGTTTTGTCTTGATTTATCTCCATACCATATTTTTTGCTTCTTGTTCTATTCTTCTGGTGACTCTCATGAATCCTTTTTTGTTCTTGCAATGATTGTTAAGTCGTCGGTCAAGGCCGTACATTGATGTTCGTTATTAAATATAGTTCCATCCGTTTTTATTTTACCATTCCTCATTATTACCTCTAGTGTCAGATTGAACAGTGTTGTTGACAAAGAGTCTCCTTGTCTCAACCCTTTTCCTATTTCAAACTCCTGTGATACCCTGTGTTTTGTCCATGTTATTTTATTTTTTATGTTTTGTAGTGTCATCGGAATTTGTAGTTGGCGTATTCCTTCATACAGCTTTTTCTTCTTATGCTATCATACGCTTGTTTAAAGCCAAAAAATAAGGCGTTCTATTTAATATTCGTAGCTAGTTATTTGCATTTTCTTTGAGTGCAAATATTAGATCTGTAGTGCTTCTATTGTTTCTAAAGCCTGATTGATATTGCCCTAATATTCTTTCAGTGCATAATTTTTAACCTTTTTCTTATTATTTTTCCTAAAATATTGTAGCAGGTGTCTAACAGCGCAATGCTTATATAGTTTTCGCACAGTGCTGGGTTTCCATTTTTATATATTGGACATACACGGGCTCTTGTCAATTTCGTCGGACTTTCTTCTTTTCGCCATATTTGTTTTAACATTTCACTAACTTTGTTTCTTAGCTGCTCTCCTCCTGCTTTAATCGTTTCCGATGTTGTATTGCTTTCTCCTGGGCGATTATTATTTTTTATTGTTTTTACTATGTTCTCTCTTTCTTCACTAGTTGGTTCTTCTATACTGACTCTTCCTTCTTCTTGTTGGTGTTGTTCTATTTGTTCTTAGACTTTCCCATCATTTAGTAAATTTTTAAAATGTTCTATCCATGTCTCCAATATTTCATTATGTTCTATTGTTAACATTCCTGTTTTATTTTTTAAGTAGGACTGTCGATTGTGGTATCCCTTCTCTGCTTTCTTTACTTCTTGGTGGAACGATCTTATTTCTTTATTTCGAAACTTTTCTTCTATTTCTTGCAGTCTTTTCTTTTTTCTGAATAGCTATTTCAGTTCTTTTCTTTTTTCTTTGTCTTTAAAAATATTTTCTTCGCTGTTATTCGCTAGCATTTGTGCTCTTATCATTTTCTTCTCTTTTGCTTTCCTCTCGCACTCTTCATCGTACCAGTCCTCATGTGATGTTTCCTCATTAGTATTAGTTCTTGGTTTGTGTCTGCTATTGTTTCTTTAGTTGTTTCCATGTTTCGTCGATTTTCTCTAATATAAATATTTTATCTAATCTTTTATTCATTGCTTTTTGGTATTCGTCCTTTATTTTCGTTTCCTTTGACCCTTTTATCTTGTACGGTATTTTTTGTTTTGTCTCTTCTGTGAGAGTTTTCGTTTTCTCTATTAAATTTTTTCTTGTGATTTTGACTAGGCAGTGATCCGTGTCTGCTTCAGGTCCCATCATGCTTCTTACTTTTCTGATTTTATTTAAGGTTTTTTCTTTCTATTAAAACAGGGTCAATCTGATTTATCACTTTGCCGCCAGGCGACTGCTATGTCCCTTTATGAATTTCTTTCCGTTGGGTTTGTGTGCTTCTTATAACCATGTCGCTTTCCATCGCAAAGTTAATCAATCTCTGTCCGTTGTCATTCGATCGTGTTTATTATGCATTCCTGTTATTTTCCTATATATCTCTTCTTTTCCTAACTTGGCGTTGCAGTTCCAGGCAATTTTTTTTGTCCAGTATCTCATAATATATTTCATTCTCATCCTATGTCTTTTCGTCTGATGGGGCGTGTACATTAATAATACTAATAACGGGTGTTCATTAATTATTCCGGTCAAGTTGCCTTCGAATATTTGTTGTATGAATAATATGTTGGTAGCACCGTAAGTCTATGTCAAATTCGAGGTTATCAGGTTAGGTTTTACATCAGTTTTTACACAAACTGACGCAAAACCTAACCTGCTAACCTCGAATTTGAAATATATACACTAGTTGGAATTACCTTGCGGATATAAATGTGAAGGTCTCTATTCTTTCTGAGATTACAAAAACCCAGATAAAATATTTTCCGAAATTTCTTTAGTACTAAAAATTGATGAATTTTATGCGTACATCGCATTTACAGGATTAGTTTTGAATATTTCCCAATGATTCTTAAACTAGTGGAAATATTATTCTTCCTAGATGTTCAAACTATGACCATGGACAAGACCATTTAGTGGAATTAAGTGAAATCATTCAGACACGAAAGTGCTTTCAATTAGAATATAAAAACTAGTTCACGACATGTACCAGTTAAACTATTTATATACAAAACTCTGCGTTAACGTCAATTTACATTGCAATACTATAAGAAAGTTTTATGCAGACCACTGCATTATAATGTCATTGCTGGGTCAGATTTCACACACATTGTGTACCGGCAATGTATTACTATGCAAACGTCGTGTTATTGGGTCTATGTCAATAATAGGTTATGAGTTCAAAAACAGCAAGAACGACACACATTTAATTCTATATAAAGACCTGTATTTGTTAACTAATTCAATATACTTCTAAATGCTGAGGTGTATTCATTTGTAACAAAGACACAGGCTAAAATTGTCTTTAAAACGGTGGTTGGGCCTGGCCACTCTAGTCACATCTTATTGCAACCAAGAAACTTCATCTCCTTTCACAAAAAACCTGTTCTACAATATTATTAGATTTATGTTTCGCGGTGCGAACTGAACGAGTGCAAGGAGTAATTTCCAGAACTACGCAAATCGAAGGCTTGCATAAATTCAAGGAGCATCGCGGAAACTAGATTTAAATGATATCAATATCAATCGGCATTGATTTATTGATGTAAAAAATATAATTGATTTTCCATTGCCTGGTTTGGTTGGCACGAAACTTAATGCATGTCCGGGGTAAAGGTTAAGTCAGCTGAAACGCAATGATATGAAAAGGGCTCCGTAGAGTTGCGAAAATTGGTCAACAATTTGTTTGCAGTCGCAGGCGCAGCGGTTCAGATCCCTCCGGTAATGAATTTTTCATTTGAAAATTGATGTAATTTGCATTCAAGGGTATTCTTTTATTGTTTCTGTATTATTTGGAACGTGAAAACATATTTACACCTAGTTTCTTTTGATTTTTAAAATTATTTAGTGTGACAATGTCCACTAGAGAGGGAAGTTCTGAGTAAAGCCTTTTACAGATTTTTTATTATAGTGTTGAATTAAAAGAGTAAAATAAAAAAATATGGCAAACTTGTAAGATTATAATTCGGATTATGGAAATTATTATATTTATGGAGATATTAGAAATTATTTGTTTTTAATGAACTTTTGGATTTAGCTTATTTGAACGATTCTGAACAACTTTTATTAACAAGGTTTTTTGATAAAATAATCTCTAATATGACTTTCTCCAATTTTGCTGTTTATTTTAAATCGTAGCATTTTACTGTGAAGGGAAAGTAACATACCCTAAAAGTACAATTTAGCGAGGAGTATAAGCAAAACAAAGAATTTTTTTAAATCGATGATATATAAAAAAATACCGAAGTGGTGTCGTCTAAAGTGAGACACACTGTATATATTGTCGCGATACGCCTAAACGACGGGAAGCTGACCACAGCCAACAAATAAAAAGTTGCACACTGACTTCAGTCTCTACCAACTTCTTACCCTTCAGAAGCCGACCGCTTCGTTTCACAATTCACAGTTTCTTAGGATCTAAATTCTTACAAAGACAGGCTTTTATGAGGAAGCATCGTACATTTGCATTCCAACTGTCCCTGCTGTTGGTGCATTTTGCACTTCCGAATTATTTGAAGTATTTATGGTACTGCCTGCACCAGTTCCCGGCATAGAAGCACGTAATACAAACTAACCTGGCCGCTGTGTACAATGATAGAAATTCGAAAACATGAAATTATTTTCAACGAAACTAGCCTTTAAGTATTTACATTTTATACCTGCTGCTACCCGCGACTTCGTTCGCGCGAGGTTCGTTATTTGTGTATTAAATAATAACTAATTATTTTCTGTCATCCCATCTCATCCCATCCTATGCCCGTCCCCGTCCCTTTCTGCGTCCCCGTCACCGTACCGTCCCATCCGTCCCGTCCCGTCCCGTCCCCTCCCCTTCCATCCCACCCCTTCCCTTTCCGTCCCGTTTCGTCTCGCCCCGTCCCGTCTCCTTCCTTCCCTGTCCGTCCCTTCCCTTCCCGTCCCTTCCCGTCCAGTCCCGTCAGGTCCCGTCCAGTCCCGTCCCTTCCCGTCTCGTCCAGTCCCGTCCCGTCTCCTCCCCTTGCATCCCATCCGTTCCCTTTCTTTTCCGTCTCGTCCCGTCCCGTCCCGCCCCGTCCTGTCTCGTTCCTTCCCGTCCCGTCTAGTCCCGTCCCTTCCCGTCCAATCCGTCCCGTTCCATTCCGTCCCGTCCGTCCCGTCCCATTCCGTCCCGTCCCGTCCAGTCCCGTCCCTTCCCATCCCGTCCCGTCCCCTCTCCGTCCACCCCTTTCCTTCCCTTTCCGTCTTGCCCCGTTTCGTTTCGTCCCGTCCAGTCCAGTCCCGTCCCGTCCCGTCCCGTCCCGTCCCTTCCCGCCCAGTCCCGTCCCGTCCCGTCCAGTCCCGTCCCGTCCAGTCCCGTCCCTTCCCTTATGTCATGTCCTCCATCTTAAACTTAAAAATAAATGCCATTTTCGCAAGGGGTTGATTTTCGGAAAATCATGAAATACGTGTTAGCTTATTCGTTTTTAGGAGTACTCCTACAAAGTTTCAAGTCGAAATGTCTATTTAATATTATTTCTTCAAACATAATTGGAACCCCCATTTTACCCCTTTAGGGGTTGAATTTCGAAATATCCTTCTTTATTCCTTGTATACATCATAAAGGAAACCCCTGTGCAAAATTTCAGCTTTCTAGGTTAAGGGTTTGGGCTGGGCGTTGATGAGTGAGTGAGTCACGACTTTCAGTTTTATATATATAGATAACTAGCTGTTACCCGCGACTTCGTTCGCTCGAGGTTCGTTATTTGTGTATTAAATAATGAAATTATTTTTTGTCATCTCATTCCATCCCCGTCCCCGTCCCTTTCTCCGTACCGTCCCATCCCGTCCCGTCCCCTCCCCTCCCCTCCCCTTCCATCCCATACCTATCCTTTCCTTTCCGTTCCGTCCCGTCCCGCCCCGTCTCGTCCCGTCCCGTCCAGTCCAGTCCCGTCCCGTCCCGTCCCGTACCGTACCGTACGGTCCCGTCCCTTCCCGCCTAGTCCCGCCCCGTCCCGTTTAGTCCTGTCCCTTCTCTTATGTCATGTCCTCCGTCTTGAACTTAAAAATAAATGTCATTTTCGCAATCAACGTCCCAAAAACCCTCAATAACGACATCCATATCGTATTTTAGACTTATTTACCCCATTTCACCCTCTAAGGGGTTGATTTTCGGAAAATCATGAAATACGTGTTAGCTTATTCGTTTTTAGGAGTACTCCTACAAAGTTTCAAGTCGAAATGTCTATTTAATATTATTTCTTCATGCAAAATTGGAACCACCATTTTACCCGTTTAAGGGTTGAATTTCAAAATATCCTTCCTTATTCCTTGTATACATCATAAAGGAAACCTCTGTGCAAAATTTCAGCTTTCTAGATCCAAGGGTTTGGGATGGGCGTTGATGAGTGAGTGAGTGAGTCAGGACTTTCAGTTTTATATACAGGGTGTAGAAATGCTTTACGCACCATAGGGATTTCAATGGTAATTTTTTTATATGAAAATATTTGCTTCCCTAATTATTTTAGAGCAAACTTGTATGGAAGTTTTTTGTAGAGACAATTTAATGCATACACTAAAAATCCCATAAGCCGCGGATTTTTTGTCACTATGACAGCGGCAAAAGTTTGCTCTAACTTTTCCAGTGACAAAACGGAACCTAACTTTTAAAACGGTCTAATTTTAAAATAATTTTTGCCTTGTTTGTTAATTTAGTGACTTCTAAATTACCTAATATGTAAATTAAATATGTATTCATTACATTGTCGTACCGAATTACACTCAAGCTTTTTTTTATCGAAGTAAACGTAACATTTATAATTCGAGTTTCCTTGCTTTTGGGCAATTCAACTAAAAAAACTCCCAGAAAAAATTACTCGTCCTTCGGACTCGTAATTTTTTCGGAGGCAGTTTTTTTCGTTAAATTGCCAAGCAAAAAATTCTCATCAAAATGTCAAGTTTACTTCGACAAAAAAAAGCTCTCGTGTAATTATAAGTGAAAAAAATTCTGTATCAATTTATGCTAGCATTTGTCATTGTACATTTTGAAAAACCAAAAATTTAAAGAAATTAAATTACCATTTTTAAACAAATCAGCGGTGCCTTGAAATTATTGAAGCATCTCAAAGCATCAACAAATTAGTTTCCTATTTATTTGTTTGCATCTGTCAAATGTAGCGGCAACCATGGCACTTATTGCACCTGATCTGCTTCCAGCATACTACCACTTGCACTGATTTTTGAAAAATGAAAATTCTAGCTTCTTTCATTATTAGGTTTTCTGAAGTAAAATGACAAAAATGATGGCATAAATGGATGCACAATTGTTTGCTCTACAAAAAACCTATTTACAAGTTTGCTCAAAAATAATTAGGGAAGCAAATATTGTCATATGAAGAAATTACCATTGAAAACCCTATGGTGCGTAAAGCATTTCTACACCCTGTATATAGATAACTAGCTGTTACCCGCGATTTCGTTCGCGCTAGGTTCGTTGTTTGTGTATTAAATAATGACTAATTATGTTCTGTCATCCCATCCAGTGTTGGGTAAGTTACCCTAAAAAAGTAACTAAGTAAGTTAATCAGTTACTCGGCAAAAAAGTAACTGAGTAAGTTACTAAGTTACAGAATTATAAAAGTAACTTGAATAAGTTACTAAGTTACCACAAAGTAACTCGTTATTTTTTAAGTTACCTTTTTTATGAGAGGCTACTAATCTACATGAAATTGCTATCAACTTAATATCAACAAAAACACATTTATAAACAATTATTTATTAGCAAATATTCTATAGGGTCTAATCTTGGTTATTAGTAAATTAGATTCCTAGATCTACATTTCTGTCTGATTGCTTATGTATAAAATTTATTGGTTTTTAATAACAACTGCATTTCAAAATTTTTATCAGTTAATTTCATACATTTGAAGTGGAGAAAGTCTTGCAGTGCTGAGCAATCGTTCTACTGGAACACTGGAAGGGAGGGCAGTATTATATTTAATAAATATTTCCCTAATCGTTGGAAATTTATCTAAAGGTGTTAAATTAGATGAAGCACACTTCATATATGTTTCAGTTTCGTCCATATTTTTGGACCGCTTTACTGTTTTGAAGAAAAAAAAATGGTGTTCTCCTTTGCCTGATGAAGTAGAATCACCATTGTTTACTTCATTTTCTAATAATGTAACAGCGTTTTGTGTCTTTTCTGCATCACATATCCACTCAAATTTAAACCAAGGATGAGTAACCGCCGCCAGAGTGTAGTCAGAATTAGAGATGGGCGCGTGACGTGAAAACAGTCGTGTCACGTCGTGTCACGGCGTGTCACGTCGTGAACGTGACTGAGATTTGAAAATCGTGACGTGAACGTGAGTGAACGTGAGTGAAAATTTCCAAGGCGTGATTCACGTTTAACGTTAATTTCACGTTAAATATTTAGTAACGAATAAAAAACAGCAGGGTGCAGCAACTTTTAAATTCATTAAATCACAAATTGTGCCAAACAAGTTACATTATGTGGCTTTATTTTTGGACCTTAATTATAAATCCTTAAAGTTCATACCTTCACATAAAAGAGAAGATTATAATGCTAATAAAACTATAGATGACAATGATGAAATACATAGCAAACGACTGAAAACTGGTACATCAGCATCAGATTCTTATCTTTCTACACAGATAGCTCTGACGATACCACATGTAATTAGGATGATGTCGAAACAAAACTAAATTAGTATGTTAAATTAAAATTCGAAAATGTAGATGACATTTGAGGATTTTGGAAAAACAGTGTAAATACGACAATGTTAAAAAAACTTGAGAAATTTTAAACATACCGGCAAGTTCCGCTACAAGCGAAAGAGTATTTCCTACAGCTGGGCGAATTTTAGAAGAGCGCAGAATTCGACGTAACGCTGAAAATGTTGATTACATATTATTTTTAAATCAACATTTTAATGTGTAGATGTGTAGATGAACTTATTATTCTAATAAAAGTAATAGTTTGTTGTTTATACTCGGCTAACGCTGAAACTCTTAATTACGTTTTATTATTAAACCAAAAATGTATTGTGTAGATGTGTAGATGATATTTTTAAACCAATTTATTGTGTACTTGTGTAGATGAACTTATTATTCTAATAAAAGTAATGTTTTTTTTGTATACTCGCTGTAACGCTGAAAATTTTGATCCTTGTACGTAAAAGTACTTTCAAACCTACGAATTAAAAGTGTTGCCTAGCAACATATACCTTCTGTACTCATACCAATAAGGGAAACGTCAATTCCAATGACAGCTTTTAATATTAAAAGTAATGTCTTTGAAGACAGCTGCAAGAAGTATATATTTGCGAGAAATCAGTATTTATCCCTTGTCGAAGTTATTGTAGTCAATTTTCATTTTTTTCTTTTTATGTCAACTATTCTGATTGCAACATATTACGTAAATGATGTCAGGTGCAAAACATATTTTTAGTTCTCTTTAGGGTTTTTTCATTGGTTTTAAATTTGAACATGCTGTTCTATCTGAATTTAAATTTTGAAATAAAAGCGGCGTGTCACGTCGTGAGTGGCGTGTCACGCCGTGAACGTGAGTGAACGTGAGCGTGAACGTGCGTGAACGTGACTGTTTAAAGCAAGCGTGAAACGTGCGTGACGTGAGCGAAAATTCACTCACGCGCCCATCTCTAGTCAGAATTGTTACGAATTTCTGTGAATCTAAAATAAAAATTGGAAACAACAGTTAATATTTTTGTTAATGCATTCCTATTAAATAAACACTTTTTATTTAAGCCATCGGTGATAGCTTTAATCAATGATCCGCAAAAAGTAAAATTCTTTGTTTTCAGTAATTGCATTTTCCGCTAAATATTTCTTCTATGGTTGGTTGTAAGTAGGCCATATGCATATTGTTTTCGTCTTGCAGTATGTCTAGACGTCTAGAGCATTAGCTATTGGTTCCATAATCTAAAATTAATTATTTATAAGAAACAATTGTAAAGAAACAAGAAATATTTGACAAACCTCACAATATTCCGCTATAAACTTAATATCTTGCGCTGACAACCGTGAAATTTTGACAAGATCACAAGCATCGTTAAAACTATTAACGTTTATTGAAATAAATTTTGCTATTAATTTAACAGCATCGAAAGTCTGAATTAGACACCCACAACCTGCGCACAGGCGTTAGGAGTGTACTTCCCAGTAATCCACATACCTGCTCAGAGAGCTTCTAGTTGTTAAAGGATTAAAGATTACTGGAAAAAGCTGTCACCACCCAAATAGGAACCGTCAAATATTATTTATTATCGACTAAGTACAAGAAGGTATTCCTGTGGTCGGTATTAGCATTTGCATACTAAAGCATTCGAAATTTCCACAAATTCTTCAGCTTCAGGTATAATTTCTTAAATACTACGCATTAAAAACAGTACATTTTAAAATCTTTTACATTTGTGGCATACAAATGTAACTTGTCATATTCAGTTACTTAAGTTACTAAATAATTGTAACTTGTTATAGTTACAATTACTGAAAACACAAAAGTAATAAAGTTACTATTAAGTCACTGAAAAGTAACTAGTTACCAGTAACGAGTTACTTTTACTTAGTTACTACCCAACACTGATTCCATCCCATCCCCGTCCCCTTCCCTTTCTCCGTCCCGTCTCGTCCCCGTCCGGTCCCTTCCCTTCCCTTCCAGTCCCGTCCCGTCCAGTCCCGTCCCGTCCCGTCTAGTCCCATTCCTTTCCGTCTCGTTTCGTCCAGTCCCGTCCCGTCCCCTTCCATCCCACCCCTTCCCTTTCCGTCCCGTTCCGGCCCCTCATCTTCCATCCCATTCCTTCCTTTCCCTTTCCGTCCCGTCCCGCCCCGTTCCGTATCGTCCCCGTCCCGTCCTTTCCCTTCCCGTCCAGTCCCGTCCCGTCTAGTACCGCCCTCGTCCCGTCCCGTCCCGTCCAGTCCCATCCCGTCCCGTCATCTTCCCTTCCATCCCAACCCTTCCCTTCCCTTATGTCATGTCTACCGTCTTGGACTTAAAAATAAATGCCATTTTCGCAATAAACGTTCCAAAAAACCTCAATAACGACACCAATATCGTATTTTAGGCTTATTTACCCCATTTCACACCCTAAGGGGTTGATTTTCGAAAAATCACGAAATACGTGTTTGCTTATTTGTTTTTAGGAGTACTTCTACGAAGTTTCAAGTTTCAAGTAGAAATGTTTATTTAATAATATTTCTCCATACAAAATTGGAACCTCCATTTTACCCCTTTAGGGGTTGAATTTCGAAATATCCTTCCTTATTCCTTGTATACATCATAAAGGGAACCTCTGCGCAAAATTTCAGCTTTCTAGGTCCAAGGGTTTGGGCTGGGCGTTGATGAGTGAGTGAGTGTGTCAGGACTTTCAGTTTTATATACAGGGTGTAGAAATGCATTATAGGGTTTTCAATGGTAATTTTTTCATATGACAATATTTGCTTCCCTAATTATTTTAGAGCAAACTTGTAAATAGGTTTTTTGTAGAGCAAACAATTCTGCATCCATTTATGCCATCACTTTTGTCATTTTACGCCAGATAACCTAATAATGAAAGAAACTGGAATTATATTTTTTTCAAAAATCAGTGTAAAGTGTGAAGTGGTGGTATGCTGGAAGCAGATCAGGTGCAATAAGTGCCACGGTTGCCGCTACATTTGACAGATGCAAACAAATAAACAGCAAACTAATTTGTCGATGCTTTGAGATGCTTCAATAATTTCAAGGCACCACTGATTTGTCTAAAAATGGTAATTTAATTTCTTTAAATTTTGGGTTTTCTGAAATGTAAAATGACAAATGCTGGCATAAATGGATACAGATTTTTGTTTCTCTACAAAAAACTGCCAAACAAGTTTGCTCTAAAATAATTAGGGAAGCAAATATTTTCATATGAAAAAATTACCATTGAAATCCCTATGGTGCGTAAAGCATTTCTACACCCTGTATATAGATAATTACTAAACGTAGCTTTTCTTTGTATAGTTCTTTTACCATTATCATACCATCTTCGAAAAGAAATTAAAAAAATTAAACAACACTTGAATGACAAGGCATCATAGCAAAAAATGATTAAAATACTAACTTCTACTACAGTTTTTACAACAAAAGTAAGAAAATGTAAAAAAGAAATGAATGGCCCTGTGGGATAATATGTTGAAATCACGTTGGCACTCAATGTGATAAATCTGGAATAAGATGTACCATTTTATGCAAAGTATGTTAAGGATCTGCTTGTTTCAACTGCAAAGGATAGAGATAATATTGTAGACAGCACCTTAGACGACGAAACGATGATCTTGATGTACAAAACGATGACTCTGAGAACGAAGAAAGCGGGATAGAAAATTTATAAATTTTTCTGTATATGTACTATGCAATACATGCATTTAAATAAATTATTTTATTTGTTCCTCACTTGCATCAATTTATCAAGTCACTGTATTCATCTTGAAAATGTTTTTTATTAACTGGCTAGCCAGTAAATTTTTTACTGGCTAGCCAGTAAAATTTTACAAGCATGCTCATAGATAAATGATAGCGTGCAAAGCCAGAGTTGTCTTCCTTAGTATGTGTCATATTGAGGAATTTAGTTGCTTGTCAGTTTGACATTTTGAATAAATGGTAAATTTCTAGTTATTTACAACTGAGGAACAAATAAAGTATTCAACAATACACGCAAGGTAACAGGTTTTACTGGCTCAAGAAGGTGGCTGGCGAGCCAGTCATATCCTTCTATTCGCCAGTAAAAACCCTCTTACCAAGCTAGTAATGTTAAATACTATAATTATATTTCATTTTCATTATTCCTTAAAAAGTATTATCCGCCTAAAAACTTTCAAGCAATGTAATTTTGTAATTTATATAAGCTGTCGTAATTCAATACATTTTTCATTTTTTTTCACCTTCTGTCAAACTACCCCTGCACACTTTGATTGACTAAGATAATCGGTTTTTTAAATATAAATTTACCTCCGTGCAAATTTGCGTTGATGAAGATTTTTTTATATATTTATATATTTTTACTGTATGCTACTAATAAACTTTGCAATTACTATTGAAGTGCCATTAATTATTTTTCCTCTTTGTAAAACAAAAGAAAAACATCCGAAAGCTACAATCTCTAAAATAAATATTTCGACAAAATTTTGGTTTAAATTGGAACTACATTAATTTATATGTTTATATCTTGCAGCGGTTCGACATTAATCTGGTATATTAGTTGCCTGTACCTTAGGCGTAACATTTCCCATTTGTAGCCCTATTCTGAAGAATTGCTACAACCAACACCATCTCGAATCTGTTTCTAGCTGGTGATGCTACAGCGAAAGTTTTAAATTTTCCCGAAACTTCAGAGTACCAAATTTATAATAATAATAATAATTATTTTATTTGCATTTGCATTAAGATCCCTAAATGGCAAGTTCTTTGACCCACAACCTACAACAATGTTGATTTTTAAACTATTTATTTAGTCGAAAGTTAATTAATGTGATCTAACTTTAAGACAGAATACAGCAAGCTTATAATGTTAGATTTTGAAAAAGATAAAGGTTACTGCGTTTTCTTAGGCATAATTGTATAGCTAAATATCGAATTATGTTTAGTACCCAAGCCATGCTCCAATCATTGATTGTACTTGGTTTGTAAATGGGATACGATATGATTAGTAGATAGTTTCGATAGTATAATAGTATGATATTTAGAAAATGTAAATTCTGTATATTATGTGTTACCAAAATAAAAGGATTTGCTGCAAATGTGGTTAAATTGGCCATTGTACTTAGTTTGAGTCTTTAATATAAATATAGTGCGAGTGATACCACTTAGTACTTTTAGCAGCTCAGCGTCAATAGATAAAGAATATTATATTATGCTTATTACTTTATGCTGTAATATAGCCCCAATATAGTAGCCCAGTCAAATGTTACACAAAAAATGCATGAACTAACATTAAATGGGGTACTAATAATTTTTGGAGAGGTGTTTCGGACCATTACTGGGACTACAAATCCAGATTTGCAACCCTCAGAAACCTGTGCTCGCTGAATGGCGGTCGAAAAACAGTGATTTTTTCGGACTTTTTTGATTTTTTGACAAGATCTCCTAAACTATGCGTTTCTTGGACACAATATTCTATAGCTTTATTAAAGTAAATTAAATTTCCTACAAAGTAAAATCAAAACCGTTTTAGTAAGTTATATAGTTACCGAGGTACGGCTTTTCAAAGATTGACCTTTTTTTCAAAAAGTGAACATTTTAAGTTTTCTTCATGTTTAGAGTTAGGATACCGGCAAAATGACACGTCCTACAGAAAAGTCAAGAGCATGAAAGTTGTAGGGAATTTAATAAGCTTTCATTTGAGCTAAGGCCCTTGTAGCTTAGATAGTCTCGTCAGAAATTACAAAAAACAAAAATATGAAAAAAATGCTTTTTTGGTTGAAAGTTAAGTAACATCGTTTCCTTCATAAACACCTTAATTAATGTTTTTTTCATCACATGTTGGCGAAAAATGTCGTATAACTAAGTTGAGAAAGTTTACAGTGGTTTTTATAGTAATTGAAGAACTTTATAAAAAGGGCCAGCTCAGCTCCGACAACATCTACCTCCAGAAAGGCAGAAGAGGGGAGCCAGAAGTCCAATATTCATCTACATGGTTCATCACCGGGACCTCTAATTACTCTCCTGGGGTAATTATGTTTCTTCACGCATTTAGCTGGTGCGACACGACCTCTGTCCCTTTCTGGCAGGGGAAAGCCAAGTCAACACCTTCTTCAAGAACCCAGCACTATTCAGGCAAGCAGAAGTCTTCCTCCGCCCAGATGTGAGTTACGATGAAATAGTTGCAGCTGGGGAGAAGTGCCTCGTCGCAGTATATGGAGGCGAGACTGACTCCACCCTCAACGACCTGAGATACCTCCAATTCGTCATGTCAGCAGCTACAGCCAAAGTCAACCTCGCCCGTTTGCCACCAACCACAGATGCTGCAAAACATCATGCTTATCGTGTGTATCACCAGGTAGGACTATGTACATTTCCTATCATTATTTTCTTAAATTTCGTTGTACACTTACACACTCTCATTGTACACCATGTGCGTGCTTTGAAATATGATACATAACGAATTTTCAGGATGTCAGTTCTTCAAGTGAGAATGAAGACATCTCCCCGCCCTCGGCTTCACTGTCCCAGGTCCCCCAGATACCATACCATCCCATACCTGTTAGTTAAAATGTAAATACATTTTTATGAAATATTCTGCTTAGATCAAAGGCCATGTCAACTACTACTGGTCTAGGCCGGTAAATTTTATCTACCGGACTCCTTTGTAACTATGTAAACGCTAGTTACCAATGTAGTATCCTAAAAAATCTTATACGATACACGACCGGTACATTTTTATGGCCTTGCCAAACATACAGGTCGAGCCCGTAGGGCGAGACCTGTAAAGTATTGGCGGGGCCATAAAAATGTTGCTACCGGTCTAATAACGTAAATAGCTATTTCTAGCAAAATCCCATCACCCACAGACTGTAATTTTGGTTATAATACCCAACTTTCAACTAAAAAAACCCTTTTTTTAATTTTGTCGTTTTTTGTCATTTCTGACGAGACTATCTGGGATGCAAGGACCAGCCTTAGCTCAAGCTAAATCTTATTAAATTCCCTACAACATTTATGCTTTTGACTTTTCTATAGGACGTGGCATTTTGCTGGTATCCCAACTCGAAACATGAAGAAAACTTAAAATTTTTACTTTTTGGAAAAAAGTCAATCTTTGAAAAGCTATATCTCGTTAACTATACAACTCACAAAAACTATTTTGATCATACTTTGTAGGAAATTTAATTTATTTTAAAAAAGCTGTGATAGATTTTTTCCAATAAACGAATAGTTTAGGAGATCTTGTCAAAAAACCGAGAAAAGTCCGAAACAGTCGCTGTTTTTCGACCGCCATTCAGCGAGCACAGGTTTCTGAGGGTTGCAAATCTGGATTTGTAGTGCCAGTAATGGTCCAAAACACCCCTCCAAAAATTATTAGTACCCTATTTAATGTAAGTTCCGATGTAACATTTGACTGGGCTATAGAAGACGCAGAAGACCTAAAAGAATATTTTTGCACAGAAATACATAAAGCTGCAAAATAAATGCCAAGGCACTAATCCGGTATTGGGAGACTTTAATACAAATATTAGAATGAAATATTGTTTACGGTTTTCTAGTAAGAGGTTTTCTTTTAAATTTTGCTGCATTTCTTTACTGTTAAACACTGTGATTGCTTGAAGCTCGCAAGTGAAAACTATACGATTTAAGAAAATGCAACGATATACGCTATAAAAACGCATAAAAAGTGAAATATTACCACAAATATGGTGAACATTCTGCAGAAACGTGTTATTTCGCGAAAGAAAGATATCAATAATTGATTATTGGTCGCATAGATCGTGCGATCTGACACCGCTCAACTTTTTCCTTTGGGGCTACGTAAAGGACCAAGTCTACGAAAATAATATGCAAACAGGTTAAGCCTTTAAAGAAACGAATAAGCATTTTTCACAAAAACCGAAGCGGCTATTTGCCAAATATCGTGTTTCACATTTCATTGCCGGGTTTGTACTTTGAATTTATATAAAATAAAATATTGGTACCTTTTAATTTAAATTCAAAAACCGTTACATGTCAAGTAGCAAGAATACACAGTATGCTCGATATAAAAAATAATGCAGAAAACATGTGCAATATAGCAACCACCCTGCCACTGGCCAGAAGCAGTCAGAAATGTAATCAGCAGCATTCAAACTCACTACAGAAGATGGCAATCATCAATAAGTACATCAGGACTTTTCATGCGGCCAATTGTAACAGCGACTGTTTTCGGGTTATATCTACAGAGACATAATAAATTATTAAAGACCACATTTGGGAATTTAGTGAATTTAATGTTGCATGCCATTGACGATTTGATATTTTTGAGCATTGACGTTCGTAGTTCAGTGCACAATTCAGAGAAAATCGAAAAGTACGAAATGTAATAGAGAAGCAGTAAGGAATGGAGAAACTAATACAACTACAATGATAATAATATGAGAAAAAACCTACAAAAAGTAGGACTGAACAACATAATTATTAATAGAGCATATGCATCGATTAAAGAAAGTGGGAAAATGTGTGTGCTTTGATGGTGAATATCTTGAAGAATAAATAAAAAAAAGGGCAATACTTGAGTGCATATACTCGTAAGAACAAACAATTATATATAGAAGCTAGAGTATGCGGCGAGGATAAAGGAAGATGAATGAGTAAAAATAAACAGTGGAAGTGCTCAATGCTCAATACAGTATACGTGCGCGTAGTTGTCGAATTTACACATTGCACACCATGGGATTATTTTAACTAATAATACAGTTTCTATCTATTTGATAGAAGTACTTTCAAACAGGTGTCCAGGCGGAAACTCTCTATTTTACCCCTTTAAATCCGCCACTAAGTGAGTGATAATCTATATTACTATATTTAGTACATCAACACCAACAAAGGCAAATAGCGAACATTACTTGTCAATTGCTGCAATTATAAAAGGATTAATCGTAAGCTCGGCTGAATTGCTTATCGTACCTGGTTTGGAATAAAACGTATGGTTTTTCAAGAGCATGAGTAATAATCACCATTAGTATTTCAGTAGCTCAACAAAAGCAAAGGCGGATAGTGATTATGATTTTTGGCAACTGTTGCAGGTGTAATAGGACTAATTGCAAGCGTGGTTGAATCGTTTCTTGTACTTGATTTCAAACTTAAATATGATCATTGATCATTACGTCACTACTAGTATGTTTAGCAGTTCAACACCAACAAAGGTATAAGTATACTAAATTTTATTTTTTAACTGTTGCAACTATAAAACGTCTAACTGCAAGTGTGGCAGAATAGCTTATTGTAATTGATTTTATATTTAAATATAATTTTTAATGCGTGTGTAGGCACATAGAGTTGGGGTAAATCATTGCTTTTTCCTGGATTTAGATGGATCCTTATGCATACATTTACAAGCCAACGAAAAGTTTCGTAACGCCCCTTCGGTCTAAGCATTGTGTATCTGAAACACGACACCCGGGAAAATAAGGAAATTAGAGGGCTCTTTCATGGGGTACTTGCTAGTAAACACAAGACAACCAAATATCACAATCAGGCATGCAAACAAGGATAAACAAATATTAGGGCATTTAGCAGTGCGTGTTTGAGATGTTAGTACTTACAGAAAGTTTTGCGGCCCCCGCGACGCTCTCACAAAACATTTAGTAGAATTTATCGATCAGGGTTGTTCTTCAGGTGCACCATCGCATTGATGAGATACCTGTAATATCTGTAAAGCGAATGCTTACTGCATTTAGTATCTATTAGCCGAATGCTAATTAGACCAATGAGTTACCATTCATGTTAGTGTAATCTGTATCTACGGTTGTCGCCCCCACAGAGAAATTGAAACAATAAAGAAGCCGACCTGCGATTAATTAATAAAATTAAGCAATGGTAGTAAAAAATCGCAGATCAACCCCCCTACAGTTTATACACCACGGCAGCTCTGAAAACTCTTTACTCACCGCGATGGCCCTAGCTAACTCAAATTTCGGCGGCCTTGGATCGTAAGTTCAAATCATCAGCTGTGTACCCTGGAATGTCTTCAAAAGAGGAAAGGAAATGGGCGCCAGAAATCAAAAGATTTCAAATAATAAGAAGAAATAAACTGCTAGTGACTAACGTTTAATTAATAATTAATAAAATAGTCTTGAAGTGTCAGTAATAAATTGTCAGGACGATTAGAATGCAAATAATGTGATAACAAAGTTGTGTACGTTAACTGAAGGTTGCGACACGCATAAAATTAAAAACCCCTTTCGGGTTATTTTAATAACTTTACCAAAAAACATTCGTGCAATAAGCTTATCACAGTCATTTAATAAAACCTTCTGTTAGGCCATTGAAGATAAGAAAAAGCGTGACTGTACCTTTTACAGAGGGCCAAAACACATCAAAATAGCAACTTTAAATACTGAGCATAATTAAATATAAACATAAAAATTCAAATGTAAAAAGCAAGAGCATGTATGAAATTGAACATTACATGTTAATAATTGCGGAACGAGTGAATTTAAATTCCAAATAACTACGGGTTTAAAATGTATAAATGTAAAATCCAGGTATTGAAGATAAGTTGAAATTTAATTCCGGGAGTAGCACTAACTAACCTCGCAACATAAGCTGGACGTGAACTGCTGCCATAATGGAAATCACCGTGGATGCAAATTATAGCAGAGGCACCCTCGAACAGCAGCAAATAAGCAGAGCGCCAGCAGGTGTCGAAAATGCGATAAGGCTAGCGGCTTGGCCTCCGAGAAAAACTCGTAATTGAAACTGGTAATAATGAGCTGATCATAATCAACCCTTAGGAACACAAAGCCCATAGAAATCGGTTGAGCGCACGTAATTTGACTTAATTAAAATCGAACCTCAGCCACGCCAAACACGGCGGGCCGAGGCGAGGACAGCAAGTGCTCGGACGAACAATTCGTGCCCAAAAGAAAGCTTGCACTCTGATAAGAGATAGCGCGGGTCGAGAGGGCATAGCACAAACGAAAGGAACTTGATGCAGGTACAAAATAAGCTGCTTTGGGAAATTTACGAATTTGAAATGCAAAGGATTTATAATTCAACTAAAAATATACAGGTTAAGCCTGAAATAATTGAATAACTGGCGAAACAATTAGGCGAAGCCAAAAAAATGTTTCAAAATCACAAGGCATTTGTGGGAAATGAGCATCCCAGGCTATCTAGGTACGCTCTCTGGATCACTGATAAGTGAAATACTTATCCGGTCGAAGGTTAGCAGTTATCTCGCTTGATGTCCGCTATTATCAGGTACGATGGTACTATCTGCGGTAACGATTGGACACCAATCCAACAATCAAACAATGAGCAACAGCCTAAACAACAAAGCTATTTACAATCAATATTAACAATGGGAGAGTATCAATCTCAGCTGTACCATAGAACTGCATACAACGTGCATTGCAAAGCTACTCAACCAATAATATTTATTAGAGGTCTTATTATTTTATCATTTCGAATAATCCACGTAATTGCCACAAGTCACTTCAAAATCATTCGTAGCTCTTGCAGTTGAGTGCCAACCTCGGTGATATCGCATGCACGTTTTTAACCACCAACTGACCGCCAGGCTCCTGAGATTTAAAAGATATCCTCTACCCTTTAAAATAACTCCGGCTCGGTTCAATTCTAGAAATATTTGAAACGTATTATATTTAAGCTGTTGATTTATTTAAAGGCTCATAATATCATAATCATAGGAATACTAATAAATGATAAAATATTTATAAACAACTAAAAGGAAATAAAAGAAAATATTACAACACGTGTTACATTCATTATTAGTTTTTCATTAGCTCAACATCAAGACAGACGGATGGTAAACGTTGTTTTTAAATTGTTGAAAGTTTAATAGAAATAATTGTAACCGTGGTTGAATCGCTTACTACCTGGTTTGCAACGCGTAATATTTTTTAAATGCATGAGCGATAATCACTATTAGTGTTTGTAGTAACTCAACATCAACAAAGGTGGATAGTGACCTTTGATTTCCCACTCTTGTAAGTTTAATAGAAAACTGTGATCGTCGTTGAATTGCTTACTGTACTTGGCTTAAAACGTATACACATGTTTACTTCCCTCCTCTAAATACGAAGCAAGTATGTATTGTAATCGTGAAAAAAATCACCTGCCGAAATGTATGCAGATATTCACGTTTCAGACTCCATTAATGACGAAAAATATGTTTTTTCAATTTTCCATGTCTGTCTGTCTGTCTGTCTGTATGTTTGTCTGCCTATCTGTTAGCGGTATAGCTCAAAAACTATTTGTTGGAGGAAGACGATATCGTGCAAGTACTGCCAAACGTATGACCAGGCGCGTACGCGTACTGCGACTCTACATAGGGCTCAGACATTACAATTTTGGGGAAAGCCCCTAAAAACATCCACGTTCGGAATTTTTCAAGATCATAGGCTTTAAAACGACAGTTTTTTTTTTATTTTTTTTTATTACAAAGATTTTACAATCTGTCATTTAATGACAATAAGTAAATTGTATGACTTATCCTAACATGCATGTCATGAAGGAAATAGTTCAATAACAAATTCCTTATTTAATATGGTTATTTTGGTCTAGGATTGGTTAACACGTCACTAACTCAACTCACGCACAATCACTCAAATCGATTTGGAAGATCTGCTGGCCTGAATCTTTTAAGTCTGGGCTCTTCTTCTTCGTTATCTAGGAGGCCTTCAACTAGATTGTTGGGGTGGGCACTTATTCGATCATGATATCTCACGCTGGAACGCTGTATTTCTTCATTAATCGTTGGTATGCCTAGGTCTCGGCGTATGATTTCATTTGGGACGTACCAAGGAGCATTCACCATGGTTCGTAGCGTCTTATTTTGAAAGCGTCTCAAAATTTCAATGTTTGAATTACTTGCTGTCCCCCACAGCTGGATGCCGTAGGTCCATATTGGTTTGAGCATGGCTGTGTAAAGCAGTATTTTATTATCCAGGGACAGTTGGGAGTTACGTCCTAAAAGCCAATACATTTTCCGATACTTTTCGCCTAGTTGTTTACGTTTCGTCCAGATGTGTTTTTTCCATGTCAATCTTCTGCAAGGTGAATTCCCAAGTATTTGGCACTGTCTGCTTGTGGGACTATCTGATTGTTGAGTAATATCGTTGGACAAGTTTCTCGTCTCGTTGTGAAAGTTACGTGTACGCATTTTGATTCATTAATCTTGATACGCCACTTTTTTGACCATTGTTGTATAGCATCTAGATGGGTTTGCAAGTTGTTTGATGCGATAAGGGGATCAGAGTGTGATGCTAGTACAGCGGTGTCGTCTGCAAATGTTGCTGTCAAAGTTGTTGAAGAGGTTGGAAGGTCAGCTGTAAATATAATATACATTATCGGTCCCAGCACACTTCCCTGGGGAACTCCAGAGCTGATGGGAAATAGAGTTGTTTGTTGTTCTCCAAACTTGACTAGAAAGTGCCTGTCTTCAAGGTACGATTTGATAAGTTGGTAGTAGTCTGGATCAAATTTTCTCTTGATTTTAAATAGTAGGCCGTCGTGCCAAACCTTATCAAACGCCTGGGCCACGTCAATGAATACAGCAGAGCAGTATCGTTTTTCCTCAAAGTCCTTGACAATTTTATGTACAACTCGATGAACTTGTTCAGTGGTAGCATGCCCGAAAACCGAATTGATGGTCTGGAATTAGACCGTTTTTTAATAGGATGGGAGTAATTCTGTTTAACAACAATTTCTCGAAAACCTTGGACAAGATTGGTAACAAGCTAATCGGCCGGTATGATGCTAGTTCTTGTTTGGGTTTTCCAGGTTTCGGAATTACGATAATCGTAGCAACTTTCCATTGCGGTGGGATGTATCGCAATCTTAGTACTGCATTAAATAAGTACGTTATAAATCTGTAGCCTTTATCTGGAAGCTCCTTCAGAATTTTCCCGGTGATCAGGTCATATCCTGGTGCTTTGCGTGAGTTCAAGTTCTTGAGAATTTGGAATTCTGTCTCTTTTAAAGTTATTTGCTTTATTGGTAAGCTCATCTGGAACGGTGCTTCAAGTAGCTGTTTAATTTCATTTTCCTCTTCTGCAGTGATTTCAGATGGATATGGTTGGAATACCTCTGTTAAGTGGTTTGCAAATGCTAGGGCCTTTTCTTGATCAGATTTAGCCCAGTTTCCATTAACTGTACGAAGAGGTGGTATATGTTGTTGTGGTATTTTTAACTTCTTGGTCGCTTTCCAAAGCGAATACTCAGTGGCTTCCGTTGGCGACAAGGATTTCAAGTAATTTTGTATGGATTGGTTTTTTATGTCTAAAAGGAGCCTTTTGAGTTCAGCAGTTGCTTGATTTAATCTTTGCTTATCTGCTGGGTGTCTTGTTGTTTGACACCGTTTACGAAGTCTGCGCTTTTCGGCAATTTTTTGTTTTATTAGTATAGGGCATTCAGAGTTGGCGACACGCTGCGTCTTTTGCGGGGTTGCTTTTCAGGAAGCTTGCTGTATCACATCATTGAAGTGTTCCACTGCAGCGAATAAATCTTCTTCTGATTTTAAGGAAATGTCCAGTGCCAGTGATTCTTCCGTTAGATCCCTGAATATTTCCCAGTTTGTGTGTTTATTACATAGGGTAGGTGTTTTAGTAGTCAGTAATACTTGTGTTCCAAGGGTTACTATAATCGGTGAGTGATCAGTTGACAAGTCTAAGCATGACTCAATTTTTAGGTAATTACGATTGATCCCTTTTATTATGCAGAAGTCAAGTAAGTCAGGAAGCTTTGTTTCATCTGTGGGCCAATATGTAGGCTCGCCAGTGGATAGATACTGGGCACCAATGTTGTTCATTGCTCTTAGTAGTTCTCTTTCTTTCGTCAATGTGATTCTAGCTCCCCATTGCTCGTTTTTAGCATTAAAGTCTCCTGCTGATATAAATCTGTTCCCTAGCGTATTTAAGTAATGTTCGTATTGTTGCTGCTTATTATTATGTCGTGGGGGACAATAAACTGCCGAGATTGTTATTGGTCCTGTCCAGTCTTCGATCACAATTGTTGTTGCTTGGAGATGAACTTGCTTATATTCAGGAAGTTCATAATGCTTGATTGAGTTTTTAATAATCACTGCTGTGCCAGCATGAGCACCGCCGTCTGGATGTTGAGTTGCATACACTGTGTAACCTGGGATCCTTATGTAGCTTCTGCTTGTGTAATGTGACTCAGATATAAGTATAACGTCTATGTATTGATTTGTAAGGAAAGATATTAATTCTTCTCTGTGGTTTGTTAGCCCGTTGGCGTTCCATTCAGCCAATCTAATATGATGGGCCATTATGGGTTTTTGCGACAAGAGTTGTTAATAGGTTTAACATCGTTCCTATTTGTTCCATAAGTCCCTTCATCATCTTTTTTAGTTCTTGTATGTCTTCGGATGAGTTACGTGGTAGTAATTGTTGTTGTTGGAATGTGGTGTTGGAAAATATAGGGAGGTTTCCTCTCACAGCCTGGGCGTGCGTAAGATCTGGTCGAGTTCGTGTTGCAATCTTCTGAGTTATGTTTTCCGGTTGTTTTTTTCGTAGTTGCGGAAACATTCTTTGTTGAAGTTCTTTGTGGACAGTGCATCCCCTAAAGTTGGCAGGGTGACTCCCATTGCAATTTACACATTTTACTTCGTTATCTCTTTCTTTGCGTATACACTCAGAAGTTGCGTGGTTTCCTGTACATTTGACGCATCTTGGGCTGTGATAGCAAAAGTTTTTTGTGTGGCCAAAACGCTGGCACTTGGCACATTGGGGTATTTGTCGTTTAGCATGAGGAGGTTCAACGACTACTACTGTATGAGCAAGTCTATTAATTTTGTATATTTCCTTGTTGTTTTCAGCTGGGCTTAATTCAACAAAGAATAATGGTAACTCTATTTTTGTAACCCTGTGTTTTACATTCCAGATGTTGGTAACTTTGTGTCCATGTGATGTTAGTTCTTCCTTTACTTCCTCCAGATTTGTGGTAGGATGTAGATTTTTAATTACTATCCTAAATGTACGTTCTTGTTTTTTCTTGTAAGTATGGAAATCCGTATTCTTGTCTTGTAGGGCTTTAACAATAATAGTATATTTTTCAGAAGTTTTTGGTACAACTTTTACTTCGTCATTATGTAGTGTTTTGATTTCGTATTCGTTTTTTGCTATTGTTTCTAGTAATTCGATTAAGGGTTTAATGGTCTTGACACCCGACACAAATATAGGTGGAGGTTTGTAATCCGGTTTTGTAGGATTAGATTCTTTATTTTGATCTTTATTTTGATCTGTGCTTTTCTCATTATTGTCAGTGCTTAACGGACTAAAACGATTGGTAGGATTTAACCAGTAGTCCGTGATTTTTGATTGTTTATTCTGTTGAAGGGGTTTTTCATTGTTTCCTGTGCGGGCTCGTTTCTTACTTTCGACTGTTTTCCATTGAGTTTCTTGTGTTGTGTGTGGATCTTGGAATTGCTGATAAAAGCTTTGAAACGGTGTATTTAAATTTGGGTTATTCAAAGGTTGATATGCATTATTTATAGAGAATTGTGATTGTGGGTTATTTACAGTCTGCTGGTGCTGATATTGATAACTTGGTTGAGTAAATTGCGATTGGTAATTTTGGTCCACTTGCATAGGACAATACTGTTGAGAATTATTAAATGTCGTGTCCGGAGAATAATAATAGGCCATAGTGGCCCTAAAGATTATTTATTTATCGAATTATTGTGTCAGATTGTAGCGAAAAGCAACTAATGTAGATTAAAACAGTTTCTTGACCCGAAGGTCGCACATTTAACGTATACACTTGATATCTCGTGTGAGCGGTGCACATGTACACAACCTTGTTCCACGAAATTCAAATGGGAACTGACAGTATTTTAAGCCGATTTTATTCTAAATAGTAGTTGGTTTCGTAGGCTAAAATGTATTCAAAAATAATAGTTACGAGTTGTGTAATTGTAAAAATTAGCATATTAGTTACGAAAGAAATAGTGTAACCATGACTCCTGTAGTGAGAGTGCAATACATTTTAAAAACATTTTTTTTTATCCAGCACTTCCTTTAGGGGGCCTCGATGGGTGGGGGTTCCTGCCGTTGCGTGCGCTCGGAAGAGAGTTCGACTCCCAGCTGGGGCGGTTTATTTTTCACTTAGTTAAGGCATGAAGGTGAAGTGACACCCGTACTCTTTTGTAATTCGAAAGTAGTTCCGGAGAGGAAGGGCGGACAGTGGAAGTAGAAAAGCTTAAGGAAGTCAAAAACACATCTCTTAAACCTCTTTAAATTATTTTTTTTTAAATTTTGTAACGGGATAAAAACTCCTTAACCACATACCAAACATGGCACCACGTTGGGATGCCAGTTGGTAACAGGCTTAAACGATAATTACGACAACGCCTCAGTTTGTAACGGTACGAATGGGTATTTACGACAAGCCAAACAAAGGTAAACGACTAGCGCGTAAGCTAACTCAAAATCGAAAATGTATTACATAGGACCGCTGCCCCAGCCCGTTACAAAAGAGTTGCCGACTAATTTAAGTAGAGCTAGGGGTGGTGCAACACGAGATCAAACGGGGCAACGGCTTAATAAACGAAAATCAGATCTTAAATGATACAGCGCCACCATAATTCCTACAGGGGAAAAAGCGTAGGTGAACCCACTGAGGAAAGTGGAAGCATAATGGATTCACCTTTTAACTATAACCTTGGCAGTGTCCTGGTCAGCGAGCCAAGTACAATACCATCGGACCTACCTTTCGAAGAACTCACTTGAACAATTGGCCAAGCTCCTTTTACAACTGTAAAATACATACACAAATAGCATGCACAATATCAAAAGTAAACCACCGTTAAACAAACATGAAATGTATTGGCAAAAATATTTAAAAACATAAAGGTTTAGTACATAAACATATGAAATGGGTTAGTAAAGGTTAACTATTGAAATTGAGGTAATGAACTAAACTGTCAGGTAAACAACTATAATATGCACAATGAATATAACAATGACTGCAACGTCACGAAAATTATCTAACACTTCAGAAAAACACTCGGTACACTTGAAATTCGCACTGCAAAGCTACTATAATATTACGATACCTTTAAGAAGCTTGGCTTTGCTACAATCGACGTCCTATGCTACTGTACACGGTTGCTTTCCAAACACTGCAGAACACACCTAAGGGGACTGCACCAAATCAACGGGAAGCTGCTGTTCGACCTGGGACGGAACCATCTAAATTATCTTCTAATGAGGCACAAGCCCGCCGCGGAAAATTGGCAAGACGGTAAAGCGGGAGCGTTGCGAAACATGATAAGCCGATACTGGGTTTTCACTGAGAGTCCGTCAAATGTCGTTTTAGAGGTTGACGCCCCACGATACGAGACTTCAAGGCTCACACCGGTAAATAACAACGTTAAGTTCGCCCAACAACCAACGCTACCACTTATAGTTCAATGAGTCTATGAAATACGGAAACGCAAAACTTGCGTCACATCGACAGGGTTTCGAATAACGGGATTAAAATATACGGAACACACACACACCAAGGGAACAAATCATTAACCGGCAATCACGCAATAAACAAACGTAAAATCAGAACATCGCCCACGCATGTTGCAAAGGAGGTGCGGGTGAGAAAAACAACTTCAAATCACTTGTTGCTCCTTGCAACGTCGGCCCACGTCTGATTAAAAAGCGCGCGGACCACTTCCTACTCGACAAGCAGTGGGGGCAAAACCTCGTACTCGCTCTCTCAAACGCATAACAACTGTCTCTATTCTGGCTCAGAACGTAAGCGCTTCTACAACAAATTCATGTCTGAAACGATTCGATAAGAAACACGTGCGCGGCTTTTATAGCCACCAACAGACCTGAAGCCGATCGATACCATAGAATGAGTGCGTTTAAAACTGCTGACTGCAAGCGAATAATTCGAAATACCCATATACAAGCGAAACCGTAATTCGGAATCGAGAAAATAATTAGCCGTACGTTCATACAAACTAAAAATGTCCTTATAATTTCTTTCACATGACATTTGGTGTGCTATTGATTAATTTTAAATTACAAAAACTGTGGATTAGATGATATACAGGGTGTCCGGATTTCGTAGGGACAACATGGGTAACTTTTGTATTTGAAGAGATAGAGAGATGGTTAAATTAGCAAAAAGGTGAAGGTTTGAGAGCTTATTAAGAATCCATCTTCAAATTTTACTTGTTATGGCCCACTTGTCTATAATAAAAAAAAACAAAATCTCCTAATTTCTTTTATATGCCGTAACTTTTTTGTTAGTTAAGATATTGAGATGCGATTTGAACTAATTTGCATGGTAATCTAAATACTTTTATTGGCACTTAATAAAACCAATTTTATTTGTGTAAATTTTAAATTGGTACCGTACCATTTTTTTGGCCCTTTTAAGAGAGGATTTTTTTTCTGAATGCAATGATGTATTACATGATATGGAAACTTTTTCAAAATTTTGAAAAACTGAACTTATTCTTTTTACAGGCAGACATCACTAGTGCCATGATCACAATTACTTTGTTTTTTGTTTATCACGTTATCTGTGAAATTATGTTTCGAAACAAAAAGCAGGCTTATCATCATACGTGCCTTCCAGTAGTGTGTGTTATTACTTCAACTTATAACGAAAAATTTTGAAAATATGATGTATTTTGTGCTTATATCAAGTGCTACAAGAAAGTAGAACTTACACGTCAAACATACGCAACACACTGACACTACTGGAAGGCACGTATGATGATAAGCCTGCTTTTTGTTTCGAAACATAATTTCACAAATAACGTGATAAACAAAAAACAAAGTTATTGTGATCATGGCACTAGTATTTCTGCCTGTAAAAAGAATAAGCTCAGTTTTTCAAAATTTTGAAGAAGTTTCCATATCATGTAATACATCATTGCATTCAGAAAAAACCTCTCTTAGAAGGGCCAAAAAAATTGCACGGTACCAATTTAAAATTTTGATGTTAGGTTAGATTACTAAAAATTTGCACAAATATAATTGGTTTTATTAAGTGCCAATAAATGTATTTAAATTACCATGCAAATTAGTTCAAATCGCATCTCAATATCTTAAGTAACAAAAAAGTTACGCCATATAATAGAAATTAGGAGATTTTGTTTTTTTTTAAATTTTAGACAAGTGGGTTATGACAAGTAAAATTTGAAGATGGATTCTTAATGAGCTCTCAAACCTGCACCTTTTTGCTAATTTAACCATCTCTCTATCTCTTCAAATACAAAAGTTACCCATGTTGTCTCTACGAAATTCGGGCACCCTGTATATCTATAATAATTATGTCTCCGTGATGTTTCTATTTTTCTTTCATTAGTGACTATTGATGGAGTTTTCTTAACTGAAATAACCATAGTAATATGCTTGCTATAGGTAGGTGTCGGATAATAGCTATTTATATAACAAGAACATAATGTAGAAATTTATTTGACGAGTCTGCTTTATGACCAAGCGAGCAAAACTGAGTTTATAAATTTGATGTCTATTCTGTGACAGAGCAAAAATTTACATTAGAATGTCTTGATGAATATTGACACGCAGAGCGGAGCTTTCAAATTTTCTTATACCTGCCTAAACGAGTTTTTAATAATTTTATTTAAAAAAATCAGTATTCAAAAGATACCTGCGTAAGTAGGATTTTGAGAAGAAACTTGTGTAGGTTAGACTCAGATTCCAAATTCGCTCAGTTGCCGAATGGGATGTTCAGTCCGGGAACTGCGTAACACCTAAATTCGCCCAATTGCCGAATTAATTAGCTCAATTGTATTTCGGTAGTTAAGCTAATTCGGCATCTGAGTTTAGCATATACATTAAAAAGTTGTGTAAATTCAGCAGAATATAAAATATAAGAAACCACAGATACATGCGATACACAACTATTGCTTTACATTGCGAGAACAGCGTCGACTATGATAGCTATGGGCGGGGAATGGATTTGCCGAGAGAGTTTCATATTCAATGTCAATGTCAAAACCTTATTCACTTTCTTGTTCTTGTTCATCTTGATCATAGTCTTTAGCTTTAAGTGTCTCATAAAAGTCTTCAAAATTTCTTTTCGATAACTGAGACCACAGTTTGGCAGATGGCAACTTTTTCTTCAATTTTTTTGAAGGGTTGTAATAGCTTCACAAATTCTATTGAAGAAGTATAACGGCCCTCAATTGGACGTAAGAGGTAGATGCGATCTGGTAAATGTGGTAGAGCTTCTCCCCAGTGTGAGATGTGCAACCGATCAGACAAAAGGTACTCAAAACTGAGCTCAATCATTACGTTGATAGATTTGTGATAAACTAAACCATTAAAGATGCATGGAAGGTCAATGAAAGATTATTTTCAGACTTGAAATGAAACTAGTGAAACGATTCTATATCTGAGATGTCATGCAGCCAAATGATAAGCTGCTTCTAAAATACCATCATACCCCGGAATAACCAGGTAGGTTTCAGTAATTTGCAATCTGCTTTCAAATAATTTTAGAAGGTAAATCCGCTTCTAAAGCCTCTAACAAGAAAACCTCAAAATGTATCTATAAATGCATTAGAGATAGACAGAAGAATCAATATTACAAAGTGGGAACAGGAAGTACCTTCCCCCTAAAGTTACAAACAGAAAATTCTTAAAAGGATGTTCGACATTTCTAAAAAGTAAATGCAAATGCCACTCTGAGAATCAGAAATCCCAGGCATCTAAGAGAGAAAATAAAAACCAAGCCCAAAGAAATGTTACTAGATGGTAATCTTACAAAGAAAGGCGTTGAATTTCTACATTTTTACTAACCTTTTTCTTTTTTTATACTATTGCTGCAAAATGTACGAGTAGTAATTTGTTTATTTGGGCATTATTGAACCTTTGTCTTTAACACTTATCTGAATGAAAAGATAATAATAATAACCAAGCAATAGCATTCATCAGTTGTTTTCATCTCACCCATCATTTTCCATCTCATTTCACGTACTCCCAATATGTTAGTGTTATATTTCCATTTCTCTAGTGACTTGCTTCAACTTACCTACCTGATAGTGAGGTCCTACATTCGATTTCTGTACTGTAGTACCACACGTTCCCAACTTCTTTGGCCTTTGTTTTTCTTATTTACATAGTTTCATTGTGGGCTTCCCTTACTGATGCATTATTTTTGCTGGTTTCTGTTACCAGTTGTTTTAATGTTGAAAATTATAGAACTGCAGTATGACTGCATGTGACCTAGTATAGATTGCTAGGTTACACAAATATGTTTTAATAAATAAACAATTGTCTTTCATATCTGAAACTGAAACCTCGTGTTTTATTTCTCTGAATACAATTCCTATATTAATGCAGTTAGTTAGGCCTGTCTCACACTAGCACTATTTTAATTTAAACAAATTAATCAATAATATTAGCTATCTTTCATCAAGCCCATCATCACATGTCCTGGCATTTCCTCGAAATTTTGAGGGGAGCCACCAGCGGGCGTTAATTATCTGGAGGAAGGAGCAATTTCGTCCAGAAACCGAAATGGTAATTTGTAGGCGAGGCTTTCGGTTTCCAACGAGGAAACGGTCATAATGGGAGATCACGCAGCTCGAATACCTACCGCTGCGTGTTAGATTCCGTCAAAAATTCTGCTTTCACATGTTATGCAAGTGATGAATGCGTTAGAGGCAACAAATAAATACCGAGCGACAATTCGCAATTGTGCTGCTGGGAGTGCACTGATTGAATTGGCTTGCCATTCACACGATCCTGTTTTTTGCTTTGCGACGTGCTCCCAAATTGTCAGTTCGGTTCGTTGCAATGCGATTACTGGACTATATCTGATCGGGTTAGGCCATGTTTGGCCTAATGGGAGCCGACAGGTAGCCTGTAACTTTCATGGCTTTGCCTTTTTTTGGCTTTCGCTTTGTTTAATAATTAGACCGCGGCTTTTTTCGCTGAAAACAAATACAAGATGCAAAAAATTCACATATTGTTGTAAGCCGTAGGGATGAATGCGGCAATTCAATTATCTCGAGTTAAAGCATGTAGAGAAATGCTATTCATCATTAACGTTTTACATCTGCTGCAGTGCAATTAATTTTGCAATTAAGTATTTGTCTCGAATTGGAAAGCTATTGACAGATAATAATTGTTTTTTGCACATGCAGCATTGAAAGTAATCAAAGGAAGGTTGCACGTATAAACTTTAACATTTAATTATTTCAATAGAGCGAAAACGTTACCGTTTGCTGTAATAAGATTATTGCTCGTTAATTTATTTTTTAAATAAAAATGGCAGTGCTGGTGAATATCATATCGCCTTATTTTTGCCATCTTCCACGGATCCGCTCTGAGCAAAGTATTGCAAATTTAGGAATTAAAACAAAAGAATGTTTTTAACATTTTTAGATATTAACACTTAAACAATGATAACAATGTGATCAACAAGGTTGAAGGTTTTTTATAAAATTGGTCCATTGATATAGCAACACAGGCGATACTGTTTGCATTGATACTTTACCGTGTTCATAAAACGCCTTTCACTTATTAAGACGAGATGCATTGTGAACAGTTTTTTGGCGAATCACATTTATATTTTTGTTCAATAAAGCGTACAATCGATTATTGTTTGCTAATGCACCATGACGAGAGAGCACTTCTTTATTACAGCGGAGTTCAATTATAAGTACCTCATCTCAACCTACAACCACCCTGCGTGGTCGACCACTGATTTTACTATGGTTATAGTTTGTTAATATATATATAATAATTATAAATCAAATGAATATCCGTATCGAAATATAATAAAGAACTGCCTAGCACACGAACTGAAGTAAAATAAATAGTACAGTAAAAGTACATAGTTATTATAACTAACGAAAGATTAGGGCGCGAGATTCTATGACTTACTTACTTATTGCAAGCACAAGAAGGGTTTTACTAATTAAGAACGCTCGACATCGATTACGCGAAGCATAGAGTTCCAGTTGAAATGAGCATCGCCTCGTATTCAAAAGCCATTAAATAGAATAGACCACAGATTCCGGCTGCACAACAAGGACTTATCGAAAAAATGCAATAATAAAAAAAGGTACAGCGTGTCCTACCCAGAAAGGCACACACCTGAACAACAAACAATGAGTGTAGAAGTAAAATAAAACTTGTAAAATATTGAAATAAATTTAAAATGTAATTCTACAATTTACACGATTTGTGTGAGATAGCTGCTGCTCCGGGTATGGACGAAGTACAGTAAAATATCTCTTACCTGCACACGCACACTGATTAGGGGTATCAAAACGCACATATGTGCTAATCAAAAGGGTTGTGGACGGGGCAGAACAGATCCGGTACCACCAAGAGGCAGAGCTTTGCCTTAGTACGAAACGTGTAATCGAACAGATGAAAGGTATCAAGAACGCCTTGATCAGCGTTGGAGATCTCTTGAATATGATCGAAGATTACATGAAGAATATTGAGGATTACTTAAAATAAATCCATTAAAACGCCGAACCAAATGAAAGTGGATACATAAAAGGTTTCCTGACCTGATATTTTCTTCGGCCAAAGGGTCCAGAAAGGCAAAACGCCAGTACAAATTTCTGATCATGATTGTTGTCGATTTTAGAGAATAAATTTGATTTTAAAGGGCTTACCAAAGGACCCCTAAAATGCGTCTTACAGCATCAGAAGTAAACTACAGATTTGAAAGAGTTTCAAAATAGGAAGAGGAACTAGCTCTACCTTGAAATTAAATACAGGATATTTTCCAAAAGACGAAGAATGCCAGTTGTAAATTAAAAATTACCATAAAGAAAAACAGTGATATAAGTTAAGTTTTCATTTTTTGTAACGATTTTTTTGGTTTAAACTTACATGTATAAGAAGTTACATTTCCTTGAAGCAAAATCCGACAAAACCAAAAGACGTACTACTAGGTCTTTCAGTTTCTGATTAATCATTAAACATGAGTGTGTCAGTCACCATTAAATCACATAATGTTGTAATAGACAAATAGTAAACCGCACATGGATGTGTTGCCGATTCTAAATGGCGTATAAAATTACTACTCCAATGTATTAAAATCTGCCAGTCTTTAAAGCGAATGGTAAGATTCTAAGATCGTAAGATGGTCATGTATGATGTATTGAGATGGTTTCAAGCTCACAAGTTAGCAGTGAGAAATATTGAACAAAGTCAATTAAAGCACAGAGTTGAAATATTTTATTTAATTGCAATACAAACAGTAGTTGAAGTTATTAAATGCATTGGTAATGAGATGCAAGAGGCATAATTAGAGCGATAAAGGCAAACATAAGCAAAGCAGATTTCAGATGAATCGCATTTGAAGTTTGAGTAAAAGAAAGATTTAAGATGGCTAATATAATATAAGTAATATGATAGGTTTGAGTATATTTGAAGCCAGATCAAATGAAATTAAATGATACAAAGAGTTGGTTATGTGCATAATATGAGCGTAGAGTTATTAATAAACGTACAGGCCAGTGAAAAGCAAGCAATCTGAAAGGTAGATGGAAATCGAAGCAAGATAAGAGAAGATTTGCAAAGAGCAATAGAGAACGAGAGCAACTGAACTGAAGAAAATGCAGTGACGTGTTTAAAATTGAACTCAAGTGTCAAAACTAAGTGATTATAACAGAGCAGTGATTATAAAAACGTTTATGTAACGAGAAAAAAAAATTTTTAGGTATAAGAAATAAAGACAATTTTTAGATTTAAGAAACATGTTATCAAATTTGATTCCTTGATGTAAAATGATAACTAAAACTAATTTCCTATAAACAATTACAGTGTATAAAATTGCCTTTTAGTTGGCAGTTTTAAGTTTGTAAAACGACTGTTTAATAACATGTTTTTATTAATTTAGGTCGTCAGTAGTAATGTGTTTAAAAGATTTCATTAGGCACGTTGTCAGTACCAAGGTGTTTTAAAATTTTTAAAACACGCAAAATTACGACCGATTGCTGGTAATCCTAATTTACATAATTTTTTTTTATTATACCTGCATCCGAACCGCCGTTTACAGCACGCCTGAGCGTGCGAAAACAGGCGATTAACGCACGCCGAGCTTTAAAGGTTGTCAAGGAAACAAGGTATATAGGTAACATTATAACTTCATCGCTATCTTTATTTTGCTGACACGACTGAATGCAACAACCGACGTGCACGAAACAAAAACGTAAACAATTTTCGTAACTATAGTAGCAATATTATTATGCCCTCTCGATTTATTACGACAAAAATTATTTAGTGCGTAATTTGTTTCCAGTATTGCAGGTATAATAAAAAATAGCGTCAAGTATTCGTGGATAACTGGTCTTTAAAACACTTGCTTTATTTCGAGCACTCCGGTTATAAAGACCTTTGTTACGGTATGAAAAGGACTTTACGACACCCACCCAAGGTGAGCATCGCACCACGGAATCAGTCCTGAAAACATGACACACTTGCCCTGAGATCGGTTCGAAATAGGCTAATAGGCCACGGCTGGAACGCTCAGGGAGTCGGGCGTGAGTCACACGATACGTTCTGGGCAAGCGCGTTGTGGCATAATATATACAGGGTATGTCGAAATTATGAGGGCGCCACCAAGCCTGTCGTAACCCGGCTAACCGGGCCTGGACGGTTAGACGGGAGCGAAGCATGCAAAAATACTCCGCCAATAAGATTATTCAAGAGTTGCAAGGTCAAACAACAATTTCGGGATTGCCTTAAGCAAGGATTGTGATTAGGTGTCCATCCGACCACGACTACGCAGCTGTCCCACTCACCTGCACGCTCACAGCTTCCTCGTTCCGTCGTACAATAATTCGTACAATAAAGGGGCGTCTATCTGTAACAGAACATGCACAAACCGAAACAAACAATAGTTCCCTTAACTAACCAATCATATATTTCACTTCGAGTTACAATGGGGTAGCAGAATGCGTCGCCCTGTATCTAACCTTACTCTATAATTAAGGGCACCAGCTGGCACGCGCGCTCTAAGCTTAACGACAGATGTTGAACATTAGTGAACAGCAATAATAGGTACAAAGATACACATTGCCTTATGCAAGGGCAGCGACGATTTACATTAGCCTTCACGGCCTGAACTGTCTGCAGTCTGAATGAATGCACTAGCGTAGTAATGAATAGGTACAAAGATACACATTGCCTTATGCAAGGGCAGCGACGATTTACATTAGCCTTCACGGCCTGAACTGTCTGCAGTCTGAATGAATACACTAGCGTAGTAATGAGTAGTAATGAGTAACACTCGCGTTCACAGCGGTAATCAGGTTAAAGGCACATACCTTAATGCGTGGGCGGCGAGGGAGCCTGGTACAGCTGAGTTGCGACGAGCTGCAATCGTAGGTGGTAGGTACCTTCGGTGTTACAACGGCGAAAGGGGGTGAATGCATAACCGCCTCAATGGCGACGGGAGACGCGTCAAGACGCGTACAACGGGACGACGAAAATGATGGGGGCCTCACTCGTTCTGCTGAACCAAATCCTCGTAGGTCGAGATGAAGGGGGCACGACCCCTCACTAATAGTAGCAGGAACTGGGCTCCAAAACACCCACGTTACGCCGAAGATCACTCGACAAATTTCGAATCACCACCACCACACACAAGCGCTCTCTGCCACGGGCTCTCGAAGACTCACTCCAAGGCGAAAACGCCCGCAACATAACTGCTGAAGCAGCACCCGACGGGAAAACGACTGACGCCCCCGCCATAATGGCGGGAGCGCCGCACGAACTCACATACACTATCCGACCTCTTGTTTTAACGACGGCTCTCGGCTGAATCCCCGAGGGAAGCGTTGGCAAAAGGTCACCTTGGCCGCGTCCCCCACGTGACTAAACCACAGCGAATCGCAAGGCGATGAAATGAAACCAACCAATGCGGGCCACGCTGGTATCACGCCGCCACCGCGTGCTAAATGAAACAAACCAATGCGGGCCACGCTGGTATCACGCTGCCACAGCGTGCTATTCAGAATTCAGAAAAACGCCATCAGAGGAGAGCTCCAACCGACGACAAATACTGCTTTTTAGGCTAACTATGTGCGAAATCGTGATTCTGGAATTAGGCGATGGAGCCAAATAAAGAGCTAAAAGGGCTTAGCATACGGGCGCGCTGCTCTAAGCTTAGGCGGCTATTCAAAATACCAAAATGACCTAACTAACGGCGTGAAATGCGATTAAGCATCTGCGACAGCAAAATGACTTAACACTCCCCTTACTTGAAAGAGAGTTCCCCGAAGTCTCTTATAAAACAACGAGGCATTTTGCGACAACGTAACGAGAACACAAACGAAAACGCAACAACGAAAAACGAACAAAACAAAAAACATTCGATACGATAGAGTGCACCCCCAAAGGGATTACGCACACTGGCCACCAGATAGGGTGCAAAGGTGGGAAGAGAGAAGAGGAAGAAGAAAGACTGGATACGCCAGTAGAAAATACGTAAACTTTGTCGAAATCGGGTACAAACAAGTCTTACACCTGTGGACACTTCCGACCAACCGTTCCAAAAGAACACAGGGAGGGGGGGGGGGCATAGAAATGGAAGTCCAAAGTCCCACTCAAGGGTTACCTGAAGAGGGCACGCTGCGCGTCACGAGATCGGCGCATTGTGTGGATCCCACAACTGGTATGAGTACCCAAGAGAAGAGGATGAACCACCAAAAAAAAGGGAAATGGTTGTGACAGAAACTGTCAAAAATAGTCATAATCAGTAATAGGAAAAACTCAGTCCACCGAAATCCTCAATCAATGCCGATGCCGGAGCCAAGTCGACTATTAAACCGCAAAGCGCGAGCTCGAAAGTGACTCCAACACCGAACACCAAAAGAAAATCCGGAAGAACCAAGTCTCCAAGGGTGTAGGCGTTCGATGACGCATGCCCAATAAATCCTTTTCAGAAATCCATGCGGCCCAAAGGGACTACCTTACGACGACAGGGTCCGCACGAAACAAAATGACCAGAAACACGCTCTCTTTATGTAATCCCACATAGGTGGTTGAAAATGGCGACGGCCAACGGTACGGTAAAAGAGCGCTAGGCCACGAAAACAACAGGGCATCACTACAAAAAAAAAGTCAAAAATCTTTAAATACTTAGTACTTGAATACCAACGGAACCTCGCGCGGACAGCATGCGCATTACTGCCACACAAAGCTCAGAAGCTTCAACGAAACTGTTCACAAAGAACACGATACTTGACAACATGACGTCATCAGACAAAAAGGGTACGGTAAATGACAACAAAACGTCAACAAATACGAAGCATTCCGACCAGCGGTAAAGACTCGTTAAATGCTAACGGAAAGTGTACAAAACACTACTATGACTGTTAGGGGTGTCCACGAAGAAGTCGGTAAACCAGGTTGGGCGGTACATGATAATAATGAGAATGAGATAAGAGTCCAACGAAAATAACTACACCAAACCAACTAAGAAGATGGCCTGAGGGACGTAATAACCGCACGAGCGAATCTCCCCAAGCACACCAACAGCAATCCACAACTCATCAACAAACCAAAACGCAGTGATGAAGCTGAAAATGAATTCCAACCTGCTCACCAAAAATCAACGCGGCACAACACCAAACGATAGCAAAAAAAAAATTGTCAAAATCGGTAATCATCAACGTCAAAATGGATAAACCTCGCTAACGTGAACGTCAAAATCGATAAACCTCGCTAACGCGAACGTCAAAATCGATAAACCTCGCTAACGTGAACGTCAAAATCGATAAACGTCAGTTCGGTACAACAAAAGTGTCAACTTAGCCCAAGGCTAAACAATGTAAGCGACAGGGAATCGAAACTCCCACTAAGCCTTCGAAAACACTTAAAAAAACAAGGTCGGTACCTTCACTCAACAACATCTGGTACTAAATCCGACTAATACGGGATAAAAATCTGCACTGAATGCAACGAGAGATCTCGGTAGTATGAACTGGCTAAGAAAAACAAGAAGCGACGGTAAAAATGACGGAAAAGATACTCAAAATATGAAAAGACATGGAAAAATACTAAAAGAAAACTCAAAAAGGCGATAAACAACAAAAAAACACAAAACTACAAATAGAAAATAAGAAAAGACAAGAAAAAACATAGAAAACAAGAAAAGACACGTAAAGACAAATGACAACTAAGAAAAAACATATACACGGTCAAGAAAACTAATGAAAATAAACTAAGAACAGGAAAAGACAAGAAAAGACATATAGAAAACAGAAGAAAACAGGAAAAGACAAATAGAAAACAAGAAAAGAAGCTCGGTAAAATATTCTACTAAGAAAAAAAAACGGTTTGCCAGTCCATACCACTTCGAAATGACAAAAAAAAACATTTGTGACAACAATATAAATGATAACAGACAACAATGAACATCAACGTCCCACGTTGTCGCGCCAAAATTAAGACACACAGCGCAAAAAAAAAGAAAACCCCAAAATGAGGTCGAGCGTTGTCTTGCACCAATAGGCTCCAAACGTTGGAATAGCCAAAATCAAGGCACAACGGGTGTCTTAATAAGAAAAACAAACATACAAGGCATCAGACGTTGGAATAGCCAAAATTAAGACGTACGACGGGTGGGCTTAACGAGACTACTACCGTCCAACAACAACAACAAACAACAAGCCCCACGCGATTGGGCCGCCAAAATTAGCCTGTTACGGTATGAAAAGGACTTTACGACACCCACCCAAGGTGAGCATCGCACCACGGAATCAGTCCTGAAAACATGACACATTTGCCCTGAGATCGGTTCGAAATAGGCTAATAGGCCACGGCTGGAACGCTCAGGGAGTCGGGCGTGAGTCACACGATACGTTCTGGGCAAGCGCGTTGTGGCATAATATATACAGGGTATGTCGAAATTATGAGGGCGCCACCAAGCCTGTCGTAACCCGGCTAACCGGGCCTGGACGGTTAGACGGGAGCGAAGCATGCAAAAATACTCCGCCAATAAGATTATTCAAGAGTTGCAAGGTCAAACAACAACTTCGGGATTGCCTTAAGCAAGGATTGTGATTAGGTGTCCATCCGACCACGACTACGCAGCTGTCCCACTCACCTGCACGCTCACAGCTTCCTCGTTCCGTCGTACAATAATTCGTACAATAAAGGGGCGTCTATCTGTAACAGAACATGCACAAACCGAAACAAACAATAGTTCCCTTAACTAACCAATCATATATTTCACTTCGAGTTACAATGGGGTAGCAGAATGCGTCGCCCTGTATCTAACCTTACTCTATAATTAAGGGCACCAGCTGGCACGCGCGCTCTAAGCTTAACGACAGATGTTGAACATTAGTGAACAGCAATAATAGGTACAAAGATACACATTGCCTTATGCAAGGGCAGCGACGATTTACATTAGCCTTCACGGCCTGAACTGTCTGCAGTCTGAATGAATGCACTAGCGTAGTAATGAATAGGTACAAAGATACACATTGCCTTATGCAAGGGCAGCGACGATTTACATTAGCCTTCACGGCCTGAACTGTCTGCAGTCTGAATGAATACACTAGCGTAGTAATGAGTAGTAATGAGTAACACTCGCGTTCACAGCGGTAATCAGGTTAAAGGCACATACCTTAATGCGTGGGCGGCGAGGGAGCCTGGTACAGCTGAGTTGCGACGAGCTGCAATCGTAGGTGGTAGGTACCTTCGGTGTTACAACGGCGAAAGGGGGTGAATGCATAACCGCCTCAATGGCGACGGGAGACGCGTCAAGACGCGTACAACGGGACGACGAAAATGATGGGGGCCTCACTCGTTCTGCTGAACCAAATCCTCGTAGGTCGAGATGAAGGGGGCACGACCCCTCACTAATAGTAGCAGGAACTGGGCTCCAAAACACCCACGTTACGCCGAAGATCACTCGACAAATTTCGAATCACCACCACCACACACAAGCGCTCTCTGCCACGGGCTCTCGAAGACTCACTCCAAGGCGAAAACGCCCGCAACATAACTGCTGAAGCAGCACCCGACGGGAAAACGACTGACGCCCCCGCCATAATGGCGGGAGCGCCGCACGAACTCACATACACTATCCGACCTCTTGTTTTAACGACGGCTCTCGGCTGAATCCCCGAGGGAAGCGTTGGCAAAAGGTCACCTTGGCCGCGTCCCCCACGTGACTAAACCACAGCGAATCGCAAGGCGATGAAATGAAACCAACCAATGCGGGCCACGCTGGTATCACGCCGCCACCGCGTGCTAAATGAAACAAACCAATGCGGGCCACGCTGGTATCACGCCGCCACAGCGTGCTATTCAGAATTCAGAAAAACGCCATCAGAGGAGAGCTCCAACCGACGACAAATACTGCTTTTTAGGCTAACTATGTGCGAAATCGTGATTCTGGAATTAGGCGATGGAGCCAAATAAAGAGCTAAAAGGGCTTAGCATACGGGCGCGCTGCTCTAAGCTTAGGCGGCTATTCAAAATACCAAAATGACCTAACTAACGGCGTGAAATGCGATTAAGCATCTGCGACAGCAAAATGACTTAACACCTTGTTATCCACTCATACTTTAATATACTATTTTTATATTTATCGTGTTTTCTAGATTCTATCGTAGATAAAATATTGTACGATACACATGCGTAAAGCATATTTAGTCACTCGCGAGGCTTAAAACGCTCGCTCACTCGCGTTTTAACTCTACCCCACTCGTGCCTAAAGAGTAGCTTTACGCACTTGTATCGTAAATTACTATTATCTATCCTTGATGTTAAAGTGCTACTTTATCTACCCTTGCTGTTAAAGTAAAATTTGACCTTTTGTTTTGAGTTGATGAAAGCACACTTTAACATGAGCTATAGAAAAAGGTTCATTTTTTAAAAATCAGCTGTCAGTGTCAAAACCTTATAAAAAACCCCAAAATGAGGTCGAGCGTTGTCTTGCACCAATAGGCTCCAAACGTTGGAATAGCCAAAATCAAGGCACAACGGGTGTCTTAATAAGAAAAACAAACATACAAGGCATCAGACGTTGGAATAGCCAAAATTAAGACGTACGACGGGTGGGCTTAACGAGACTACTACCGTCCAACAACAACAACAAACAACAAGCCCCACGCGATTGGGCCGCCAAAATTAGCCTGTTACGGTATGAAAAGGACTTTACGACACCCACCCAAGGTGAGCATCGCACCACGGAATCAGTCCTGAAAACATGACACATTTGCCCTGAGATCGGTTCGAAATAGGCTAATAGGCCACGGCTGGAACGCTCAGGGAGTCGGGCGTGAGTCACACGATACGTTCTGGGCAAGCGCGTTGTGGCATAATATATACAGGGTATGTCGAAATTATGAGGGCGCCACCAAGCCTGTCGTAACCCGGCTAACCGGGCCTGGACGGTTAGACGGGAGCGAAGCATGCAAAAATACTCCGCCAATAAGATTATTCAAGAGTTGCAAGGTCAAACAACAACTTCGGGATTGCCTTAAGCAAGGATTGTGATTAGGTGTCCATCCGACCACGACTACGCAGCTGTCCCACTCACCTGCACGCTCACAGCTTCCTCGTTCCGTCGTACAATAATTCGTACAATAAAGGGGCGTCTATCTGTAACAGAACATGCACAAACCGAAACAAACAATAGTTCCCTTAACTAACCAATCATATATTTCACTTCGAGTTACAATGGGGTAGCAGAATGCGTCGCCCTGTATCTAACCTTACTCTATAATTAAGGGCACCAGCTGGCACGCGCGCTCTAAGCTTAACGACAGATGTTGAACATTAGTGAACAGCAATAATAGGTACAAAGATACACATTGCCTTATGCAAGGGCAGCGACGATTTACATTAGCCTTCACGGCCTGAACTGTCTGCAGTCTGAATGAATGCACTAGCGTAGTAATGAATAGGTACAAAGATACACATTGCCTTATGCAAGGGCAGCGACGATTTACATTAGCCTTCACGGCCTGAACTGTCTGCAGTCTGAATGAATACACTAGCGTAGTAATGAGTAGTAATGAGTAACACTCGCGTTCACAGCGGTAATCAGGTTAAAGGCACATACCTTAATGCGTGGGCGGCGAGGGAGCCTGGTACAGCTGAGTTGCGACGAGCTGCAATCGTAGGTGGTAGGTACCTTCGGTGTTACAACGGCGAAAGGGGGTGAATGCATAACCGCCTCAATGGCGACGGGAGACGCGTCAAGACGCGTACAACGGGACGACGAAAATGATGGGGGCCTCACTCGTTCTGCTGAACCAAATCCTCGTAGGTCGAGATGAAGGGGGCACGACCCCTCACTAATAGTAGCAGGAACTGGGCTCCAAAACACCCACGTTACGCCGAAGATCACTCGACAAATTTCGAATCACCACCACCACACACAAGCGCTCTCTGCCACGGGCTCTCGAAGACTCACTCCAAGGCGAAAACGCCCGCAACATAACTGCTGAAGCAGCACCCGACGGGAAAACGACTGACGCCCCCGCCATAATGGCGGGAGCGCCGCACGAACTCACATACACTATCCGACCTCTTGTTTTAACGACGGCTCTCGGCTGAATCCCCGAGGGAAGCGTTGGCAAAAGGTCACCTTGGCCGCGTCCCCCACGTGACTAAACCACAGCGAATCGCAAGGCGATGAAATGAAACCAACCAATGCGGGCCACGCTGGTATCACGCCGCCACCGCGTGCTAAATGAAACAAACCAATGCGGGCCACGCTGGTATCACGCCGCCACAGCGTGCTATTCAGAATTCAGAAAAACGCCATCAGAGGAGAGCTCCAACCGACGACAAATACTGCTTTTTAGGCTAACTATGTGCGAAATCGTGATTCTGGAATTAGGCGATGGAGCCAAATAAAGAGCTAAAAGGGCTTAGCATACGGGCGCGCTGCTCTAATCTTAGGCGGCTATTCAAAATACCAAAATGACCTAACTAACGGCGTGAAATGCGATTAAGCATCTGCGACAGCAAAATGACTTAACACCTTGTTATCCACTCATACTTTAATATACTATTTTTATATTTATCGTGTTTTCTAGATTCTATCGTAGATAAAATATTGTACGATACACATGCGTAAAGCATATTTAGTCACTCGCGAGGCTTAAAACGCTCGCTCACTCGCGTTTTAACTCTACCCCACTCGTGCCTAAAGAGTAGCTTTACGCACTTGTATCGTAAATTACTATTATCTATCCTTGATGTTAAAGTGCTACTTTATCTACCCTTGCTGTTAAAGTAAAATTTGACCTTTTGTTTTGAGTTGATGAAAGCACACTTTAACATGAGCTATAGAAAAAGGTTCATTTTTTAAAAATCAGCTGTCAGTGTCAAAACCTTATAAAAAACCAGACTGTGTTACCCTAAATTCTGTACTTACCGACCAACTGTATAACAGTTTCCGCCATGTCAAAATTGAGGTTATGTCTGTCTAACGTAATTGAAATGTCGAACGTGCATGGTTAAACGTTTCAATAAAATGCTGCCAACCTACATTGTGAAATGCACTATTTGCTATTTTCAATTCCTCATACCAACTTGACAACACTTTGACAGCTTATTTAAAAAAAAGACCGTGTGGCCATATAATTGTTGGCCGCCATTTTTAGGCAAATTTGAGCCTAGAGATATACAGTGTCTTTAGAAATAATCGAACGTTTTTGAATGGTCATTATTTTGGAGCTTTAACTATTTGATGTTTGCTACTCGTGCAGTGTTATGTTTTGACGTTAACGTTTATCATTCGCGTTCGTTCGTTGTGCTTTAAGGTGTTTCACGCAGTTTACAGCCGGTTTCAGTTATGGTTCTGTGACCCAACATTCCACCTCCTTCAGAGGAGGATTGGAATGTGCCAAACCAGGTCGTACTGGGAGAAGTGAAGGTAGTTTTTATACATAAACCAGGGCGTACGGATTATATCCATGCCAAATCATATCGTCCCATTAGTCTTACATCCTTCTTACTAAAGACGCTTCAGAGACTTTGTGACAGAGAAATGCGGGAAAGGGTGCTGGTTGTACACCCACTGCACCTGAACGAACACGCCTATATCTTAGGGAGATCTACTGAATTGGCGCTACATGCTGTAGTGAACCAGATTGAGAGATCGCTAGACAATAAAATGTCCACTCTGGGAGTTTTCATTGATATTGAAAGCATTAACTCCAGCTAACTCTTAGTACAGGCATTTTGGGTTAATGGGTGAGTGGGGGGCTGTGCTCTGAGTCTAACTTTAAGTTTTCGGATCGATCGGAAAAATTGCTTTTCCGCAATATCGGAAGACGTGTTGAAAACGGTTTTTAATCAATTTCTCGTTTCCTGTTGCTCTGACGCTGAAATTGCATCAATACAAGTTTTTAGTTTATAAAATTCCTCACAACGTTTGGACATACCTTTTTCTCGTGCACGTAATAATTCACAAGTTGTTACCCCATAAAACCAAGAAATTAAGGGTTGAAATGGGTTTTACGTAAATATATCGCTTTCAGTTAATCCTACGATAAGAAACACTCTTATATTTTTTTGTAGAACAACTAATTTGCATAAAATTTGTATAAGTATTTTTCCATTTGGACAATTATTTACCGTTCTACAGTGCCGCAAATGTCGCAAGTCACGTAAATCGTAAACTTAGTGCCCACTTTCGAGCGGCACTGTTCCTTCGAGTGTGTCGCACCAACTGATTTCCACACCACCTTTGAGGTACAGCTTGTGGCGCATTTTTTTAAGTTGTGTCCCCTATAGACCTAATCCACGAAGTGTATTTCTACACTTCCCTTGGTCTTTTTGATGAGCCGGGTTTTGCATCGTCAATTCCAATCATTGCAGAATCGTCGATTTTGTCGCCCTTGTTAAGTTGTGTTTCCCTTGAAAAGGAGCCGGGAAGAGGAAATATGTCGTCGTCGTAGTTGGTGTGGTATTCGTCTTCTTCTGCAGTAAGCATTCTGGAGATTTCTTGCACGTTCTCAGGATTTCCCAGCGCATATGGAGCGAATGGCGGTGCACTTTAAACCTGCTTTGCCTTTCCACATTTGGTCTTACACCCGCAAGAAATTATTGCAGTAAGCGCGGGAGGCTCAGTGCTAAGCACCCGTGTAAACGTACGGCCACGTTTCTTCCAGCTCCATCTTTCTGCGGGTAGAGTGTCATTTCCAAGCCAGGTTTGAACTTGATGGTATGTCCGGAATGCGTGCATCCTGGCCGTGTCTTTTGTAGGTGGCAGGGATGACAGATTAAACGTGGACGTCGCACGGGATTTCGCGAAGTGTTTGTATCGCAGCAAGTTGACTGACTTGTCTTTATGAATGTCTTCACCGTACAACGCAATAGAAAATTGCTCTCCCGCTAATGCGATGATATCCGCGTTTACATCTTTTTGTAAAAAGTGATTTGCTGCAGATTCCAGATTAGGTGTCTTTTCAAGGGTTTTAAGAAATTTTACTTTGCCCATACCGTCAGCAGCAGGTATTGTGTAACAACCAGAAAATGCGTGCAAGAACAAGATATGGTTTGATATAGCATCGCCGTGTTTCAGGCATGATGTAGAATAATGCTGTTCCTTCGTATTCAGTTTTCCGGGCTTGCGAAAGAAAACGTTTGCACAATTCCGTCCTAGTGCCGTCCGAAGGACCAATATGTCGATGTCCTCAGCGACAATGGTTACAGAATCATAAAAGTGAGATTATTCGATCGCTGAATAAACAATTAGATAGTCGGCATCTCCCAGTGCTTCTTCAACTGTAAAATCGCAATCTTCGAATTTTCTTCTAAGTAGTTGGATGAATTTGGCCTTGTTATTTTCGTTTGCTAGAAATTTATCCTGAGTAGTTATTGGAACTGTAGTGCAGGTAAAGATAACGTCAGCGTAACGTTGATTTTTTGTTCTGCGAAGTCGTTCCCACGTTTTGGTGGCGGGAATTTCTGGGGCGTTTGAGTAGCAATCGAAAACTATTTTCACCAATGTGCCGAAATGGTCTTTAACGTACTTGACGTACTTATCGCAAATTGCTTTAATACGAGCCCTAACCACTATATATTCGGCCATTCCAATAATTTTATTTCCTTCACGTAAAAACAGAGTTTTATGATTCAACAAAAAATAATTAAGGTACAACATTTTCTTTTCGTTAAAACATGATAAGAAATCTTCGAAATCCTTAATCCTTAATCCGCAAATGCGGTGCCTTAATTGTTCTCCGTCCACTCATAATATCCTGTTTTACGTTACTAGAGTAAAATTATTGAAATGGCCGAATATACAGTGTGTCCAAGATAAGGAGGGCCAGTATGGGGATCTCGGTAATGGTAAGAGATACAAATTTGGTTAAATGGGAAGAAAGTTGCGCTATTAAAGGATTAAAAAAATGACGTTTAGAAATTTTTGATATGATTTTTCGTTTTTGAATTATCTCAAAAAAACCGAATTTTTGGATTTTCTTTTTTATTTTTTTCTGGCGTTAATATTAAAGTTAGAGCGAAACTGATTAAACTTCTTTATAGTAACTTTTAGTGGACTTAATGATTGCGTTATCAATTTTTTTATCCGACGTTTCGTCTTCGAGAAACCAACATCAACTTTATTTTTTTAAATACGATCCTGGTTTTCTGATGCCAAATTTGCAAAGCCCTTGTTACTCTAAATTCAACAATGTACAACATATTATGGTTTAATTACGTTTCGAGCTTTTTTCTGATCATCATCAGAAAATTTTTTAGATACGGACCTGCATTTCTCATAATTTTGTAAAAATAAGTTCATACAGTAAGTTAGGCCTTTTTACATGCCGTTAAAATATTAAAATGCACATCATAATGTTATAATTCTGATACATTAATTTAATAAGCAACCAATAACTATTAACAATAAACAACAAATAAATGAACAAAAGATAGGCAGAAAGAACGAGAAAACGAGCCTTGAAACAATGTAATAGGTATTTAACGTTTTGAAATAGAAGAAGAACTTAGAAGATTGGTTCTTGAAGCATTTCAAAGTATAACGCCAGTATTGCTGAATAATGTTTTAGATTCTACAGTTAGATGTTATTTATGCATAGAGAATGATGGCAACCTTTTTGAATACCTTCTGTAAATTTAATACCTATTAAATGGTTTCGATGTTCGTTTTGTTATTCTTTCTGTCTATCTTTTGTTCATTTCTTTTTTGTTTATTGTTAATAGTTATTGGTTGGTTATTAAATTAATTTATCCGAATTATGACATTATGATGTGCATTTTAATATTTTAACGGCATGTAAAAAGGTGTAACTTACTGTATGAACTTATTTTTACAAACTTATGAGAAATGCAGGTCCGTATCTAAAAAATTTTCTGATGATGATCAGAAAAAAGCTCGAAACGTAATTAAACCATAATATGTGGCACACTGTTGAATTCAGAGTAACAAGGGCTTTGCAAATTTGGCATCAAAAAACCAGGACCGTATTTAAAAAAATGAAGTTGATGATGGTTTCTCGAAGACGAAACGTCGGATAAAAAAATTGATAACGTAATCATTAAGTCCACTAAAAGTTACTATAAAGAAGTTTAATCAGTTTCGCTCTAACTTTAATATTAACGCCAGAAAAAAAATAAAAAAGAAAATCTAAAAATTCGGTTTTTTTGAGATAATTCAAAAACGAAAAATCATATCAAGAATTCCTAAAAGATATTTTTTTAGTCCTTTAATAGCGCAACTTTCCTCCCATTTAACCAAATTTGTATCTCTTACCATTACCGAGATCCCCATACTGGCCCTCCTTATCTTGGACACACTGTATAGTGGTTAGGGCTCGTAGTTACACCGCGATCCCACACGACTTTGTGCATCAAGAAACATCCGTAGATCACGAAATATCGCCTTTCCCCAAGATCAACATGGTCCATAGGCGAAAAGGCGTTGTACAAGGAATATTTTGTGCCCTTCCGCATTCCCTCATCAGAAAACAGTAACAATGGATATGGAGCGAGTTTGTACGCGAGATAATCTTGCATCTCTATATCTGTTTACATAGGTGTCTATCACCGAACCTCGCGCGCCTCTTGCAATAATAAAATGAATTTCATGCAGGTACAAGACCAAATGTGGAAAGGCCTATGGCTGTCCCAAAGCGGGTTTAAAGTGCACCGCCATTTGCTTCCCACCGGAGAATCCTGTAAGAACGTGCAAGAATTCTCCAGAATGCTTACTACAGATGTTGACGAATATCACACCAACTACGACGACGACATATTTTCTCTTTCGAGTTCTTTTCAAAGAAAACACAACTTGACAAGGGCGACAAAATCAACGATTCTGCAATGAGTGGGATCGACGATACAGAACCCGGTCCATCAAAAAGACCATGGGTAGTGTGAGACTGTTAGAAATACACTTCGTGGAGTAGGCATATCGTAGAGATCACGTAAAAAACGCGCTACAAACTGTAAGGAACAGTGTCGTTCGAAAGTGCACACTAAATGTACGGGTTACGTGACTTGCGACATTTGCGGGGCTGTAGAACGGTAAATAATTGTCCAAATGGAAAAATACTCATATACAAATTTTATGAAAATTAGTTGTTCTACAAAAAATATAAGAATATTTTTTATCGTAGGATTAACTGAAAGCGATATATTTAGGTATCCATTTCAACCCTTATGCCCGGTTGCACAGAACTCTTATTAATTGATCATTAATTAACGGTCCATCAAATTTGATGGCTGATTAAAAAATGATTGGGTTGCACAAAACAATTTACTGATGCCCTAATCTCCAATTTTGTAATTGGTCATTAATTAAAAGTGAACTTGGCAACACCGCAAAAAACAATTGAATGACGTTGATATTTGGTGTTTGTTTACTTTGATTTTTGGTTTGGTTCATTCATTTATAGTTTGAAATGGAAACAAAAAAAAGGGTTAACTTCACACAGCGAGAAAAAGAAACCCTTCTTTCCGTTGTAGCCAAGTGAGTATTTCATTAGGTATATCGGTATATCTTGTATTTTATTGTTGTAAGCCGTGACATAACCTAAAATCTTAATTCCTTTTCCAATCCTTTTCAGTCCCTTTTCTTATCTATTTTAGATATAAACATGATCTTGAAGACAAATCAACAAAATCTTTTATTGTCGACAAAAAAAATAAGGTGTGGCAGGAAATTGAGTTCCAGTATAATTGTTGTGCTGAAACGGGCCCCCGAACAAGCAAGCAGCTAAAAGTTCTTTACGAAAATTTGAAACGGGAGGCTAAAAAAACTGTAGCTGAACATCATGTAAGACTAGAATAATTGCAAACACGAAATGATACTAACTAGTAAATATTTTTGTTTGTGTAATTTATGTAAATTTAGCACGACAACTATGAAGCAAAATTGATTCAGGAACAAGCAAAACAAGCCGCAAATAACGATAAGGTACACAACTTTTTAATATCTTTAAATCAAGACCATTGTCAACATGATTTTTGTCTGCTATTGGAGCTTTATGTACTACTAGTTGAAAAATTATCGAGACTTGTCAAAACTTAAAGCACGAGGTAGTTTTTCTAATTGTGTGATCTTTAAAATCAATCGTTGGTAAATTATGAAAAAAATTTAATTTCTAAATTCTCTCATCTCGATGCATTTGCAACTAGGTAGTTATATAGAAATAATAATAACAATTAATATTCATTTTAAGAAGGAAATATTTGAAACGGGGGGAGGAACTGCCGAGCTTGTTTTATCTTCTGAACAAGAAGTTTTGTTGGCTACAATCAGGGAGCAAGTAAATCCAAACGCAAATGAGTTTGACAGCGCGGCTGACTATTTCAGTAATTTAATACACAATATAGTTATAATACATATTTCTTTAATTAATTTTTATATTTGTTGACACTAGATGAAATCGAAATTATAAATATCCCTGATCCAGAACTTGGTCCTTCCCATCAAGATGCGGTTAGTCTGATTATTCCTGCGATTGTATCCCAACTCCATCAAGAACCCCATCCATCCACAAGAAAAAAAAACGTATTGCTACCAGCCTAGATCTGCGGAAGCAGTATTATCGTGAAAAAATTAAAAACGCAAAAATCCAAAGAATTGTTTTAAATCTTCAAATAAAAAAATTGCAATTAGAAATAAAGAAGTTAAAAAATTTAAATAATTTTTTGTTATTTATCTAGCAAATACTGTAGCAATCAGTGCATTTCGCACTGCATAATTTGGATTATTATTGTTGCCTTCGCCAAAAATTAAATCCTCAACTTCTTCCTCATCTCCAATTTCGTCGAAATAGTCCTCAATATGGTCATTTTGTTCTTTGCAGATATTGTGCAATACTCCACAAGCAACAATCACTTTTAGAGTAGTATCCAGTTTGAGTCATATGCTATATTTTAAGCAGGGAAATCTGTTCTTAAGCACACCAAAAAACCTTTCCACTGTATTACGAGTAATGATGTGGGCCCTGTTATAAGCTGCTTGACTGGCATTCATTTGATTCACAGTCACCGGAGTTAAAAGGTATGGTTTACATGGGTAACCACTGTCGCCCAGTAAGAAGCTATTACCATATCTACCCATACGAAATTCAACAGGAAGAGGGGAGTCAACGTTTATGCTAAAGTATCCTTTTCTGTTTCTGTATAATTCAGCGTTGGGACCACCAGGGGACTGGATACAAACATGCGTGCAATCGACGGCCCCCACAACTTGTGGAAAACCAGCAATGTTAAAAAATCCTTGTTTCGTTACCATTAATTCCTCATTGGTATGAGGCATTTTTATATATTGTCGAGAAAGACGTGCGATCTGATGAGTAACACGCCGAACTACTCTACATATATTTGATTTATGAATGTGCATGTAATCACCAATTAACTCAAGAAAGCTACCTGTGGCATAAAATCGAAGGGCAATCAAGATCTGGGTACGTGCATCAAGGGATTTTATTATTATTATTATTATTAGTTACATAAAGGCAGGCGGCTATTAGCCGATATGCCCCATACAGTGAACTTAAGCTAAATTAACTAAAAAAAAAACTATATTACCTATCTAAGTATAAATCAAGACTATTCTTAAACATATTTACATTAGTAGAGTTAACAACTGTTTCTGGTAAATTATTCCAAAAATTACAAACACGTAAACTAAAAAAATACTGTCGTGGTAGTTTTCTAAATTGTACTTTGTACAATTTAAAAGAATGGCCACGTCTACTAGAATCGGGGTTGAGTATAAAAAGTTCTTTCACATTATTACAAGAGTAGAAACCATTAAGTATCTTAAAAGTTTCAATTAAGTCTCCGCGCAGTCGCCTATCAGTTAAGGAGGTTAGACCTAAACATTGCAATCTCTCGGGATAAGTTAAATGTTTGACGGACGCAGGCAGCTTACTAAATCGGCGCTGGACGTTTTCTAAGAGACTAGTGTCTTTAATAAAGTACGGAGACCATACTACCACAGCAAACTCTAATATAGGTCTGACGTAACTTTTGAATATTTTAACAGCAAGTAAAGGCGTTATACTGACGAAGGCTTTGCGAATTAAAAATATTATAATATTGGCTCTTTTTGTTATTTTAATAATATGCGAGTCCCACTTTAAATCACTACTGATAGTAACTCCGACGTCTACTTGAGAAAGAACCGGCTGTAGTGGTGTACCGTGAATGTAATATGCATGACGCGGGTTTGTTGGTCCAATATGCAGCACGACGCACTTGGTAACGTTTAAAGATAGCAACCACTTATCGCACCAGGCACTGATAGTATGTAGATCACTTTGTATGATAGCGCTGTTGGTGATGGGATTATTATAAATTTTAGTGTCATCAGCATAGCAACTTCCAGAGGATACAATGCTTTCGAGAAGGTCATTTATGAACACCAGGAAGAGCACTGGGCCGAGGACAGAACCTTGCGGTACTCCGCTTAACACTGGATATTCTTCTGATAAGGAATCACCTACTCGCACGCGAAACTTTCGACCACTCAAGAAAGATGTAATCCAAGATAATAAATTACCTCTTATACCGTGATACTCCAACTTATAGACGAGTCTTTCCAGTGGAACACGATCGAAAGCTTTCTCGAAATCCAGATATATGACATCAACTGGTTCGCCATTGTCAATGCTTCTTGTCCAGTCCTTGACGCACATTAACAAATTAGTCACAACTGAACGGCCAGGTATGAATCCATGTTGCTTCTGAGAGATTCTAGAATTTTCCATTAGAAATATGATCAATTGATCAACAATGATTCTTTCCATAATCTTGCAGACTACAGAGGTCAAACTGATAGGTCGATAATTTCCTGCAGTTAATTTGTCACCTTTCTTATAAACTGGAATAACTGTAGCACATTTCCATTGCGATGGTAGTTCCGAACTATCCATTGATGCTTGCATGATATTACACAAAGGAGTAGCTAAGGATGACGCTGCATTTTTTAAGAAGTGGGGATGAAGATCATTGAGTCCAGGAGAAGAATGCGAATCTAAATTTTGTAAATGTTTCTCGACAAGCGCTGGAGTAAACTGTACATTGCAAAGCGAATTTGGATTCTTCTTGTTATCTGGCAGCACGGGAATATTTTCAGCTGGTTCTCTAATGTATGCCATGTAAAATTTATCTGCAAACGTGGTTGCAACTTTAAAGGGATTCTTGCAAACAGTGCCATCCGGGTTTCGGAGTATTGGAGTGGACGGTTTACTGCTTAACTTGGAAGTAATGTAAGCATAAAAACGTTTGTTACCGTCTTCGACAACATTGGCTTCATACTGCATTCGTGAGCGACGTAGAGAGTTGGTTAGGCGGTTTGTCATGGATCGATATGCAGTGTAATTTTCTATTGTCCGCGATTTGAAGTATTTATCCCACGCCTGTCTCTTTTGTTTAATAGCGAAGATCAGCTGAGAAGTTACCCAAGGTTTATGTTTTGTGTTATTCTTACGTTTTAGGGGTACATGTTGTTCTATAACATTATTAATTATGGACATTGTATTAGTCCAAAGCTGCGTAGTTCCGCAGTCTACATTAGTGTCAAAACGAGCACAGTTAATAGCATTATTAACTTCGGAATAATCCGTCTTCCAGTAATTCCTAATGTAACGTAATTTATATGTGTCTTGTTTAACAGTAAATTGTGAGTATGCAGTTATCACGACGTGATCACTCTTTCCGATGGGATTTGTTTATATGAGTTCTTGGTTGAAGTGCATCCCCGATTGAATGAACTAAATTCATCACCGTTATTTTGTTAAGCCGAAATCTTTTCTTAAAGTCCACATCATGAAGATCGAAGGGATTTTCTCGATTGCGTATGATCCGAATCCGTCGTGGCAATATTTGTGGTGGTTCTTGATGATCGTCATCACTTGACGAGGAAGATAAGTCAGACAGCATCCTGTGCTTGTATTTCAATTATTTTTATTTAAATATTATAATATTATTAATTATTCAACCATTTACAGGATAAAAAAGACAGAAGAATAAAAATTAATTCTGATTTAATTGCCCAAATGTCACTCATTAAGCAAATCCTCCATTAACAACAGTTTAACAATGTATTATTGTTTGTGCAATGCAAAATAGTCCTAATTGGCCGTTAATGATGAATTAGCGTTGACAGCTGTTAAAAATTTAATTAAAGATTAACAATCCGTTAACACTCCATTAATTATTTGTCAAATTTTAATTATTTGTTAACAAATAATTAAAGGGCAATTAACTTTTGTGCAACCGGGCATTAATATCTTAGTTTAATGGGTAACAACTTTTGAATTGTTGAGCGCACGAGAAAAAGATATTTTCAAAAGTTGTGAAGAATTTCATCAACTACAAACTTTTATTGATGCAATTTCAGCGTCAGAGCAACAGGAAACGAGAAATTGCTAAAAAACCGCTTTCAACACTTCTTCCGGTATTTCGGAAAATCAATTTCTCCGATCGATCCGAAAACTTAAAGTTAGACTCAGAGCACAGCCCCCCCCCCCACCCGCCCATTAACACAAAATGCTGTTATCAAGAATTGCATGTAAAAATTCCCTGGCGCCTGTACTATCTTTGTGAATGGATAAAACACATGCTTACGATAAGAGCAGTACAATTTAATATATGAGACAACTCGATTAGACTACCTCCCTCTACAATATGCCTTCAATAGACAATTTAACGTTTATGAAAATGCCGGGTTTACCCAGCATATAGATATATCCATCTTTACTGATAAATCTAAAACAAATCATGGAACGAGTGTCGGAGTTTTCTCTGACGATCTGAACCTCCCCCAAAGCATACCACTAGGCAAAATGGCCACTGTCTTCTAAGCGGAGGTAATGGGAATAATGCATGGTGCAAAAGCAATTCTTGAAAGGAAAAACGAGAATCAATGTATTGATACCTTCAGTGACAGTAGAGCCGCCTTACTAGCCCTGGGCAGTTGCAAAATAACCTCAGGTGTGGTACTGCAGCGCAGTAAAGCTCTCGAGGATATCTCAAAAAATAATGTCGTTTCTTTTCTATGGGTGAAAGGACCTGACGGCAACTACTGCAATGAGGAGGCCGATGAGACTGTCTTCCGAACAACTTCTCTGGGAGCCAGAACCCGCAATCCCTATATCCCTGACATCATTATGCTCTATGCTAATATCAAAAAACTTTAAACAGCTTCATACGAAGATGGGTTAACATGCAAAGCTGTCGTCAAGCAAGAGCTGCTATACAGCGCCCTCACCAAAGATAGCCAAATATTGCTTGCAACTGTCCCGAAGGAACCTTCGACTAATTGTGGGTATCCTATCTCGACATTGCACTCTAACCTAACATATGCACAGGATGGGACTGGTGGAGAGCCCAAACTGTTGCCGATTCAACGAGGATGACGAGACAGCAGAACACGTTCTGTGCCACTGTCCAGATCTCGCAAGAGTCAGAGGATCCATGGAACTTCTGGCCCGATATGGTCAGATTAGCAACATTCCAGTTGCGGTCGTTCTTAAATACATTCCAAGGATTGGATCGCTTGAGTGATACTCAACTTGAAGAGCTGCTGGGAGGTAGCACAATGGGCCCATTTAATGCGGCCTAAGTGCGTGTGAGGTAACTCACCCTCCATATTTAATCCAGAATCCAGTAGCGCACACACCAACGGAAACCAAATGGAACTAGACCCTGTTCATAGAAGATAAAATTTCACCCGCTTGCGACGCTAATGAATTATTGACCCTGACAATTTACAATTGTCAGATTTGAAAGGTTTTGTTTTTTTCCATAACCAAATGAACAGGCTCTACCAACCTCTTTGAGAACAACTTAAAAGTGACTAAATATTTTGCCTGTTAATGGCGGATATGCGCATCGACCAATAGCGACGAAGACATCCCAGTGGCCACACTGTCTTGTATATAGTCACTGTATATACTTGTTATAAACAATCAATGCAGACGACGTTCAAAATGATAAATAACTACAACAACATTATAAGATGAGTTCGCCAATTAAGCGATGGTGATTAAGACTGTTACAGGTGAAAAAAGTGGTTATTTCGGGCTGCATTGCTTTGTGTATTTTTTGCGCCGTCATTCTCGTTTTGGCCTGGTTTTCACTGGTTGGCGCTAAAATGCTTAACGTGAGCTAGGCTGTCGTACCTTTTGTTCCCGATATCCTAAAGCTCACGTCTCTTATTAACCCTCATTCGATTTATGGGGTTAAGTCTTTTGGTCTTATTTATTTGCCCTTTGGTTTTACGGGTGTCGTTCTATTATGCGAGATGCTTTTCAGCTGTTGTGTTCCCGTAGCCGTTTTTCACGTCGTGAGTTTAGAGTTTTGTAACCTCATTTTCGGAGCTTCGTCCTAGAGCTACCGGTTCTGTATTCTTGCGTCCTGGAGGTTGATGTTTCGTGCTTTGCTACCGGGATAGGTACCCGCTGATTGTTGTCTGCATCATCGCCGTTACAACAAACGCGTTGGGTGCTTTGCGAGCTGGTGCGCGAGCAAATTACAGACATCGTTAGATATTTTGAGGGTGAAATTCGGTGCACCGAAGTTTATAGTTCGCTCAGCGTGTAAGTCAAAATGTTGTGGGCGCCGCTTGCCGCTATCGTCTCGTAATGTTTAAAGCAATGTTGTGCTCTCGGCGGTGGTCCAGGTTAATGGTTTATGTTAGTTGTTAGGTCTTGGTAATTTTTTTTAGAGAAAAAATACGAGAAAGGGAATTTTTTCAACTTTAAATTTTTATGTTCACTGTTACATTTTTGCGCATGCGCACTAGACCGGACCAGGCACCTAATTTTTATCAATTTTGATGTCACGTAACTAGTACTAATTTATCGTAAACTATTTTCGGTCCTACGTTCTTGATTGAGATTTTTCAAACCTCTTCACGATTTATTTGTCTGTGTAAATTATTCCAAGTTACGTTTATTGGGTAATTATTTACATTAGCTTGAAACGCTTAAAGTGCAACTTTTGGAAGCGTTTTTGCACTATCCCTATGGTTTACGGCCTGCTGAACTCGAATCTGTTGTCAGAAGACTCGAAAAGTGTATATTTTCAACAAGTAAATACCAAGCTAAAATGCACCTCAACTAACACAATTGCACTTCCAGCGATAGCTACATTGCCAACTGTCGTTAAAATACCCTAAACGGTGTGGCCCAGCCCCAACGAGAATAAAAGTAGAGAGGCCTCTAGTAAATAATTTTGCTATAATGCAGTATTGTAGATCACTTCTGTCTCATGCACAGGAGCTATTTTAGGTTAGCTGCCGTTTAAGATTTGTGTGTACTTAGTACCCACTACTAGGAGCCTTTCTGGACATCGAAGGTGCTTTTGACAACACCTCGTTCGACTCAATTCATCTAGCCCTGAATAGCAGGGGAATAAACGACACCCTGAGCAGATGGATACTAAACATGCTTAAAAGCAGAGTCATAACCACTTCTCTTCATAAGACAACCGTGAAAGTGTCGGTAACCAGAGGGTGCCCACAAGGAGGGGTATTGTCACCTCTACTGTGGAACCTCGTGGTGGATGGCCTTCTACGGGAACTAGAGGAGAGGGGCTTATACACACAGGGCTACGCTGACGACATCACCATCTACATACACGGAAAATTTGAGGGCGTAGTATTCGAAAGAATGCAATTGGCCCTCAACATTGTGGAAAGATGGTGTGAAGCCAAAGGAGTATCGGTCAACCCGGAAAAGACCTCGCTTCTGTCAATCACAAGAAGGAAGAAAAACAAGTATAGGAAACTAAAACTATACGGAAAAGAACTACAGATGGTGGAGAAGGTCAAATATTTGGGTGTGATTTTAGACACCAAATTGACATTCAAACACCATATGGAACATGTTACAAGCAAAGGCTGCAGAGCATTCTGGACCTGCAGAAGAATGTTTGGAAAAACATGGGGACTGTCACCAAAAATGGTATACTGGCTCTTCACAAGAGTCATTATACCAACGATAACCTATGCATCCTTGGTATGGTGGCACAAGGCAAGCAATATTAAAAATAAGAACCTACTTAGCAAAATACAAAGAATGGCCTGTATTGGAATAACGGGGGCAATGTCAACAACCCCGACAGCCGCGTTAGAAGCCTTGCTGAACCTTCCCCCATTACACCTAAGGGTAGAGGCGGAAGCGAGACTAGGGGCATATAGGCTGAAAACACAAGGGTATGATCGTTATCCTGGACATCGAGGATACCATACCGAAATCTTTAACCGATTACGTGAAAACCTCATCCTGCAGATGAAGTCCGACAAAATAAAGACATCCTACCAGTTCCAAAAACCGTTTGAAGTATATCTTCCAGAGCGGGAAGAGTGGAACGAGGAAGAAGTCTTAACCAAACTAAAGGGAGAAGTCTGGTACACAGACGGATCAAGAACAGAAAATGGAACAGGTCTGGGCATTTATGGTACGGGACCAGGAAATGCAATAAGCATAAACCTGGGACAATATGCAACAGTATTCCAGACCGAGGTAACAGCATTTCTAACCTGCGCCCAATTAATGGTGCAGAGATCCTACAAAGGCAGGAGAATACACATCCTGACGGACAGCCAAGCAGCTTTAAAAGCGCTGTCATCTAACCAGTTCAACTCAGAACTGGTATATGAATGCCATAAAAAACTGGTTCAACTGGGAGAACACAACAAACTGAGCCTGTTGTGGGTCCCAGGTCACCAAGGAATAACAGGCAACGAAAAAGCAGACAAATTAGCAAAATCAGCCAGCACTACCCAGCTGATAGGACCAGAGCCTACCTGTAACATAGCTTATAGCATGATCAGGGAGCAAACTAGAAGCTGGTTACGAGATAAACATCGCAAATTCTGGCACGACTACCCTAAAGCAAGGCACTCTAGGAACTTCATAGGGAAACCGTCCAAGAAAGCGACACTGGCACTCCTGGAAAATGGAAGGGAGAAAATAAAACACATAACAAGGATAACTACAGGACACTGTTATATGAACAAACATATGCACACAATAGGAGTGGCAACAAACACAGAATGCAGATTCTGTGAAGAGGAGGACGAGACTCCAATCCACTGGATATGCGAGTGCGAGGAACTCATAACTCTGCGACATAAACACTTTGGGGAAACAACAATTGAACCCGAACTGCTGATAAACACCTCACTAAACTCACTAGGAAGCTTTTTTGAGGACATCGGAATACCTCTGTGAGGCTAGGTGAAGCACTGGGATGTGCACAATAGGTCTTTTAGGCCGCAGTGCAGAAAGGGGAACTAACCCAACCAGAAGTATATATAATAGTACCCACTAAAAGGTTGTGGTGTACCATACTGGAGTTTTCCCTCATTATATCTATTTATTTTAAATCAATGGGTGCCGCCCCTGTTGTTTTTCGAGCTTTGGTAACATATTCGAGCTACAGTCTGCGTTGCGTGCGCACCGAAATAAAATGACGTGCTTATGTCATTTCACCGGCGATTTTAGTGTTTTTCGGAATTTCTAATGGATTTTTGTAAGTTTTGTATTTAAAAAGGCCTTTCCGCCGACTTTTCTGTACTTACTTTTGGTTCTGCATGGCGTTTTTCTAAGAATTCAAAAAAACCCGGATTTTAGCGTTTCATGCTAAAGTAAACTGTTACCCAACGGGAGTGACTGCAGTTCATAGTCTTCTCATGTTTATTGTCCGATTCGACATCTAGCCATATATCGGCACGATATTTCGTCTTGTAACGCATTTTTAGACACTTTTCGTTGATTTTTTTCTGTGGCCGAATTTACTTTGTGAGGATAGACATTTGAGCATCCATGGGACAGGGTGCAGTCACATAGATACTTCATCTCATTGTAGCGGTAAAACTCGACAAACTGACATTTGATTATAAGAACTGGGAGGGCTTCCGGAAAGAAATTCACAAAAAAAAACATTACGACTACTGAAAATTGTAGGAGATTTGTGCGTTTCTCCACTGTGCGTAAGAATCTGAAATTTTAGTGTTCTTAAATATTTCCTTTACTTTACCTCAATCTTTGGATGTGTGCATGGAATTTGAAAAAATCACATTTTGTGTTAATGAGAGATATGGACGAGTGAGTTAGACTACGAAAGCATTGTTTACAATTTGTCTTTACCCGTTTTTTCTAGATGGGTGTCGATAATCCAAAACCTCGTCGGATACTACAGCAGTAAAATGTTGTTACACCTAAAATCGGGTCTTCATCTTCTGATTACTTGGAATTGAGAAAAAAGTGCATTAAGCCAGAAGGCTTCTTCCTTTTATTTTCTGGTCTTCACTGTTTAGCTCTATTTATATTGGTCGTCTTGGATTTGTTTGTTGTATACGTGACATCGTCGTTACAGCACCTGTGAGGGATCGAGGTGACGTCAGTTACTTCGATCGACATTAGATGATAAGCTAACATTAGCATGTTACTTCAATATTTTGCCACAACGTAAAGGGTGTTGGTATTAATATGATGTGAAAAACCACTCTATTGAGATTATTACTATGTTGAAATCGTCTGGTTTATGCCGGACATCTTGTTGCATTAATGTTCGATGTGTATTTCCTACGTGCTTTGTATTTTGAATATTTATTTGTATGTTAAATATGTATCTGTAAGCACAGCGTAATCACATCGCGAGTTTCCTATCGGAATTGCTTCCAAATATCTACTTTTAAATGTCATAGATTCAGGATTACATATACCGATGGGGCCATAATTATATATCGAAAGATCCAAAAAAACTCATCCTCAACGGGCTGTGAAATTCAAACGTTTGAATAACATGTTGGTTGCACTGTAAGTCTATGTCAAATTTGAGGTTAGCAGGTTAGGTTTTGCATCAGTCTGTGTTGGTTAATTAAATTGGTGACGCCTGCATAATCCATTTACGATGTTTTCTTTTTTCAGTAAAATGCAATCAAGCTTGGTTTTGAAATATTTGTTTGTGTTGGTTGCACTGTAAGTCTATGTCAAATTTGAGGTTAGCAGGTTAGGTTTTGCATCAGTCTGTGTTGGTTAATTAAATTGGTGACGCCTGCATAATCCATTTACGATGTTTTCTTTTTTCAGTAAAATGCAATCAAGCTTGGTTTTGAAATATTTGTTTGTGTTGGTGGCACTGTAAGTCTATGTCAAATTCGAGGTTATCAGGTTAGGTTTTGACACAGATTGACGCAAAACCTAACCACTTACAATGCCACCAACACAAACAAGTATTTCAAAGCCAAGCCTGATTTCATTTTCGTTTGCTCACATGTTATATTTTTATGAGGTTGCATGCATGACTTGTGATAAAAGTCAAACTGTGACATGAAAAAAATTACATTTTTTACAACTGCTAAACATAATCCAATTATATCATGTCTAGTTATTACCCATGAGTACCAACAAAATGTCACCCTAACATAGTCTGCTGGGAGGAGAAACTATCGTGTGTAGATTAGATTTAATTTACATCCTTCTCCGAAGAAATTAACTGGCCCGCTGAACGCATTGGGCATGGAACCATTTTTGGATATTTACAATTTACTATCTGGTTTGCTTTGAAGAGTGTTATAATTGCCATTGGTTTAGTTTGGTGTTATCGATTATTGGAAGCGCTCAGCGGCTATCACGCTAGGACTTTTGGTCTTTGAATGCCTTGAATCAGTGGCGCTTTCGGACCCCCCCCCCCCCCTCTCCTCCTCACTTCCTCAAGAAATAGCTATCAAATTTTGCTACACAAATACATAACAGCGTGGATTGAATTTGTTTAGAAAAATCCTAAAAACATCTTTAAGATTATTTTATTTTGAATATATTTATAGCTTAAATCCCACGTGTTGGAAACGATGACCTACTCCTACATCATCCAACGCAAAATAATAAGTAAGGAAAACCTCTGTAAAAGGTTGCACATGAAAGACATAATTCTTGGGTCAATATGGCTATCATCATTATATTATTGATGATGTCGTGCAATTATCGATAAAATTAAAAATTCAGAGGTTCTTTAAAGCCTTTATTCAACTCTTTAGGCTAACTGGCTTGTTACTTTATCGTAGATATTGATCGTTGAATCGAAGTATTGTTCGATGTGTATCCGAGAGTCGGTGCCGTCTTTTATATGATTGAGGCTCCGGGCCCAAGGAATTAAGGGGCCCTTCTAGAAAGAAAGTAACTCAATACAATACAATATATATATTTAATATACCTACTTTTATTTTTATACAACTATGTACTGAAACGAAATTAAAATTCTAATAAAATGAACATAAACACAATAGAACAAAGAAACCTAAAAATTACAAATATGTCATAAATATTGCTACACACTAATAATAATTATTTATTCAATTTTGCCTTATAAACACTCGTTTATTTACGCCAAATCACACCATTAAAGCAGTTGTTTATTTTGTTTATTGAAGCAGCGCATTAAAATTTTATAAGCAGTGGATTAAAATTTTAATCCGCTAACTTAACATTATTAGATACAATATTTTTTACAAATTGCATAAAATTACAATCAAAATTATTATCGCTTTAGGTTATGTATATCTTCTATCGGTGTTTGAGAAACAATAAAAATATTGCAGTTTTGTACGCTCCCGCATTCAAAGTTCACACTTCCATAGCTGGGTGTTGAAACTGGACTTGCACTAGGGGGAACACATGATTTAGGTTCAATAGTTAGGTTAACAGTAGGCAGGGTTAAAATAGAGCTTCTTTCGGCAGTCGTGCTGGTACTACTTGCACTAGATGCAGTTGATTTCGATTCTATCTTTGATTTAGCAGGGGGAAGGATTGATGCAGAGCTTGCTCCGAAAACCTTTTCGCAGGTTTGGATCATCTTTTCGACGGAATCCACGATATAATTCTCAGCCACTGTACTCGAGGACCACCCACCATGTCTCTTAAGCTCCAAGAGGTCCGCACCACCATCCACCAGAAGTGAAGCGGAGGTACGCCGGAAGGCATGGCCAGTAAATAATTTCGGTTCTGAAATACCCAGAAACGTCGCAATAACACTAGGGATTTTTCGAAATTTGTTTTCTCCGACGGGTTGAACCGTGCATTTTCCATTCTGATAATTTATAAAAAGTCGCCTGTGCACCACTTTTGCTGGTCGTAGCTTCATATACTTTCTATAGACGTTTAGGGCATTTATAGCTGTTTCATTGATGATTGTAAATGTTCGGGGTTTATTGGTCTTCGTATCTGGTAATGTAACAACTAGAACACTGCCTCTGTCGTCCACGTCATCAATTTTCATTTTCACCAGTTCTCCAATGCGACAACCGCCAGCAATACCCATAATAAGTATAGTCTGCAATGTAATTTTACAATTACAAGGAAAAAAAGAGATCAATAATGCTAACCTGTGCAAGTAAATACTTCTCCTCCGGTGAAGTACGAATGAACCTCAAAATTTCGTTACGGCTAAGAACTTTCGACTTCTTGGGCTTGAACCCCCTTGCGTTTTGCTTTAGAAGGGCTTTCACTTTCGCAAACCTACATTAAAAATAGATAAACAGGTATTATGTCGATTCTATACACTCACCTTCCAATGTCAATATTCTCAAATGCCGTCAGGCAGGCTTTTAGCATAGAGCAATAACTCCATACCGACGATGGTTTGATTGTCTTAGATTGCTCCGAAATATAATTTAGTATCACCCTTTTCGTAACTCCATCTGCTTTTTTCTTCATTCGCTAGTCGCAAAATTTCTGATACACTTTCTTGTACAAACCCTTCGATTTTCGAGGAAGCAGTTGTTCCATTATAGCATCGTCATTATCCAAAGCCTCCCCCGGATCAGAAAAAACGTCATAATTCATTTCTTTGTACAAATTATCCATTTCTTTTTGCAGAAAACACTTCGACGCACGGTAGAATAGTTGTTTTTCAATTTGTTTATAAAAAAACCTGATTGTTGCCATGGTAGCGCCATACGAGTCGTGATAATCATAAAATTCGCAAATGTATTTGATGACTTACTTCCGTAATTTTATTTTCAAAATTGGAGGGTTTATATAGCAAAATTGAATAAAATGTTGTATTACACTCTCGTTTAAAATGAATGTTTGATTCGCAGTCATTAAACATTCATTTTAAGCGCTTGTATAATAAATAACTATTCACCAACAAGTGTGTTAATGAAGGTAATTAATAATAGAAACTGTTTAAAGAACGAACGAGCGATAACGAGTGAGTGCCTTTAATAGTTGAGATTATTAATCGCCCATTAATAAACGAGTTGATTACAATTTTTTTTCATTGACCGCAAAATCTTTTTTGTGGCTAAAAATTTGATTAATACAACTAAACTCCATGCAAAATATAATCAAAATGTCAAAATCACAAAAACAGTTAATTAATGAAAAAGAGTGTATTAATCAAAAACAGTGTATTAATGACGTTTATTAAGCCATCCTCTTTCATTAATATTGAAATTAACAAGCAGTCAACGAAAAAAGATTTTTTTCTCGATTTGGAATGGGCAAAGTCTTGTATTATATCTTCAATATTTAAATTCAACAATATGTCGCTTTCTATGCACATTAATGATAAAGAGTTTAGCCTCTCTTGTAGCATTGTACTGCGAAGTTCGCTTTTTATCCTGTTTAACTTATAAAATGAACATTCGCGACTGCAATTAGTGATCATTAATGACTGGAAAATTCTAAGTGATATCGCAACGTTAGGAAATGTTTCTTCTAATTTATCAGTTCTCAAAATGTTATACAGTAGCGAATTATCAATTTATTTTGTTTTATGTACATCGTTAGTTCCTAAATACAGCGCTAAATGAATACATTCCGCTTCTAATTCTTCTCCATTTATATCAAGGTGACAATATTCAGCAAACTTTTTACAGCTATCGTGCAACTCGTTTGGACTAATAATGCTTCTTAAAAGCCAAACCGATTGTTCTCTTCAATATATGCAGCAGATCTCTACTGTAGTTGAGTTATCAATGAGTTGATAATTGGGATAAACACTTCTACTTTAAATGTATCTTTGCCAATATGTTGAACTGCTTCAGCTGATTCGTCAAAAGATGTCATTCGCGAGCTTCTTGCAATTTTAGGGCGTGTTTTATTTTTAAAGTCAGCTTTTGTAAATTTATTTTTAGCTGCGGATTCATATTTGTGGAATTTATTTCTTACATTGTTAAGAAAGGTAATAAGCGATTTAAGTAGTTTTGTTGCTACGTCCATTGTAAGAGTGGTATTCTGAAAGCTTATGTTTGTTTTATTTATTGTTATTAATATATAGTTCCATAGTTTTGTAAGAATAATTATTTCTAACTTTTGCATTTTTTTTTTAAATGCTAAGTGCTTTCTGGTTGCCTTTGGGTGAGCTCGATCTTCCGCAATCGACATCAACGCATTAAAAAAAAATGCTTGTAACCACTTTGCAGAGCTGTAACTGCAGACGCACGGGCAGACCATCTAGTTTCTGACAGGCACTTAATGACCACTTTATCAGGTCCGAAGAATTGTTTCATTATATTCTAGCGATGGGTGAAAAGAAAAAAAAAGTATATATCTTTTGAATAAATTTAAAAAAATATGTTGCTTCCATGACACACTGCGCGGCATGAACCCCTATACTAAATTTATAGAATGTGCTGTACAAGGCCCAAAAATCGTAAATACACATTTTTCTTTAACTCTTGCCTGAAGACCAGAGCATTGTCCATTGGAAATGTTTGAAGCGTTATCGTAACTTTGGCCGAGACAATTCTTCAGATCAATGTTATGATTTTCTAGGAACACAAGAACGGTATTTGCTAAATATTCCGATGTGTATTTTTCTATGGGTATAAATTCTAGAAATCTTTCAATAGCGTGTCCGTCATGTACGTATCGAATTATGAAAGTCATTTGATCTACATGTGAACAGTCGGGAGTGGAGTCCACACTAATTGAATAATATTTAGCCCTCTTCAGTCAACTAAAATTTGATTTAGCACTTTTTTCATAATATCAATAAATTCATTGCAAATATTTACCGAGAGGTATGAAATATATCCTTGTCCTGGATTCTCATATCTCTTTAAATGTTTCGCAATGAAGGGATCGAACTGGCTCATTAATTCTAAACATCCTAAATAATTTTCATTGTGGGGAGATCCAATTGTTTGGTTTTCACCGCGAAAGGCAAGTCCTCGAGAAGCTAAAAACTTGACAACAGCGACAATCCTTTTTAATACGTCTTTCCAGTACTGAACTTCATTGTTGTATTGGAAAATTAAGGCTGTATCCACTCTACTAAAAATTTTACCTCTGGTGCTGTAGGTTACTATAAATTGCCTATGTTCTGTACTATTTTCGTGACTCAAAATGTAATCTTGTATACGTTTCCAGTCATTACGCCTGGTAGATTTTGAAAAGTCGCTGTTCTTGTTTCGAAAAAACGGCTGGTCACTTTGTACACAACTTTGCTTTTGCGTTGAGATTTATGTAAAAAAAAATGTAAGTTTTGGCAGTTTATTCACTTTTTCCTTCTAAAAATTAGCTTCTTTTTTTTCTCGGCGCCACTAGGATATATAGGGTTATTCACGAATGATGATGAGCCTTAAAGGCAACACAACTTACATTCCCACAACTACTAAGGTTTTAAAATTTGAAATATATTATTTAGATTGCTGGGCATTTTATTATTTGTCAGTAAAATCAAAACTACCTCCCTGAATAAAGAATTTAGTTTGTCCATTTCACCTACCTAAATAAACTAGGGATAGAATTTATTCGGAAAACTTAACAATATTTAACTTATGTAATAAAAATGATTGTAAAAAGTACTCAACATGTTTTCCATCGTTTCTAATGCAAGTCAGTATTCTCGTTCAAAATTATCTCTTCACTTTTTCTAAGATTTCTTGTGTAACTGCTCTCCAAGGTTCATTGGTTCGATTACGTAAATCTTCCTCATTTAGAACTGGTGTCTCGTAAGCTTTAGCTTTAACTGCACCCCACAGAAAAAAATCTAATGTTGCTAGATCTGAGCTTCTTGCGGACCAAGCTACATCTGATCCTCTTCCAATCCTTTTATTGGCAAATGTATTGTTTAAATAATTCAGCACAAATCTCTGATAGTGTGGAGGGGCGCCATCTTGCTGATACCATAGGTTTTCTCTAATATTTAAGAATACGTCATGCAATAATTCCCATAAAATTTTACGCAGATGATTCAGATACATATCCCCTGTTAAAGTTTCCAGGAAAAATGCGGTCCTATGATCCGGTTACCTAAAATGCCACACCACACATTTACGGAGTATCTTGTTTGAAAATGGGTGGTTCTTGTCCAGTGTGGATTTTCAAGAGCATAGTAATGACAATTATGTCGATTTACTCCACCGTTGTTTGAAAATGTGACTTCGTCGCTAAACAATAGAAAGTCAATTGTTATTCAATTGTAATTGGTTTTGAAAAAAGGTACAACGTATTCTTTTAGGATATTTTGTGTCCTTCAAATCCTGCACTAACATGACATGATAATCATGAAAGAGTTTTCTTTTATTAAGCGCGATACCGACCCTTCTAGCAATTCCTTTTTGTTCGACATTGGGATTCTCTTCTAAAATTTCTATAACAGCGGCTTCGTTGTCTGCCCCAGTTGCAGTTCTTCTTCTGGATATCTTGATCTTAGGCCAATCCATACGTAATGAATATTCTAAACGTTTGAAGATAGTGTCGGAAGGTTGTCTTCTGTTGGGGTACCTCTGACGATATACACGTTGAGCCAACGAAGCGTACATTAGCGTACATTTTCTGCTACTGTAATTACACAAACACGTTTGAAGTCACTGACAGTTAGTGTGCCATAATAGTACTTTATGTAACTAGTCCTCAAAGCAAGGCTTTAGGGGACGAGTCGTAATGTTTCCGGATGAGGCGGAGCGAAGCGCAGCCGAGTCCGTAATATGAAGATGAGTCCTCTAAAGCCATTTGAGGACGTGTTGCATACAACGTTTTTTTGTATTAGCTCTCCAAACATTATAATATGAAGTTTCAATTACCATTAACGCGGCATTATATTAGGAGGCCGCGCGAAAATGTATTTTTCGCTCCCCAAACTGGTTACTTTGGAAACTGTCTAGGATCCTCAAAATGGCCATTTAGAGGCCTTGTACTTAAAGTCGTCATGGCAACTAATGTCTGAGGCCGCTAAAATGTTGCCATGACGACTTTAAGTACAAGGCCTCTAAATGGCCATTTTGAGGATCCTAGACAGTTTCCAAAGTAACCAGTTTGGGGAGCGAATACAAAAAACTGAAATAATAAAAAGCACGGCAATCTAAATAACATATTTCAAATTTTAAAATTTTAAAATCTTAGTAGTAGTGAGAATGTAAGTTGGGTTGCCTTTAAGGCTCATCATCATTCGTGAATAACCCTGTACATATGCGTTTAGACATGATGCTATTATTATGTCGTTCGTAATTAAAATGAAAATTCAAACCAATCTAGCAAATCGAAGCACAGTTATATTATAATTTTATTAACACAAAACTGTCTTGATAAACTCCCCACACGTACACGCCACGTAGGCTGTAAACAGTGCGTCGCGGTCGGCACGCAGTTGAAAGTTAAGAGTTCACTCAAGGGCAATATTGCAATTGCAAAAAATCTGGTGTGATACACGCACACAACTTCCTTTTACAGTGATCGTATCATTAGCCAAAAATTTGATTTTTTATTTTTAAGCTTTTGAAAAAAATTTCAAAAATTACAAATTCTACAAAACCGTACATAATAGAGCGTTAGTTCAAGAGACAAATTTTCTCTAAAATTTTAAGCTGAATTCAAAAATGTAATAATATACCGCTTGTTCTGTTTAAAATAGGAGTTAATAAAATAAAATAGGAAAGAGCATCAAAAGAAACCCGTTTTAGAGGTATTCAACTGGAAAATCACCTATCTCACATCAATACACATTAAACATGTAATAAAAATGTCATCATACTTCCGGTTATTCATTTTCTTCAAAAGCTTGCTGTCATATCTAGATAGTACACAAAACTTATATATGAAGTTTCAACGCCATACCTCTTTTCGTTTTTGAGATATTCTGTTCACAAACACACATACATACCAATGAACAAAAACATGTTTTTTGGGTTCAGGGTACTCTAAAACGTGAAGATCTGTTGAAAACTCAATTTCGAATTTTTGGGGTGAATCAAATACTTTCTTTATGGTAAAAGGAAGTGAGAAGGGACTCCAGTAAAATAGTCTGGCATTGCGGCGCCCTAGCCAACCTAGTACATTTGCATTGTTATAATACATGAGGCAGTGTAATCAATTACAATAAAGAAATATTTAAAACGAATAAATTTGGAAGATTGCTATAATTAAATCTTGATGGGTGTTAAATTTTAAACATTATTAATAAATTTAATTGAGACAATGAGAGAGGAGATTTTGATATTAATTGAATATACTAATTTAATGGTTACAGAAAATTTTAATGAAGTTCAAGCCAAGGTTACAATTGCAAATGTATTTGTTAGAATGATAAGAATTAATAGCATGTAATAATAGGATATTTAAAATAAATAAGTGTGCAATAAGAATTGTATCTAACATGAATGAAAATTTTGTTTAATTAGTTACAAAAACAACTCATGTAAAAGCAGACATGTATATGGAAAATTACAAATTTTGATCAATAAAAAAACAGAAATTAATGCCTTAAATTTGTATTGTTATTTGGTTTATACAAATTTAAAAGGGCCTTAAACAAATATACGTGGTGTGTTATATGAAAATATTAATTGAAGTTATTGGAAGAATATAATCGGTGAAGAGATTATACAAATACAGTTAATTTAAAAAAATAAAATACCTATGGTTATATTATTTGAAGATATTTGGATTTGTTCCTGCATACGGGAGATTATTGGAAGTGCTTACAAGTAACTATTTGATTTGGATAATTTGGAGGATATTACTAGAGTCGTCGGACTATCTGTAAAAGGAGGAAGGTTATATTTGGAACATCATAATATTGGAACTTACCAGGAGCTAATCGGTGTGGTGGTGACATTTGACAGGAAGAAGTATTGGATTCTAGGAGTAAAAGGGGTTGTTGACGAGACGGATGCAGTTCTAGGGTTTCCTGATCAGCATAGGAGTTACCATTTGAGGAGTTAGCAGTAGGTGTTACAGACGGTCGATATCAGGATTAATTCTTGGTTGGATTTTGGCAGTAAAAAGCTAAAGAAGTTATTAAGGTTTGTGTAACAAGTTTATGAAAGTATTTTAAATAACAATCAGTAAAAGAAAATATTAAATTGGACTTGATATAGTGCTTACATAGATGAATTGATTAATATGTGTGTCAAGGTAATATACAATTGTCAATACATGGTTTGGTTAGTTTTGAAAATCGATTTGATCGCAAATGTCATTAACTATAATATTAAAATTCAATTAATAGAGATCTTGATTTGGCGAACCACCTGAGGTAAGAGAACTTGATTTGAAAGGAATTATTATTTAATTAGAAAGGGCATTGCATTAATAAAGGGCAAGTTTTAAGTAAAATATCAAATACATAACAAATGTTATGCAGGAGTAAGAGGAGCTAGTATTATTACATAATATAGGGCTAGCTTAAAGTGGAGCTTATGTAGCTATTCCATAATAATATGTATTATTAATTTTTATTAATGCTTTATAATTATGTATAATTATCAAATGAACAAACAATTTTTATTTTTACTATTTTACAAAATTAATTAATTAAATATAATATTGTTAGTTGATCAATGCGCCCGTCGGGGGCCCCACAAAATTGGGGATTCCGGGCCCGGGCCCGTCGGGCCCGTGCCTAAAGGCTGCACTGCCGAGAGTAATATAATAAAAACACATACATTTTCAATATTTCTATTTTACTATGCTATAAAAATCAACATGAAAAAATAAAACATGCACAGTTAACTTCCTGCAACCCAATTTGTTTACCAGATTTAACTTCCTATGTCTGTGTCTATGACATTGAGCTTCCTTAAACAGGTTTATTATAGCGGGAGGCTGGGCTTCTAAATAAAATTGCATAATTTGCGGAACCGTTCTGTTAACGTCTAGCAGTACGCACACGCCTGGGAGGAATTAACTTTTAGTTTATATACATCATGGCCTCTTATAATCTCTGCTCGGTAATCGCAACTCGAGACACGTATATTGTATCCAATATAATTTACCAATAAGACAAAAATAACGTGAACACACATATGTTATCTAATCTGGAGGCCTCTTGGAAATAATGAAAAAAGCTGAATGAAGAAACTAAGTAGCCTGCATGGCTTAAACGCTAAAATATTATTCAATTAGTGCACATAAATTATACAAATAAAACTAAAAAGCAAACTAATAGCCAACATTCTGAAATTTATGAGGCAATATTGCTCAACTTTTTAAAATTTAAATCAATCGTAGTTTGCAAGCGATGCTTTCGCAATTCTATAAAGAGGCGTTTAGAAGTCGGTACTAAAATTTAATGAACTAATTAATTATCCTCTAGCTAGACGAAAGCAAAGTGAAAATGATAATCCGGAGAGTGCGGGGGTGTGAAAATCTGTATCATTTATAATCCCGGTGAAGATCTGAAACCATTTAAGGGGCTTAGAAGCCCGGTAGTTGATTAATCATGTCATTAAGAACACTCGTTCAATCCCACATTACACAATTCATGAACTCTGTTGTTTCACGATCCGGCTAGCATAAAAATGGGGCAAGAAACAGGGGCCATTCATTAATGACTTAAAACGACTTGCAATGCATTGTTTGGTGCTAATTGGGGTTCCACGGCTGTTGTGTCGAATGACATGGAGGTATCATGCCTGCTTTTTATTCATTAGGGAAAGTTTTGTGATTTGCTATAGATAATTTTAAGCATATTACGGAAAATTACCGTTGCTAAGTATATTGTTTATGGTTGGCTTTGAACGAAGAGGATGGCACGTATCCCATTTTGACAGTTCGAGGAAGCTCGTCAAAGAAGCTGCCTGTGTTTGAATTAAATTATAGCAGACAAACGAAGCTGTTAAGCAAAGTAAACCATTTATTATTGTATTATTATCATTTGTTTCTGATAAATAGTAACAGTGAATTTTTTGTAGTTGGTGAATATAATTTACTTTGCCGTAAAAACTGAAATCTAGTTTATGACATCTAGAGAATTCATGTGCGTGTTGGTACTAATCGTCGCACTCGGCTGTTTCTGATTAGCTTTTGTTTGGTAACTATGAAAGCACTTATAAGAACTTGCTTTGTTCTCCAGTTTAGCTTGTGATTAACAGAAATGAAGCAAATCTTGGTGCTTGGAATTCGTTTGTATTGATTGCAATCTCCGATGCCACCTTTCAGTTCGACCGGCGTTAAAATTCTTACGATTACATCAATTCAGTGCCATGTTTATTGTAAGGACAATTTGACGTTGTGGTTACTTTTTGTATTTTTTCCGTTCCTATTTCACATACCACCGTTTTTCTGCATCATTTAAGTACATTTGGGGCGATGCTTTATGCGAATTCGAATAACTGGCGACATCTGTTGCGTTTGTGTTGCGAAGCTGCAGTTCTCTACCAGAGTAATCTTGCTTTAAGAGTTTCAATTGTTCTCCTAGAGAAGCCGCTCCACATCATGTTTGGAAGGTATTGCTAATCTGCCGTTGGAGTCTCATTGTCGCAGTCTCATGGACATGTTGCACCTTGTCTTGCAGCTCGTTGTGGGTACGGGGATCTGACCGTGGGTGTTAAGTTGACCCAGCGGTTCACCGGCTTCACATTTGAGAGAAGGACAAATGGATAAATGTATGCGAGGAATGGGCAAAACGACGCGCACAAGCCGTTGAAAATTACTGCGCATTTTTTAATTAAGTCACCCTTGAGCTTCCTTACCGAACAGTCGCAAAGACAAAAAGTTGTTTTGGGTATGTGAAGTGGGGACCCCTGGCGGATTACTGAATTCGTCGAAGACAGCCTAATTAAGACTTCCGTTGTTTTGTGCCTTTTAAAGCCGTTGTTCGTTGTGCCCGTTGATGTCTCCGTAATTAAAAGCTAAATTATTTATGGTGGCTGTGAGTGCCGTGGACTTCTGCATTATCCGCAGCAGAAGTTTAAGTGGCCAAGGTTTAAGCCATAAGAGGGACGTTTGTAAAGTTATAGCAGTTTGGCAAACTCTAAAATCGCATTGTGCGAATAATAAATGAAATTCTCACTTGTGCTAGCTTTCTCAAGGTTTCGCGTGTTCTAAATTGAGAGTTGTGTGTTTACGTCTTTAAATCACCTTTTGGGGATTGTCAGGTCATTTTGGTGATTTAATTAGCCACCCGTTTAGTTACTTATTTGGCTCCATCGCCTAATTCCATAATAATGATTTTGCACATATTTGGCCCCAAACGCAGTATTTCTCGTCAGTTGGAGCACCCCTTTGCTGGTACTTTGGCAGCCGGGTGTTATCGCTCGCAAGAATTACGAACCTTCTAGAAATCACGCCGTTGAGGCGACTGCGAGGCTTCGTGCTATCTTTGTTGCCGGAACTTATTTGTTTTCCTGGACGCATCGCCATTGGCTGTTTTTGTTACCGGAATTAATTTGTTTTATGGAGCGCATCGCCATTGGCTGCCGAGAGTCACGTGGCAATGCCGTTTGGCTCACGCCACTGCAGGGGCCGGAACACTGCTTGCTTGAGGAGTTCAAGTCAGGCCGTTGATCGAAGAAGTCGCAGAGTGTGCCGTTTCGCGGCGTTCCCGCTATTTGCGGGGACGCCAGCCTGTTTTTCCCGTCTCGTGCTGTTTCAGCGAATGTTGTCGAATATGCCATCCTTTAAGAGGTCGCGTGTGATTGTGCGAGTGGCACGTCTTTACGCCAAGACGTAGCTGTGTGAAGGGCTTCTTGGGGCCAGTTCTGCGTTTGTGAGAAAGGGGGCTTTCCCTTTGCAACTCGCTGTTTTCGAGAATCTTCCCAGGCAGGACGAAGTAGGCCTCTTTGCCGCCGTAAGTGTGCTCTCAGGAGAGCGTCCTAACGCCGCCATCTTGGCGGATTCCAGCCCGTTTACCCCTAATGCCGTGTTTTGGCGATTGAGCTGCCACAGACTGCCGCCTTCTACCAACTGACTGCACGCCACTCTCATGGACCGTCTGCGGACTAAGGTATTTGTAATTGCAACCATTTAAACATAGTAACTGTCACTTGTGCGAGCGGTGGTGCTTTTGCGCTCAACTTTGTGTGGGCGGATGCATGCCCCTTGCTTGCTTGTCGCGGCTTTTAATGCCGGTTTGAGGCCACCATGCTTCGAGACGCTACTTTGGTAGCCTACTAGTAAGTTCATGTGCGCGAGTTTCGCGTCTCATCGCCTAAATAGCTAAAGAACTCTGCGCCTATGTCTTGGCGTTACGTTTGTGCTAGCTTTTAATTCAGTAACGTTGGGTGCGCGAGTTTCGCTATATTGTACCGATTAATACCTAGATAGAATCAACGCCTCGCCGTGCTGAGCCTGGCGCGCCCTAATCTGTTCGAGCTCTTTGTTTATGTTTGCGAGGGCTTTGTGCTTTGCTTCCCAGGTGTTAACCGCAGCCAACGACTGCGTGGGCGACGTAGCAGGGGCTGGCAACTATTCCAAATTCGCATGCTTTAGTGAGGCTATGTTAGCCCCTCTTCCTGGTCAAATATTGCAGTCACGCTGCCCCGCTGCCTTTGCAGGTCGGCGTCTGTTATCACGCACTAACGCGCCCTTTTTCCGGAGGGCGTATTTCTAAACTGTACTCTAATATGTAAAGTGTCGAGCCCACTGCGGCCGGCCACCCATAGTGTGTTGTTTACTAGCATAGCGCGTCCATCAGCTGGTGCTTAACGTAAGCAGTAACATAAGCTCGGCGGCACGATTTGCTACCCAGATGTAGTTATCAACCAATAGACGCATATTTAATTAAGGGACGTATTATTCCTATTCGACCTCTGCATGCTTTGTTTCAGATAGCGCCTTTTACAGTGAAAAGATTGGTGTACGGCGAGACGTGAGAGATCAGAGCGTGCAGGTAGGTCCAGTGGTTGCGCAGTCACGGCCCAAAGAGTCCCAATATTACAATTCCAGTATTTGCGATCACGAAATTGTTATTTGAGCTTGCAGCTCATGAGAATTCTTATCGACGGAGTATCTTGAATACTTTGCTCCCGTTTAACCGCCCAGGCCCGGTTATTCGAGTTAAGACAGGCTTGGTGGCGCTCTCATAATTTTGACGTACCCAATATATATGCCTCAACACGCTTGCCCAGAACGTATCGTGTGACTCACGCCCGACTCCCTGAGTGTTCCAGCCGTGGCCTTTAGCCTGTTTCTAGCAAATCTCAGGGCAAGTGTGCCAGTTTTCCAGGACTGATTCCGTGGTGCGATGCTCACCTTGGGTGGGTGTCGTAAAGTTGTTTTAATACCGTAACAAAGGGTCTAATTTCGTTACCGAAATATCGGTTTGGCTCGGGAAAGTGGATTTAGGAGAATATTGTGCCACCGAAGTATCGTCTTGGTTTGGAAAGCGGGTTTAGTAGGAAAGCATACCACCAGGGTATTGCCTTTTTTTGGGAGGCGGGTTTAGTAGAGTTTTTAGAAAAAAGCTCTAAACTTAAAACTGACGACGCCGTAACAGGATACAATAGCGTTCACTCCCTTGGCTAATGACAACATTCCGGCCATTGAGGCTTTGTTCCTGCAGCCCGTTAATTATCTGGGCAGTAGCTGGGTGCGCCGGCATCAGCGGTTTCGTTGAGTATCATGCAGCGGCTCTTGAACCCTTGAATAAAGATGTCGTGAACTTAATTATACAGCGTAACTTAATTATAGCGTGAAACGCCTTCACGAACCTTGAGTGACGTGTTTTTTTTCTAAACTATTGCGTATGATCTACGTTCAATTGAAACAGGTGTATATTTTTAGCCGGAATTGTTTAAGTTTTGTGGTCGGTTCACCACGGTTAATTTTAAAAGTAACGGGCGAACCCCTTGTTTACAATAAATTTGAGATATATCTAATTGAGAATACTAACCCTTTTCGTTTGATGTAATGTTTGTAATGCATATTTTTCAGTTAATACATTTAATTTTATATTAGTTGTGCATTTCTTTATTATATATAGGATGTTTCATGCGAATTTGTATCTTAAATTTATTTTGTAAAAATGTTTAGCGAGTTGCGTAAAATTCAAATTAAGGTAGGTTAACCGAAACTGTACGTTGAGCGCAGTCCTAAGTACGGCCAAAGTCGAATTTAAAAGGTTCGTTCACCATTTCCACTTTCAAATGACGTTCTCGGTTTTACCAATTTAAAAAATGGTGGCGTCTCAGGCAATTAACATCGTTATTCAAATTAACAGTTCTTTGTAGTAAGTAATAAAGCCTCCCGTCCACTGAAGCTTAACTGACAATATTTATTACAGTACATAGTAACGTAGTTGGGGCAACAGATTTGTTTATTTTCCGATTTATGTCGTGTTAGCATGAACAAACAGTTTAGTGTCCTACAGTTCAAGTTTTGTAGCTGAAACCTGAGCTGTACTGTCGTAATACCGATTTTAGCCCGTAACACTATATTGGTTCCCCTTTTTAAGTTTACGTGTATCAATTGTGACTTAGCTTTTGTTTGCTGCATTGATAATAAATTCAACTTGGTCGTTGATGACGTCGTCATTGACAGTCTAATATTCAGCACTTGTTGCCTGTAGTTTCGAGTTGGAGCTGTGTGAAGATGTGGTTGTTGACAAGAAGGGCTTATCGAGCCGTTCATATTGGTATTAGCTATGTTGTTCTTATTTTCTAATTATTCTTCTAGTTGTTTATGACTTATATTTCTTAGTGCCCTGTCTCCCATAGTGTCCTACGATGTCCTTTCCACTGCTCCTCGTACGTTATTTAGTTTTGCTACAACTTTTTCAGAGGTCTTCCGGTCATAGGCACCTTGAGATCAAATAAATTTATAATGAGAGTAGTTTTCGATTTATGTTATACGTTTGGAAATACTGAAATAGCCACTGTCTGTGTTCGTAAAATTGTACTTGCATTACAAAACCTAATCTGCTAATCTTCAGTGCTTTTACTTGAAATTGCAAATTCTCTTCGTCTGTTAGGTATATTAATCAGTATAAATGGTTTCGTCTTTAATGCTTTGAAGCTAAAGGAAAGTCAAATTTCGCTTTATTAATTATGTCAATATACTTTTGTTAATAATGGACCTATGTCTCCATTCTGTGTACCGTTATCTTGCACACAGTGTATAAATATTTTTTCCAGTAGTTTAATTAGTCCAAGTCAGAGCTGGGAAAATTACTTTAAAAAAGTAAATAGCAATTGAATTACCAATTACTCGGTATTATAATTACACTACATAAATTACTTTTAATGAAAATTCTGGTCGTATATTTGTCTTTAGTAGTATTTAGATAGCTCTGTGCTAGTATGTCGTTTGAAACAAGCAAATTGAAATTAATAAATAATTATCATGAACCAATATCATCTGATTAAGCTAGTCGTTAATTGTTATAGAAAAGAAGAAATTATATTTTTACTGTACTGTATTCTGTAATCCGTGGTATTTACTAGCTGTTATTCAACTAGTTATAGAAAATCATAAATTATATTATATTGTTCTATGCAACTGTGATTTGCTTAGCATATAATGTAATAAGGCCTTATCTTATTTTTTGCATTTTGGAAATTTAATACCCAATCAATTTCAGTAATTTATTAATTGTATCACCAAAAAGTACTTCAATTACCTCGAGTAATTGCAATTACTACAAGTAATTCAAATACTTTTAAAGTTATTTAAATAAGTAAAAGTAATTTAACTACTCAACAATAATTGAGTAATTGAATGTAGTAATTAATTATTTTCAAAAAGCAATTGTCAAGTACGTTTAAACAAAAATGAAAATTACCAATTACAATTACCGTATTTTGAAAAGTAATGCAATTCAAAAACAAATAAACAAAAAAGAACTTAAATAGCAATTTAATTACAAAGTAATTAATTACTGCACAATTCTAGTCTAAGTACATTATACATTATATTATAAATAATAAATAGACAGGCAAGCACATACTTAACCTACATCTCCATCTCATTTTAATTTCTGCCCACTAAGTAAAACTGGTCCTTTTGACTGACGGCTCACTTCGATCGTTAATCTTCAACAGCTGACTGCGTCGATTTAATATGGGCTTCCAGATATTTTAATTTCGTCAGGAGAAAGTATCTTCGCTTAAACAAAACGCTCCTTGCTGTTGTCCGATGTTCTGAGTACGATTTAGATATTTCTGCCGGTGGGCATCCAGATTTAGAGCAGTTGCTTGAGGTTCGAACTATTAGTTTTGGTTTTGTTTTGATTAAGACTGAATATTTAAGGTCAAATCAAGAGCAAGATTCTAGTCACAATACCGAAACTTAGGTACTAAGGATATCGGTTGTGGTTAGAGAACAAAGGCAAACAATTGAAAATGACTAAAAATTTAAATATATCGGCTATTTTAATTGAAATGGCTCGGTCTTCAGTTTACTTTTGTGCAGTCTATGCATTTTTATTGTTAAATAAAGATAGTGGCGTCACTGTACAACATCTAGGTTCTTTTGATTTTGAGATATAGTTGAGACTTTAAATTTATTAAAAATGTAGGTTATAGTTATCTGTAATACAATTTCGTTGCTTGGCTTTTACTTTCTCAAAAACATGTAAATGTACAGGGTGTCTTGCCAAGAAACGTTGTGGGCGTTGTTAATTCCATGCTCCACAAGAAAACAAAAACTAAGATTGTAGGGTCAAGTGATCTCGGAGATCATGCAATTGACCCATGTGTTTCTTAATCCAATGGGTCTTAAAGATTGGAGTTTATTGCACCCGAACTGCACTTAAAGAATAATAGAAACACAGCGAGCTCTTTCTTATGACTGATACAAATACATACGATGCTAACCGTCAAACAAACCAAGTATAGCTATTCTATCGTATGAGCAAACAGAAAGTTCATCAAGGGTGCCTTTGGAATTTTGAAGTCATGTGTGTTGTATTATAACCCCAAAAATTATGAAGCTGTCATTTGACATTTGTTATAAAGTGAGGTTACGATCTTCCTCTTCTTCGTTTTTAAATATTTTCTAATATTTTTGTTGCGTTTGTTATGACGTATTGAGCACGGGATATTAGTCACTCTCCGCCACGATCTATAAAATGTCAGTAACCAGGATCAGGTATAATATTCTGGTGTTGTGTAATACACATGGCTTCCAAATTTTTAAGGCATTTTTGATTAATTTTGTTTTTGCTCATACTATACAGTGAACAGTAGCTGTATATTTATGGGTTACTAAAAAAAATACGGCTATTTTTTGCTCTTCTTCTGTCTTACATATTTCTTATTCATTGCAACGTAGAAAAAAATCCTAGACGAAGTAACCTAACCTCTATAAGCATCAGATTAAAGAGCACGCGATAAAAGTTGTTAACAAAAATTATGTAACAACATGGACAAAATTCAGAAAATGAATTTGAAAATCTATGATACAAACAATACTGCGTGCCTGTGAATCGAACTTCAAATTAGAAGCAATCAAGCGGACACCATGCAGTACTGATGGCATTCTTGAGCTTACAGATAAACGAAGAGCCGGAAAGTAAAGAACTCAAGCAAATACAAAGAATCGAAGAACTTCGATTCCAGATTTGTAGGGAAATTAGAACAACTGAAAAAGAATGGCTTAACAAGCAATGCGAATAAATTCAAGAGTTTCACTCTACACGAACAAAGTAAAAAAGCTGCTCGGTTATTTTGAAGCAACAATAAGGGGGTTATTGCTGACAACAGTGGACAAATCATTATAAATGTGGAAAAAGAAATAAAATGATGGAAAAAGTATGTCACCGGGCTCTCTCATCATTAATACGAAAAACATTCGGCTAGTATAAACTATAGCGGTAGCGGGTAGACACCCATCTACGATCCCGTTAGAAGGTAGCTCTACTCCAGGGAAGCAACCCTGCCCACGAGAGCCTGGGTTCTCTTCTATTTCCCACAACAGGGAAGAGACCATGTCCCATCCCAAACTCCCACCTCGGCATCAATTATCCCTTCCTATCCGCAACCTAAACTCGCTAACCCGTCTAGCCAACGTGGCGTTTCAAGGCTAACAAAACCCAGAATGGCAAATTTCAAAACAAAAGGATCTGATCCCCAGGTGGGTAAATCCAAGTCCCACCCCTTGAAGTAGGGCAGCCTCAATCTGGGGGAGGCAAAAATCCGCCATTAACCTCAAACAAACAATATCAAGAAATAACAAAGCTGGCCATAGGAACAGTGAATGTACAAACAGTACTTAAAGGTGGAGATCTATATCAACTAGAAAAAATACGTTGGGATATCATCGGACTATGCGAGACCAGAAGAAGAGGCGAAAACTGTATCACACTGCCATCAGGTCATATCCTGAATTACAAGGGATCAGAAAACGATAGTCAAAGAGGAGTAGGATTCATGACAAACAAGAATATTGCATCACATATTACAAGATTCGAAGGAATATCGGATAGAATAATTTCAATAACAATAACATTATTCGACAAACTCTCAATAAAATGCATCCAGTGCTACGCTCCAACGACAACTCATACTGATGAAGAAATATATATGTTCTACGAAGAACTAGAGAACGTTATAATAATAATAATAATACATTTATTGGTCCTCTTGATCAGACAATGATGTAGGACAAGTCACAAAAAAGCTTACTTAAAATTACAAAACTTGTGAAATGTATACATGTAATAGATAAAACAACGTAGAAATACATAAGTTAACAGTAAAAGCTCCCTAAGGAATTAAATAAAACGTATATATAAAATGCTTAAAATTAAAACAGTGTACAACTACTTAAATTTATCACAGGCTAACTACGAAAACTACATTATGTTTATTGCACTTCAATTTAGTTTAAAATTTAAATGTTAAAAACTCATCTAGCGTATAAAAGACGTTGTTTTTGAGAATTAAAGTCAAATCTTTTTTAAATGTCTTGCTGGTACATATTTAAGACTAACAGGTAGTATATCATAGAGCACCGGGCCTATATACCAAGGACTGGATTTATATAATTGAAGGCGATGATTTTGATGCTCTAAGTTAAGACGACCGTAACGAGTGCTATATTGATGGTGCTCGTCTTTGTAAATTAAATGTATTGGGAATAACTCTCTTTTGTATGACAAACAGCCGATTTAGATTGGTAGCATTACTCCAAAAAATGATACCGTATCTAAGAACTTATTCAAAGTTTGATCATAAAAAGTTCCTCAAGTCTCGATATCACCAAAATGAGTAATTCTATTAAGAGCAAAGCAAGTGATTGATAGTTTTTTACTGATATCATTTATATGGTCATTCCATTTCAAAGAGAAATCCAGATTAATGCCCAATAATTTAAAAACTTTAACATTTGTAATCGTTTTATTAGATACTTCTAATGTAAGATCATGATTAGATTTGAAATTTTTTGTGAAAAATTGCATCATCATAGTTTTATCTAGATTGACCGTTAGCTCATTAATTTTTAGGAAGTTTAATAAATTTGTAAGTTCAAAATCAGCTCTATCTACAAGATTTTCATCAGAATTTTCCGATATTAATAATGTTATGTCATCAGCAAAACAGGTAAATTTACAGGTTAAGGCGGATGTCATTAATATATAGAAAAAATAGCAGTGGACCGAGAACGCTTCCCTGCGAAACCCCTACTTTAAGTGCAAGTTTTCCAGATTTCACCCCAGAAAAACTAACTAATTGTTCCCTATTCGACAAATAAGGTTTTAATAAATTATATATTTTGCCACACAGGCCAAATTTTTTTATCTTATCTAAAAGGATATCATGATTTACGCAATCAAACGCTTTAGAAAGATCCACAAAAACTGTCATTACACGCCTGCCATTGTCTAGATTATCATAAATGTTTTCTAATAAACTTATAAGAGCAGTCTTAGTAGAGTGCTCTTCTCTAAGGCATGCTGATTTTTGGAGTGTACACGATGTTTTTGTAACTTTTTCAATTATTTTAGAGAACGAAGATAACAATGCTATCGGTTGATAATTGGACAATTTACCCGGATCTCTTTTCTTATAAAGTGGAATGAAATTTGCAGTTTTTAGTACATCTGGAAAACAATTTTGATTAAAACATTCATTAATTAAATGGCATAAAAGAGTTTTTATAAGCATTGCACATTTTTTAATGAGAACCGTAGAAATACCATCAATCACCAAAAACAAGAATTCATATACAATCATTACAGGAGACTTCAACGCTAAGCTTGGAAGCAGACAATACGAAACGGACGAGAACATAGGAATACAGAGTTTCGACTAACGAAATGAAAGAGGATTAATGCTACTTGACTTTATATCAAATAATCAATTATATGCCATGAACTCGTTCTTTAAAAAGAAAAATCAGAGAAAATGGACTTGGGTCAGCCCGGATAGAAATACAAAAAATGACTACGTTATATCCACGACAAAAGACATAGTACAAGATGTCAGCGTACTTAATTCCTTTAAAATTTGTAGCGATCACAGGTCAATTAGAGCAAATGTAACAATAAATCAAAAAGAAAAATAGTCGTTGATCAAAGAAAGCTAAATGAAAACAGTGAAGAATATACAATAGAATTAAAACAAAATTTACAACAGCACGACAACAATACGAACAACAAAACACTAGAAACACTCAACAAAGTCGATTCAGGAGGCTGCTTCAAAAATCGCTAGCAAACAATCAGATAAAACGGATAAACTTAGTGTGAGAACAAGAGAAGTTATAAACCAAGAAATAAAATATCTAGAGAAAATAACATTCACGAATTTCGAAGAATTTCTAAAGAAACGAGGAAATTAATTAGAAGAGATATGCAAAGGTATCGGGAAGCCGAAATAAAAAAGGCAATAGAACACAATAAAAACCTCAAGTGTCTAAGAAAGGCTTAAGGCAGGAAAAAAATTATAAACCTAAAGAACAAAGATGGAAGAGAAACAAGAGACAGGCAGAAAATAATAGAGATAACAGAGACATGTTATACTGATCTATATGCCTCCATCTGAAAGAAGGCCCAGAATACAAAACAAGTACTGGCAAAATAATGAACATCGGTTCCGAAGAGATGCCTGACGTTAACAAACAAGAAGTAATAATGGCCTTATTCAGCATGAAAAACAACAAAGCCCCAGGAGAAGATGATATTACAGTAGAACTTTTAAAGGAAGGAAGAGAAGAAATCATAACTAAAATGTGCGAACTGTTCAACGAATGTCTACAGAAAGGAAAAATATCCGACACATGAAACAATACCATAGTTGTGCTTCTGTATAAAAAGGGGGATAGAGCAGACGTAGAAAATTATAGACCCATTAGCTTGCTCTCACAGATATACCAACTATTCTTCAAAATAATAAAAAACAGACTTACACATAAGTTAGATGACTACCAGCCCGTTGAACAAGCAGCGTTTAGAAAAAAACTTTAGTACTTGTGACCATCTCCTGACGTTACGGTTACTGATAGAGAAAACGATTGAATATAACTTGAATGTATGCTTAGCCTTTGTAGACTTCTATAAAGCATTTGACTCCATAGAACATTGGATAATCATTAATACTATTTATCAATGCATCCTTTCAGTCCTGACTTACGGCTGTCAAACATGGACTTGGACAAAACAACCACTGAATAAAATAGCAGTCATACAAACATCCATGGAGAGACAGATGATTGGCCTGAGAGACGCGGTCGCAACAATTACCAGACTAAAATGGAGCTATTCTGGACATATAGCGAGATGTAACGATTCACGATGGAATAATATAATTCTTCACTGGAGATCATACCTAGGTAAAAGGAAAAGAGAACGTACCAACACGCTGGACAAATGATCTTAAGTTGACTGCAGGGCCGAATTGGACGTGAGACCGTTGGAATGCCATGGGGGAGGCCTATGTTCAAAGATGAACGGTAGAGATGGGCCTTTGAGATTGAGATTGACTATTAACTGTAACTACCTTCAATGCTGCCCAAAGAATCTAAAAAAGAGGCATTGATCAAACACCGGTAGAGATAATGAAAGTGTCCAAGTTGAACAAGAAATGACTCATTTTGATCTTCAATTTTGTATGCTCCGCAGTTCCTAAAAACCACCCATGATAACGCATTTGTATTGGGGCCAGAAGGCTTGTGTTGAAGTAGAAATGAAACCACTGAACAAGTGCCAAACGGATGTTAAAGATGGATGCATATTTATATAATCTATATTTAGAACACATTAGTTCAGGAATGTTGAATTGAAAGGGATAAGGTCTCGTAGAGAATGGAGAAGTCATCTGCAATGTGAGGTACGCCGATGATACGGTTTTACTAGCAGCGAGTGCAGAAGGATTATAAGAAGTTTTGGCTTCTTTTACTTACACGTAAAGAAATACAATACGAAGTAAAGAACACACACTAGTTTAGTAATAATCAAACGTATATAAGTATACAAATGGAGAAACAAGCAAAATAACGCTATTCGACTGCAGATGGATTAAGCTGGATTGAGAGCGATCCATTTATACAATGCTGCCCATTACCTGTTTCATGGAAATTTGGTATTCTCAGAATTCCCAGACAATGACCAGACAGAATGGTGGAAGCTAACGTCATAGGTCGACGGTATTAAGAATAGGAAAGTTATTTGTGTAATGATGGAATGGCCTTCTCTGATTTTGGCGCTTGCGGCTTAGATTCTCCTATGATTACATGCTTACTCCATTTTTATTAATTGTTACTAGCTCAATTATTTTTAGGGAGTAAATCTAACTTCATTAGTTTTCAAAAACAAAGTAAGATCTAAATTTTAAATCGGCTTTTATTTCTTTCTTGCTTCTCGTCAAGCCAAGTCGATTCAGTTCCATTTCGTAGAAGCCTATAAAGATTTGAAACCACATGCCTTATTTCGAAGTGTTAAGAGGCATTAACGGCATTTTTTAAACCAACGTCGTGGCATTTTTCTCCAAAATGCGGACCCTTCAACACGAATTTTTCCTGCACGTGATTGTGGGCTGTTATTAATCTTAAGGTAAGTTGGGAAGTGCGGGGAATGGATAAGCCTGTTTCGCTGCATTCTTTGTGCCCGCAGGCTGAATTTTCTCTGTAAAATCTTATTTGTCACATGGAAACCGTTTTGCGGAAGCCAAAGACTTTCTTGCGTCTGAGCGACTCTAGAATCTAGAGCACCTACTTGCTTGGTTCCCGCCCTCAGTGAACTGAAGGAGTTTAATTTTCAGTGGTAAGGCAACCAGCGACTAGTATTTAACTATAATTTTAATAGTATATACTCTGTTTTATACTTATAAGTTTTTCGAAGATCTAGCAATAGATTTGCCTTATATTTGTCAAGTTAGAGTTTAGCTTTTACCACTTGTTCTTTTGAATTTACGTGCCTGGTTTAAATTGTATGCGTCCAGAACGCCATATATTTTGATATTGTTATTGTATTCAACTGTATTTAAACTGTTTATCTATTAAAGCCTGGTTATCATTTCTTACTAACGGTATATAATGCCTTATTTGACCCAACCGATACCTGCTCGATTCTACGATTACAGGTTAGTGTAAACATTGATTAATTACACTTTAATTAATCAATGGTGTAAACTAGAAGCCGCCGTACACGGTAAGTAAATTTTATTTAGACTGGTAGTTAATCTTGCTTTTGTTGTTGTTGTGGTTGACAACTGCCGCCCTTTTATATTTTGCTTCATTTTATTTCATTTAATAACCTCAAGCTAGTCTGACTTGTGACTGCCTTTTGCTGAAGGGCGGCACAATGAGGAACAGAAAATAAAGATGGTTTTAGAATATTAAACAAAGCAAGAGAAGACCAGGCAGAAGACAGGTCTCGTCGATAAAACATCTTAGAAGGTGATTTAATGTCAAAGTAGTCACTTCCCGAGGCGAATTAACAGGACTGAGATAGTATTGATGATAGCAAACATCCGAAGAGGATAAGCTACCCGAAGATGAAGGAGTAACATGTTAGAGGAATGTAAAACAACAGATCCCCATGCCCTGGAAATATACCTGTCGGACTAATAAAAACATTCATCTACAATTAAAAATAGAAATTAATTTAAAAAATGAATAAATGCTTCCAGGATGGCAGAATGCAAAAAACTAAGCGGTTATTAGTGTACTTTTGTAGCGGATATACTTCATGGGGTTGCAATGGAAGGCATAGATGAAAAGATTTATCGAAATAGTACATTGCTTCCGCTTAGAAACAACTAAAAGTAGAAACTTAGCTCCTAGAAGGGAATTGCATGCCATCGTTATACATTTAAAAACACGTCTAACTCAACAGCTGAGAAAAATTGGGAATCGACGAATAACATGTACCATCAGTGTTAAACACATAGTTAAGGTGAGGAGAATAGTATTTCACATTTTTCGGATTAATAAGGGTTTGAAATGGGGTTGCACGGTCTTGACCATGGAAAACAAATGTCGCCTTGTTATTGATTTCGTGAATTTCTAGCGGTTGCATTCCGGGAAGCAAATTAACAATTTGGTCTAATTGTAATCCACTCGAACCAACAATGTGTACGAAAGGTGGCGTCCAGCTTTCAAACGCCGCCGAAAAAGCACCGGAAAGATATGCAAATCGGCGGATGCAAAAACGGATCGGTCCTTTCGTCAGCATGAAATGTGTCACAGTAATTATCGGTTTGCATAATGACACGGCCAATTAATCGCAGTGTCTGTGCATGGCCAGCGTTTAATCTTATTGTCCTAATGGAAACAATGTGTTTTGCTGCTACCGAGTGAGGCAACTGCAAACCGGCGCTATTTGAGAAATTCGAAAGGTGTTGCCGGTGGTCCAGCAGCGATTGGCTGCCCCAAAAATGACGCTTTCGGTTTTTTGGCGAGTTCAATAGCTCCTTAATTAATTTCAAACCTGTAAATCTTTACGCAGGCATGCGGATTGACGCGGATTGGGTTCAGAAATTTGTTAGAACTGGTTGGATGTCTGCCTCGAAACCCCAATTTGTGTACCTCCAGGCCACACCTAGCAGATTTTCTTATTTCCCTTACTGATTTGTAATTACGTATTTTCGTGTTATTGCAAATTAGATTTGATTAGATGAGTTGGGAATTTCTCGATCTTCATTATTTATTCTTCTTTTACTGATTATTTGCCTGTAATTGGAATGGACATAGCCCCTTTCTGATTCTGCTTTTATGATACTTGTTCTTGGTCTCCAATGTGAGATTCTACTGGCTCATCTATCTTCTGGTGGTGTTACTACTGTTACGTAGTCAATCAATCTAACGCAGTTTCCGTCTAGCTACATTTTTTCGTTATTTCGTTGTATTCCTTAGTTGCGTTTTCTGTTATTTAATGGTACTCATATCTTCTGTGTTTCCAATGCCCTTTGTATAGTTTTCATTGTTCCAATAATATTATTTGTCCTTCATAATATCCATAATACTCTTGTACAATATTTGTAACCACTTCTTGAAACAGACTCCGTTTTTTAGAAAACTGTAGAACATCCTCTAAAATTCACATTTAGAAATATTTATTAATATGCAATAGTCTCGCTTAAATACATGGGGTTTTTAATAAAATATTTTAGTTTCAATTTAGACCCTGCCTGTCAAACTCAGGGCAAATTAAAAAGACGTAATAGTAATTACCGCAAATAAATGGTTTATTGCAAATCCCCACTTTATCTATTTGCAATAAATAAAGGCTTTGCTCCGGTGAACATGAAACAAACTTAGCTCAAGGCGTCGGTTTATAAAATTAAGAAAAACTTTGTATGACAACTAAGTCGTTGTATGCCAATTTAACTCTGGTATTACGGAAAATGCAATTTTCATCTGACGTTTAGATAACCTCTAAATTTGACTGCCACAATAAAATGATCTGTGGTCGCAAGAAACAGCATAAAATTGAATTTCAAAACACCAAAATGGCAGGGAAGCATCAGGTAAATACGATTAATACTGTGATGTAGCAACTGCTAAGCTCATTTTGTTTCTAGTATGACGTCGAAACCCATGCGCTATCGTTTTTTGTTCTGCATCCTGCCAAAACTGAAAAATGCCGCGTCATCTTGCACTTTCTAAGGGCGCTAACTAAATTTCGAAAACGGAGGGACCTAAACAACTAAAACCTGGTGCTACACCTCGTAGATAGCCCGATCTTAATGAGATCTAAAAATAATAAACATACTCCAACGCTTTCCCTGTGAAATTGCCTTGAAAAGGGCTGCTTCGTAGGCTGGATACGTTTTCTGGGAACGCTTCGTCGATGGTAATTCTCGTGATTGCTTCCTGCTCCGAAACTCTGTATACAGGTATTCAGGAGGAACGGCTTTACACGTTGAACACAAAATTCTTGCTGGTCGAAGCTGCTCCCTTATGGAAATAAGCCCTCGAAGTTATTCGCACTTGGACGAATCTTGCTGCTGGCTAAACTGCTATTCTCGGATCTCTTAACACTTGGCAAACTATATCCAAAGCTGCCCTGCACACTGGCGAATTATTTTACACACAGCTGGTATAAAAAAGACTTTTTATTTATAATTTTAAGAAATAAAATTTGGAGCTCAATCTGCCCCCAACACAAATTTTACAAGCTTGTTTAGTAGTAATAACAAAAGACTGTCACTTCACTTAGCAACTAGATTTTCAATTTTTATAAAAGAAATTAGGATTGATAACATGTTTCACCTTATGGACTATAGTTTTGATGTCATGTCTTTGCCTAACTGCTAAAATTGTCTTTTTCTTGGAATAAATGTCACTACACTTTGCTCTGCTTTTAAATAAATTTTCTTTATAATGCACTGATACACTTGGAGTTCCTTTAGCATCTCACTAATTGTCTTTCGTTCTGTTGCCTTTTATTTTTCATTGCTCTATTGCAATAATTGTTTTCCTAGCACTGTTTCGTTTACCTTTTTCCATTTTCATATACTTTTTGTGCTTAACAAATCATTCTGTTTTATTTTATTCACATTATATATGACGTAAGCTCAAATCTGTCAGTTAAAAATTAAATTGCATTAGCCCTTCCAAACATTTATCATATCTGAAACTCTGAACGTAACCCTTCTGAAACTTGCTTTATTTCATGCTTTGCAACTTTTATCCCTCAAATTATTCGTTACTGCTGCTCACATCAAGTGCATTTATTAATGTAAAGTACTGATTACCTTGCAATAAATAACATTTTTAGTTCTGTGCTCATTTTGACCTTATTTATTTCGTTAATTATTCAATCAGAATTGTTGTGGGCAGTAAACCATTACGGCTACAGTTAAATATCGAGTGACCATACTTCGTGTTTTTGCAGGTTAGCACCGTATATGTTGTATTAGCCAGAAGAGGGAGCTGAAAATGATTTGATTGAAGTTCAGGTTGGGTGCAATATATTTTTAATTCTCAATCTAGGAAGTGTTGAACTACGAAATATAAAGGACTATTCCATGTCTGCTGAGATCAGTTTCATAATAAAAGAAGTTCAGTTTCACCACCTTGATTTAAAATTACTGCTGTTTTTCATAGAGTCTACATTACATCTTACACGATTTCGGCAATTTATAAATCTTTATCCACTTTGTTAGCGATGTCTCGTTCGTTCATTATTCAACTTAGCAGAAAAATGAAAAGAGAACGGTTTTAACTGTTTAGCCTCTCTGTCAATTGCTCGCTGGAGCAACAGCAATAGAAAAGTAGAAATATAAATATACGTATTTGGGCAGCGCGATTGCTTCGTACTGGGCTCACTCTGTTGAAATAAAATTCCGCATCGAAAGAACCAGGGCAACATATGTAAAATGTAGCTCCACAACCTGAGCTTAGAAACAAAAATAAGAATTACCAGATGCTACGTATTTTCAGTCTTGCTTTATGCTCACTGAAGTCTCATGTAAAAAACTCGAGGCTTTCGAAATCTGGGTGTTTCGCCGTCTATTAAGAATAAGTTTGTAAAGGTTGATACGTATTTTTATGTTTTTAAAATATTTTTGAACAAAGGGCAAAATGCTTTACTTGACTGCCACAGTGGAAGCCTATCGGACAGTTACGCATTTTTTACTGTAGTTTAATTATTTATTTTATTTTATCCTATTATGTTATTATGACAATAACTCCTTCGCAACGAGTTGCGTTAAGATGCATTTAACAACACTAGTGTTGTTAAGAAAAATAACATAACGATACTTTATTAGCATTAATCACATGTTGACAGCACTGAAATGTATTGTCAGTCTATGTCAAATTCGATGTTAGTAGGTTAGGTTTTGTTTGTTATTTGACACAAACTGACGCAAAAGTTAACCTGAAAATCTCAAATTTAACATAACCTGACAGTGCTACCACCAATACAGTATTGAGTTTTTATTTTACTAGTGATACCACCACTCGCTGTTGTGTCATTAATAACCATTTTTCCTATTTTTTCAAGATTAGTATTTTAGGATAAAATAAACCGTGTTACGATATACGTAACGTTATTCGCTTTCTACATTACTCGAGAATTTTAAAGAACTCGCTCCTAACGTCGCTCGTTCATTCAAACTATTCTCTTGTAATGTAAAAACCTTGATAACGTTACTTGTATCGTAAATTACTATTATACGTACGAGGTCAATAAATCAATATCGAAATACATCCCTTAAACAAGTACAAATAACATTTCCTTAAAAAAATAGAGCGCATTTAAATCGCTGACAAAATATTTTGCCTTTGTATCATGGGTATTAAAATAGTACGATTATGGCAATACCAGAAAATACAACACAATTACAATCAAGTCTGGAAGTGTACCATTTATTCAATCTATTTATTTGTGCAAATCAGTGCAGAAATACTCAGTAGTAAGTACTATATAAGTCATTTAGAAAATGAAGTTTTGCAATATATTAAAGAAATGTAATGCCAAATGCGACCGGAATCTTTAAAGTATCAAAGCAATTAAGGCCAGGAAGCATTCCTTTCGCACTATTCACAGGAAACTGCACCAGGCGCTTTCTTTGAGTAATAATTCAAGCTGTTGCAGATGAGGGTACTAGTGTAAAATTGAGGAAATAAGGAACTGAAATGCGTTGAACGTTCGATAAACATATCTTTGACAGGCAATTAGAGCAACTTCCTGATTCTATTAAATCGGAAGTCACATCTCTGAATCGAATTTGCGCAAAACCTCAACAAATTTATGAGATTAATAGAGCGAATTTAGTTTCTGGGAAATTAAAAAAGAAATATCGCAGAAGAAAAAGATAAGTTTTCTTTAAAAAGCGGTTCAATAACTTTTCGAGAAGTTTTGCTCTCAAATTTGCTCTCATTTTCCACTTGATGTAGTCCTTACTGTGTCGCATTTAAAAGCTCAAGTTCAGTTATTTACATATACCACCTGCCTGTCGTAATAGACGTAATAACAGGGACTTGAATTTTTCAATCCTAGATTGACAAAAACCGGTGAACATTTTCAACGAAAGTATAAAATTGAAAAATATATATCAATTAGGCCACGACTATAATGAGAGATGCATAAGAATGATAGCGTTTGCAGTTGCCAACTTTCAATTGCTATAGGTGGAATTTGTTCATTCAAGTAGTTCAGCTAGTTTCAGAGCTTAAATATAGCGTTCTTGGTGTAACGATCGTTTTCGATTATTACTATAATAAACATTTTCTATTGGGATAGAATGGCTGCATTTATTTTTAAATTTGAAGACTAATTTATTACGCTAGTAGTTTTAACACATTGACATGTAACTGCATAAATCTACTAATTACAGCACGTGCAATTATTTATCAGTGGGGATCTTAATTATGCCGTATTACTTTTGCCTTATTAAAATACTTCTCTATTTTTACGTAGATGAAGTGATTGCAAGAATGTTTCAGTTTCGTTTTGAGCAGTAGCATGTGTTGTTGGCAATTATGTTCGAGTTATTTTGGAAACGTGACGTCAGCTATATATTCATACAATTGAATTAGGCACTGCTATTGATTGATCCATAGCAATCCATACAGGAACATGCGGATAGCTGTACATGCAAGAATAATAAAGACAATTTTCCTTAGCAACGATAGCATATCTAATCCATATCGGTATCAGTCAAAAGGCTGACAGGTGTTAAGGAACAAGGAACAGAAAAATGCAATATGTTTGATGAATGTTTGGCGTAGTGTGTACATTACAATTGACAAAATAACAGCTGTTACAAATTCTGGGAGTTGTCTGAGATAAGCACGCAATTCATTATGTTACATAAATTATGATTCAATGTTTTTAGGCGTGGCTTTTTTGTAACATCGAAAGTTTTAGATCGTTCGTTGGCAATTTTATAATTTCATTTATGAGAATTTCAGCAACTGTTAAAAGCAGAAATTAATAAGCGAACATAAATATAAATATACGGGAAGCTACTTTAAAAAATTCTAATTTTTGAACTACAAGCCAGTAAAGTTTGAAGACATGCAGAAAAGGAACCGATTAGTAAACTTATTGTAATGTTGGTTTTAATATGTTCTAATTTGATCAAGAAAAACTCAAGTTGGATGCAAACTTTTTCTTTTTCAATTAAATACTGGCAACGCGTTAGAGACAGAAAACTGAAGCATTCGAAGAGATATCGATGAGTTTCTATACTTAGTGTGAGTGTAAGATTGTGCATGATTTTTTTTCTAAAATTCCTCTCAAATATTAAACCTTTTATATTTCAAATGTCAAAAATATTTAATACTTTTTACTTCATTTTACAATAAAGGAAGTATTGGATTCACCCCAAAACTTCGAAATTGAGTTTTCAACAGATCTTCACGTTTTAGAGTCCCCTGAACCCAAAAAACATATATTTTTTTCATTGGTCTGTGTGTCTGTCTGTCTGTGAACAGAATATCTCAAAAACGAAAAGAGGTATCGCGTTGAAACTTCATATATAAGTTTTTTGTACTATGTAGATGCGACAGCAAGTTTTTGAAGAAAATCGCATAACCGGAAGTATGTGTTAACTTTTGTAATCTTTCAATTTTTTTCGATTTTTTCAAAAACGGCCCTAACGATTTTTTTAAACTTTACATTTTTATTAAATTTTTAATGTGTATTGACGTGATATAGGTGATTTTCCAGTTGAAAACTTTTAAAATGGGTTTCTTTTGTTTTTTTTCCTATTTTTTTATTAACTCCTATTTTAAATAGAATACGCGGTATATTATTACATTTTTAAATTCAGCTTAAAATTCTAGAGAAAATTTGTCTCTTGAACTAACGCTCTATTTTGTACCGTTTTGTAGAATTTGTAATTTTTGAAAATTTTTGACAAATGCTTAAAAATTTAAAATCATATTTTCGGCTAATTATAAGGTCACTGTAAAGAGAAGTTGTGTGAGTGTATCACACCAGATTTTTACAGCATAATTTCACCCACGAAAAGTTATTAAAAGATTGTTAGCTATAATTATCTTCAAATATCGCAACGCTAGAAAGTATATTAGAGGGCCCATCAGTTAAACTTAGTGGAGACGACGTGCAGTTCTTTAAATGATGTAATTACCGAATACCATGAGTGCCAACAAGTCTTTAAATTACAAAAAAATATACTCAGATAGGCCGTGAATGAGATAAACTCGGTTTAATCGCGGCATGCACTAACATATCTGAAATACAGAAAGCAGCAATAACGAAATCAGACAATAAATGACATAAACAGTGCATTGGATTTATCAGGTAACGGTGCATAAAACAGGCAGTACATTAGTTCTTAAAGGCATTACTTGCGCAAAAGTTGCACCCCCAAATAGAGATATTATACTAGTAATCAGAATTAAACAGGTAATCCAAGGTCAAACAACAAAGATGTAAATTACAGACTACGAACAGCTATAGTTTTTAATACGAATACCATTACCCAAGTGATCATTAGATTGTGAGTTACTTATCTGAGGGTCTGGGCTTGAGGTTGAGGGTGCTGGCCAAAGTCACCAACGGAAAAGCTAGGAATTCCAGACGCAATTAGCCAAAATGTTTAACGCTATCACCAAGAATGAAGTAACCAACTCACCCTGTATTACAAGTGGTCTTTTATGGTCAGGGCGGCTAACAACTTGTAATAAATGATCCCTCTAAAAGACTTGGTTTATGTGTCTCACATAGGTATTTTAATCCCCAGAATCTGCGACAAGTAAAGCTTCCACGAAGAACATCACCAAATACCAGAAGTTAAGGGGCGAACTTGGAGCACAAAATACTACAGGAATGTCGCTGAACTGAGCCACTTGATGAAGAGAGCGCTACTTAGGTCGCAACAAGACAATTCATATCTCAAAAACGAACCAAAAGATGCCTGTACGACCAGATAAGCGATTAAAAATATGCGGAACAAACAAATGGCTGGAATTTGGTTTCCCCTGTAGTGTTGATCTCGCTGAAATGGACTTTAACATCTCACATAAAAAGCTAATTTGTTCACATCATCTATTCACTAAACACAATTAAAAACATAAAAATACATAAAAGAAAACAAGTTTAAATCATCAAGTAATTTACGTGTGAGATGGTTGGGCCTACGTGAATGTATTTTAAAACACATAATTATATAAAGCATCAATAAAAACACACGAAAATAGCGTTGAAATAATTGTCTTTTAAAAGAACGCCAATATCAAAATATCTTAATACGGTCCTGGCTTAAGCCGTCCCTGGTAGCGCTTGTATTTAATCAAATCGGCACAATATGCATATCTAAACACATTCCTTAATCGTGGTTCGCACACCGACGAAGCGATTTCTTATCGCTTATTAGCTGAAAACGTTTTACCTCAAATCGCGTGCTAAACCTGCACTGTACCCTTGAAAACGGCAGGTCTACGACTGCATCACCTCGATGTTGAATAATGTATCAAATTCCTACACGGAGTGCCTGGTGAAGCGCTGATTGATCTTAACTCACTGTTTTTAACATCACCATGTACTCGAATTTCGTAAATGTCTATGAGAAGTAAATCAGCGTCTATAAATAGACACTTTAAATGTAGCTTTCAAATATGGCACAAAATTGTGTACTCATTGGTACACTCAGAAAATGCGTTTAATTACAAACGCTTGTTTGTGTCAGTTAAACTTTCTGTACAGCAATTATTAACTGTAAGGTCTTTTTAGACTGCTTCTAATTTAACTTATCTTGCCTTAGGGCAAATTCGAACACTATACTTTGAAGGTGTACACACACACGCCGCCCACCTCCGAGTGCCATGTTTTTCGTAAAATCATTTCAAGTTAAAGCTTTTCGCATCCCGCAGACGTTTGTACTTCGGTTTTAGCTGCACTTGCAAATTCCTCTTCTCAAAGCGTTTTTACCGCAGAACCGGCTTAGCGCACATTTATAATTCTAGAATACATTGTTTAAATAAAACGCACAAGAAAATATACACAAAACCGCAAGCTCGTTTAAATGTGAAAACGACATTACAGACGAGGGATGTAGATGGGCCATATCAATTTTCTAATCTCGTTTGAAAAAAACCTAGCGTTCATTGGATATCCTTCAATTAGATATTGTTGTTTCTCTTATGAAATGCTGATTAAAAGTGGTTTATATCAAACGTGAAGATTTATTGAAAAGGTATCTAGAAGTAGGCATTCTGATTTTATTTAGCGAGTTTCCCATGGACAATTTTCTTTGAATCCTTAAATTGTGTCGTTTTCAATGGAATGGTAGAGAAAGATCTTAAAAACTAAATGTTTAAACTTCGAAAATGTGACGAGAAACAAACCGTTTAGTCTTATTTGCATTTTAACATTTCGAGGCAAATTTTCTTCAAGCATACTTGACTTATTAATATGTTTAAAACTATTTGTTAGTAACAAGCTTTACATATCAAATGTACGAACTTATCCAAAAGGTATCGGAATATACACCTTGCAGTTGTACATGTATTTTATACGAGTATTTCTAGGCAAATTTTCTTTGTAAACCTTTCAATTATTAATATCTTATTTATTTGATTTTGAAGGTTTTCACGTTCATTGTCATTAAGTAACGAACGACTTAAGGGATTGAATCGTGTCATTATTGAGATTAAAGAACATTACTTTTCGCCCACTTTTATAAGCGGGTGAAGGTAAGTGAAGGAACACGGTAACTCAACGTGTGTATGATTTGTACTGATGCTTCAAGGCAAAATTTAGTTCGAAAATTTTTCAGTTATTAATAATATTTAATTAGTTTATTTTTTAATAAAACGTTAGCAATCAGTGAGGCAAATCTTTTAGTTTTATTTGTATTTTGATCCAGAGTCAAATTTGCTTTAAAAGTCTTTCAGTGTTTGGTATTTAGCTTTTAATCATATTAGTTTAGTTTATTTCATTAGTAATTCCTAATACAAGTAAATAGCTGTACATAAAAGTGTAGTTTGTAATTCTACCTAGCGGTAAGTTTACCCACTATTGGTGGAACGTCAAGATATGGGGCTTACTGTCCCCTCTCCTGCCACCCCTAAATCTTGGGTCGGTGGCCCACATAGGAGGAGATGAACCTAAGACGAGTTGGTGAACGGTCGGTCAACTGATCCCGTTTTTTGTTGTTTTGTGTAACCGCTCGTGTTTATCGTTTTGTGCTCTTGGAGTCACGGGTCAATCGACGTGCCACTTCCATCCTTTATGTCCATCAAGGTAAGTCCCTATACAAACTTCTACTTTGCGTGGGTATTATCGAGTCTTACGCTCTCCGTTTAGGTAGAATTAATTTAAATATTAATTGCCCTGGAGACAGATACATTCAGTTATTGTTGTTTCTGAAATATTTCTCCTATAACTAAAGGACAGCGAAAAGTATTACATACCAAATGTTCAAGCTTATCGAAAAGGTATCGGAAGATAAATGTTGTAGTCTTATTTGCATCTTACGTGCTTCTAAGAAAAAGTTTAGCGAAAATTCTTACAAAAAAGACGAAAATTCGTCGCAACTGTGATGACAGGTGAAGTTTTTAGTCTTTGTAGTTTTAACGAGTACTTGAAAGCAATTACTCTGAAAAACTGAATCATTAATAGTTTATTGCTTTCCCTTTCAATACATATTTAGCGAAAAGTTCTGTATACCAAATATGAGAATTGATCGAAAAGGTATCGAAGAGTAAACCTTGTCACTTTAGTTGTATTTTTTACGAACATTTCAACACAAATTTCCATAAAAACCATTAAATTGGTAATGTGCTTGTAATTCTTTTTTTCCATTGAAATTCTAATGGTAGGATTTAAATAAGTGTATTAATAGTGGAAATTTAACGAAAATGTATCGAGGAGTAAACCTTCTTACCATATTTGTATTTACAACAAGTAGTTCATGACAATTTTCCTTCAAAAACCTTTCAATTCTTAATATTTTTGATATTTAAAAAAAAATTAAATCGTAATGCCTAAATGACAAACGTGAAACCATATTGAAAAGGTATCGAGGACTAAACTTTCTTACTTTATATGTATTTTTATTAACTATTTCACGACAAACTAATTGACTTGACTCGTTCTCGGCTTTGGGTGTGCAAGGGCGTATCTATTATCAAGAATGGCGTTTTAAAGACCATTCACCCAATAGCTCAGCAGTAGAGAGCGTTAACGAAGAGCAGAGTGGCAGAGCAGCTAGTAATAAGTTGGTGTGTTTTTGTTATTTCTATTTAACCTAAAAATATATACAGAGGGGCGGAGCTATTTACATTTAACAGAGTAAACGAGAGGGAAATATGTACAAGCACTGCGTCGGATGGGGCTGATCCTCTTCAGGGGTGCCGGCGTGAGGCCCGGGCGAAGACCGCGGCCCGCTGGGCAGCGCTGACTTCGGCGGGTAGAAGGAATGCAGCATAGCACCTGGCGGAGGGAAGCTCTGGGATGGCCGTGGGGATGGGTATTCAGCCTAGGGTCCAGGCGGGCGGACCTGGTGGCGGCTACAGCGGGGCGTCGCGGGCGCAGCTCGATCTCCCTCAGCGGAGATGAGCGCTGGGCTCCGGAACTGGGCGGGCTGAGTCTCACAGCTGCCGGAGTTCTTTCTTTTCGGCGGGGTCTAGATGTATCTCCAGCTCTGGGACCAACTTCCGAGGGCGTCAGGTTATCTGGTTGCGGGGGCGGTGGACCAGAAGCTCGCTTTCAGGGATGCAGGTGTCCAAGGCGCGGAAGGCAGTGGGGGTGTTCTTCGGGTCCGGAGTGCGAGAGCAGCGACTCGGCGTAGCTTCTTCCGTGCGGGCGCCGAAGCTGACGAGGGATGCCGGAGGCCGTAGCGACTGGAGTCAGCTGTGGAATTTCTGCGTCAAGGGCGACTTCGGGGTGCTGGGCGGCGAAGGCCCAAATAAGCGATGAAATAATTCCCGATGCCTAGAAAGTAAGCAAGCCCCAAAGCGTCCGCAACGGGGCAGGTGAATGCAATCGCAGGTCGTTGTTTATGTGTGTGGCCTGCTTACGCCATAACCTGGAGGGCTTGGACGAACATGGAGTTTGAGTTGCGTCTGGCGAGGATCCCGGAGGTGCGGCTCTAAAAACTAGCGGCAAGGGGTGGGGCGTCCGAGTGCGGGACTTTGCTGTTGAAGATTGAACGATCTCGGCCGCAAGTGCCAAAAGTGCGAGCCGAAGGAGCGATCGGTAGCTGAGGTGATGGCTTCGAACTCTGGTCCCACAGAGGTGGTGCGGATTGAAAAGCTGGGTTTGTCCGAGATATTAGAAGGTTTTAACGGTCGTTTGTCGGCTACCTGCTTTTCTTCGTTCCGAGCTGGCCCCAGAAACTTACGCATTTTAAATCTTAAGTACAGTAACTGGCACTGGGGCGAAAATGTTTATTTTTGCTTTTATGTCGAGATTTGTGTTTGGTGTTGTTTCGATATATTTGAGGCATGCCGCTTCTTTTATTTTTCTTGCCGTGATGGTAAATCATGTTGCGAGCGACAGCAGGCTTACAGCTAAATTAGGGTTGTTATGTTCGGGCCGGTTTTTGTCTTGAATTAACAAGGATTGCCTCGCATTTGGCTGTTTTTCTGCCTCATATCATACTTTCAAAAACATTTCCATTCTTAATATCCCCACTGAAATTCTTATGGAACATCTTAAATATTAAATGTGGAAACCTATCGAAAAGATATCGAGAAGTAAACATTTTTATCTTATTTGTATTTTTACCGAGCATTGCACGACAAATTTCCTTCAATGCCTTTTCAGTTATTAATACTTTTGAAATTGTTTCTTGCTCATTGAAATCCCAATGGAACGTCTTAAATCGTAACTGTGTAAGCTTATCGGGAAGAAACCTGACCTTATTTGTATTTTTAATGAGTTGTTCAAGATAAATTTTCTTTAGAAACCTTTCAATTAATATTAACAATATTAAATGGTTTTATTCGGTAAATTAAAACTTTTACCAGGTAAATATAAAAACTTATCGAAAAGGTTCCATAAGTAAACGTTTGAATCTTATTAGTACTTTTATGAAGTATATCTACCAGTTATAGCGAATACATTTTTTTGTATTATTTTTGTACCATTTAAACTGCATTGAGAAGAGCCGTGTATATAGATATCGGGTGTTCATTTAAAGTTGACGTCGCAGTCGGCGCTGAAAAGTTCATTGTGAACATATCACAAAACGTACCTAACCCTACTTTTATAAACAGATTTAAAAACAAGAAAGCATTCAAATTCAAGGGTTTAAAACTAACTTTAAAACACTACATTTTCATCAAATGTTAATAACTTAACTGTAATTTATTGCAATAAAAAGAGAATTTACAACAAATGATGAAAATGTTTTCCGCCTTCACCCATGCACGCTTGAACTCTTCGCATAATCCCATTGTTGACTGACACTTATTAACATATTCGAATTGTTATTAATTTCATTAATTTTCTCCAATATTCTGTGATGCATTTCATTTAGGTCGTGTTGCTGAAGAATGGAGTTCTTTAAATAGGGACACAGAAAGAAATCGCATGGCGTGAGGTTGCAAGATCTGGCAGGATAAGGTACTGGTGTGTGTCGACTAATAATCAGTCCGTCCACAAATTCTGGTATCAATTTAAAGTAACATGCGTTGTGTGAGTAGTGGGAAAAACCAAATCTCAGGTCATCGTCATGAAGCTCTTCGAAAAAGGGCCGTTCTTCAACAAATACACATTTTTCTCTTACATTTACTTTCAAAAAAGTATGGCCCAATTATTCTATGCCTTCAAAAAGCCGCCCAGACTCCTATTTTTTTAAGATGTCCCTACCATAAAATTAGGCTTTTCCGAACTCCACCATCTCATGTTTTGCGAATTAATATTATCCATCTAAATAAAACCAGGCCTCGTCCGTGAAAAAAGTACCGCCATTGAGAGTATTTTGGAACCACTGACAATATTCAACACGCTGAGGATTTTCAGCTTCATGTCATTGTGGTACAGACTGCAAACGGTAGGGATAGACGTGGATGTCTTTCTTTAATATTTTGTGGCAATTGCTGGATCTTTTCAACAATCCTTAAAATTGATAACAATTACATATTCCATCAACTCGATCGCCGTTAAAGTATATTAGCATTAGCTAGCTTTACTATTAATAGGTATGCAAAATTTATGTTAAATAACGAAAATTACCTAAAGCACGTCCTAGGAGGTAGCGGGCGGAAAAAAATTAGTATAGAAATATTAATTGCCGAAAATTAGAATTTTATTAATACAAGTAGGTTCGACGAAAACAAGTTAGAAATTTTAACTTTCCGGTAAATACTAACAAATCTTTCGCGGAGATTTATTACATTAAAATAATAAGTAACAAAGAATAAATGAATAGGGATTGAGTACAAACAGAGCTATCGATGAACCATCCAACCATTTGGAAGTTCGTCGACAGCCTGAAAACTATTCAACGAGGGAGAGATGTTGCTTATGAACAGTTACTTGCGGGAAATGAACCCACTCAAAAAAAATTATCCAGGCTGATAGAAGAATAAAAATTTGGTTGAAGATTATAATAATCAATATAATCATGTAGACGGCGCAAACAATAGGAACATTGTAGAATTTGTAAAAGGCATTTCGTAGAATTATGAATGCGTAGATGCTTCGTGTTTGTATTTTAAAAAATTGTATGTATTTTACTTTAAGAATAATATGTATTATAATAGTAAAAATGGAAAGAATAAATTTTGATTATTAAAATTAATCTTTTTATATTATTATTTATTATTATTCTTATTTCTGCTTCTATCTTCAGTTAGTCTGTTCATAACATAACGAAAATACTTGATTACTTTAAAATTTAACAGTTTATTGTTAAGTATTATCATTATAAACAAAACTCGAAGTCGACTTGTTTCGGTCCAAACAGAACACATATTAGAAACATATTAAAAATTTGAAGCATTAATTGATTAAATATAGCATAGTATTATTCATTTACCAGTACAATAAATGTATTTCTATTTAAAATTATTTTCAACACATATATAATCTATTTCCATCTTTATTTCAATTCAGAATTATTATTTCATATCTAACATACTGCCTTTTTTATGTATTCAGTATTATTTCAAAACTTATCTAATATACTACCTTCCTTATTTCTATTCGGGTTTATTTCAAAATTTATCTAATATAGGTACTACCACCTTATTTAAAATTAATCTCATAACGGTTTCAATAAATAATTGGGTTATTCTTTTAATATTGTTTGATTAATTACATTAACTTCTCAGGATAAATAATGATTTAATAAATGTTTGTTCATTTATGCCAAATTTAAATTATTCACACTTAATGTGTTCCTAAATCCCAACGTTGACCCTTTTTCGTGCCCAAGTGTCTCGCGCCCAAGTGTCTCGCGCCCAAGTGTCTCGCGCCCAAGTGTTTCGCGCCGAGTGTCCCCGCGCCCAAACGGCCGTGCCCAGACGGCTGCGCCCAAACGGCCGCGTCTAAATAACAACAAACGCAAAGTCTCGTTTGGTTGAAACACCTTATAAACCCAATAAACTCTTCAACGCCGCCTCCGACACCACTCACGAAATTAATTATTAGTTTATGGCAAAAGACAATTATAAACTAATTAATTTAGTTCGAATTGTGTTGTCTATATAGATTCAAATGATCGTTAATTAGTTTAAGTATTTGATAGATTAAAATGTAGGAAATTTTGCCTGCAGCTGTGATTGAAGGGATTGAGTAATTTAATCGCAGTTTTTGCCGGTTCCAAGCCCGCGTAATAGAGTAGGGTTTCTTGAGTGAGGCTAACCACCTATCCCGAGGTTCCAGAAAAAAGCCTCGTAGTCGGACGGATTTAAATTTGCCCGTGTATGAAACCGGAAATCAAACTAGAAAAAGAACACTTTCTTTGCGTAGGGACTATAAGATACGAAACACTCAAAGCTAATAGATAATACTCAAATTAGAGAAATATAAAATAGATATCTGCTGCCCATTAGAAACAAAGAAGAATGGGACAACAGCAGTCCTTAATTTACCGACACTCCAATTTGCCGACACCTTAATTTACCGATACTTCAATTTGTCGATTTCTCAAACTGAACTAGCGCAAGTGCAAATACTGAAAAAACTGTAGGACAGACTATTACGACCGCCAGAGAAATATAAAAATTTGACAATCGTAAAACCTAGAAAAATTATGTCAATATGTTGTCATGAACAATGGGCTATAATATTATTTTATAATAAAATATAAATTAAATTTGTATGCTCTTTTTATAAATTTAATCGTACATTTATTATTAAAATGATTAGCTCTGGGAACATACAAAGCTTTATCAACAGGTCGAGTCTCTACAAAAATTGGTCCTATGACAACTTTGTTAATTAATATTAGGTTAAATGCAAACCACAAAAACTCGACTTTAACATAACCTCAAATCAACTCATATGCCTTTTCTATTATAAAAATATTCACAAACAAATTGATATACACATAATGGAACTCAATATTTTGTAATCAGGCAAGAAAACACTCTTTTATTTATTGAGCATGTAATTATATCAAACCTAGATTCTTTGGCAACAGTAGCTACCAATTCCAGCCCATTGAATCTTCATCGCAGTCAGAACAGCAGGCTTTCTGCATCCAAACAAAGCAACACACACCAGGGCCTCCATCAGATTCCGCAAGTTTCTGTCCTTTTGCTCTTCACCACCTCCTCTGAAGTGACCAAAGATATGATACAACTCCGAGATGGTCTCAAACTCCTGCGGCAGCAGCAATGCCTCCTCTCGTAGCTACACAATACTCAAAACCAACTCTTATTGAAGTCTCTATTCGGATAGTGCTCCAAGCATGAGCACCTAAATATACTCAATTTCATGCCAATAACACCCAACACAATAAAGCAACGATTGTGGGCAATGTTACATTTAATTATTGCCATTTTTTATGTAAAACCTGGAACTTAGAGCATGACATCTCAAAAGCATCTCTTCATTTATTAGTTGTGCATGTTCACTTCAAAGCCCATATTATGATTATTATAACAAATAAATCCTCGTGTTTATTCAAGTCCATTGCATTAGGCAATATTAAATATTTACGACTAAATTATAATCAATTGCGTTTCTTTAGTTTAATTTATTTATTTAACGCTTTAACTGCTATAACTAAACAGAACTGCCGTGGATACAGTATTAGAGCTAAATTTATATGTGTTTGATTGAACTTCCATTTTATGCTAGGAAAAATCGTTGTATTTACAATCACCTTTAATACAGCAGAAATCAAATGACTAAAGCTTGAATTACACAATTTCTACATAAAATAACAAAAAATCAGCTTCCGCTACTGAATGCTGTCCAGATTATAAAATAAATCTCGGAACGAAATTACGACGTGTTTTCTGTCGTAACTCCCGGTCTCGACTCCTGCGTTATTTATTGTTTTTAATTAACCATTTGTCATTAACTCTCGTCTGCAGCACGTAAGACACCGCCGGATTGCACGACATCTGACCCACATACATTTGGGGCTATTATCTTATTAATTATCTACCTCGCGGTTTCGAGGGAAACGCTGACCAAATTAAAGATTTGACTGACAGTGCTGTCACTATTAGTGGGATGCAAAAAACCTGCGAAAGCACGAGGGTCATTCCAATTCTTGGATCAAGATCGGTTCATGAGATAATTATTAGTTTTGGAGGTCGAAGTTCGACATTCTCTTGTAACTTGATCCGCCCTCATTTCGACAATGCGTTAGTTACAGAATTATGCTGAAATATGACTGGCCATAGCTACTGACAAGCCCTATTTTTAACTTACTTATTTTTTATTGTAGAACTACAGGATGAGTTGGCAAGGTGGTGATATCCTATTTAAATTAAAATGTATATTTAGATTCTGCCTGGAAAGCTAATAAAATAGCAAAATTTGATTCCTAGAAAAACATTTTAATGCTAATTATCTAGGAAACGGTGGAATTGCATGGATTCCAGTGTGCTAACTTTTCTCCTTTTATTTCCATTGCTTGAATGCGATCTCCCAATCTTCTTGGGTTATATCCAAGACTCTGAACCCCATTGCAAAAAAGGTCTGTAAATGGATTTAAATATCTTTACCCTTGCAGTGCAATGTGCTTCGAAAATATTTAAATTCATAAACCTGCTCTAATTCTATGCCCGTATATGTTTTTGTGTCCATTGTATTATTTCAAATTTCTAAATTATGCCGTAGTTCTTTTTCACTATCGCCAAAACTTGCAAGATCGTCAGCAAGTGCTAATTAAGGAGCTTCTTGGTTAATTGTCTAGTTTGTTTCTGCTACCTTCATATATTATTATTATTATCAATATACTCAGTAGATACGCTATATTGATTTAACTTTATTCATGTTCAGTACCAATTTTTTTCTATTTGATACAGTTTATTTATTTCGATTAACTATTTTGCTTTTTTGTGTTTGGTTAAAAGCGTTTTCGACGACCAAAAATGTAAATTTTTTCAGTTACTTTTTTGTTACGAAAACGCGATCTTGTGTAAATACGGTGATTTTTAAAGTTTACTTTCTAACATTCTTTCAAAAGCCATTGCTGCTATATTGAAGTAATACAGACGGTATTTTATTATTTATTATTAATATTATTTCCACCTCCCCATTCATCAGAACTGTTTCAGTTTATCAAGTTTTGCTATATATATTTGTCGTTTAATTTTGATTCATTGTTTCTTATACCAGGTGTCCATTCTCAAAGTCGAACATAGGCAATTAACATTAGTGCATTCGCTCGTTCTTCATTGAAATAATTTATTTTTCTGTAAATAATTTTAACAGACGTTGACAGAAAATGCCTGATTGACGCTAATTAATTACCAATTTTTTTGACAAATTCTATTGAACTTGAAAAGCAAGGCATGGCATATTTAACAATTTCCAAGTTTTAAATTAGTATTTTAAAATAAAAATGGCATTTTGAATATTATTATTGGTATCATTTGATGCGTAATAATTTTATCTTTCCATTGATAGCATTACCTTCCCTGTAAGTTGAATTGGCGAACAGGAATCGGCAAAAACGTTCAATACAATGTTAATCGCCTATGTTCGACTTTGAGAACGGACACCCGGTATATTTAGCTTGATATTTTCATGTCTTGCTGGTTTGCAGTTTCTAATCTTAGGAATCGCTCCCATTATCTTGGTCATATTGTTCCAAAAGCTTCTTTGTCTTTTTCCCCTTTAATTTTCTGTCTACTAGGTTTCTCATTATCTGAATCTTTACACAAAAATTCTTGAAAGTGCTATCTCCACCTGTGTTTTATATCGTTTTTTGTCATTGACATTATGAGTGTGCTTCAGCTTGCAGTTGAGCAGCGCCTGCCAGTCGGCTGACGTTGCACTGGGGATTTACCTTTGCCGTTACGGCCCGCGCAAGAGGAGAATAACAAAGTCGACATGCTGCAAATTTGGTTTTTCGACCCTCATTTGGGTTTTACTATTTAAGCCAGCTTGTGGCTCCCAATTTCCGAGCTACCGCGTAAACAGCTCGCCCATTTAAAATTCAGCGCGAGGTACTTGCTTGAGTGAGTCGCAGTGTATCGGGCGGGAGATTGTTTGTAACATAATGTAGAGGACCGAATCTAGTTAAGTTACGTGTTTAGTTACGACAAGTTGTAAGGTATACTGTCGTGTCAATAGTGGCGTTTAGTTGGACTACCCTCTCTTTCACGTATAGTAGATTTTTCGGCTACTCCATATCGTCCCGCACACGCAACCCAATGAAAATCCGGCTTTAGGTCAACAAAACGTGAGCGCACAAGCTAACAAAGCTACTCGAGTGTCATCATAGGACGAAACAAGTTTATTTCCAATGCTAACCTACGCCATGAAAACCAAGAGAGACACAGCTAAAACGAAAGGCCTATTAAGAACCACAGAAATTAAAACACTACAGATAATAGCAGGAGTGACTGTGTGAGACAGACAAAGAAGTTCTCAAATCAGACAGAGAGTGCCAGATGTAGTGAGATGGTTCGAGGCAGAAGAGGAGAGTGAAAGGCGCACGTAGACAGAATGGATAAAAACCGATTAACGAAAATTGCCTTCAAAGAAAAGCCAAGCACTGAAAGACCTATAGAAATACCTTCAAAGAGATGGGCTAATTCATGGACATTCCACAACAACGTATAGAGGCAACGTAATGGTCGGAAAAAACAGGGCTAGCCTTAATATAAGAATCAGCAGTAGCTTTTAGGTTGCCCTCCACCTCCGAGTGCGAACGCTTCCAGAATCATGTTCTGCCCTTTTAGTTGCCTTGGGCTTATGACGACGTTCTCCGAAGACAAATACTGTCAGGAACCCATCACGTTCTGCCAACTGCTTTCTCTTCTTCTTCGTCATAACATCTTGACAGATGTGTTGTGACTCTTTCAACGAGCTTCGCAATTGTTAATAGCATTCCTTACTGCGTCTCGGTATCTCTGTCGATTGGTGGATTGGCCATATGAGCAGCTTCTGAAAAATCTGCACCGAGCAAATGTTTCGTCAAATCTACCATACGTTTTGGTGAGAGTCCGCGTTGTCTTGTTTCTTCTAGTTTAACCTGTACCATGAGTTTTTCCATGTGTATACTTCGGTGTATATACCTAAAAATGAAAGTGAATATGCGAGCATAGAATGTTGCAGCTAATCGTTTTTGGGTCTTCATTTCTTCTAAAACGGAAAGATTTGTTCAGTGAGCCGTCCATGGAACTTTCAGCATGTACCTCCAAGTCCACATTTCAAAGCTTCAATCCGACGTCGATGCGCCTCCTTAACAGTCCAGGTACATAGAAAAATAGAAAAGACCAAGGTGGCAACCAAACTGATTTTTGTGTATTTTGTGACATTTTTGTCCGGCCATATTTTGTTAAGTTGAACCATCGCTGATCTTGCGAGTTGGATACGGAGTCGGATTTCACCTTCGCAGCTACCGGTATTGTCTATTAGTGCTCCCAAATAGATAAACCTGTTGACAACATGACATCGACCAAGAAATTGTATTTCAGGGTGGTTGGTATGGTCCCAATCATAATTTTAGTCTTACTCTAGTTGATGCTAAGACCGTAAGAAGTACTAACTTCTTCAAGTTTAGCTGAAGTTCGCATATTTCATCTTGGAAGGCATCAATTAATGTTTTATCGTCTGCAAATCTAAGGTTAGACATTTTGAACTCTACAATATTTACACTACCCTGCCAATCCTCCAACACCTGTCGCATTATTATATATACTTCTGGTTGGGTTGGTCTTCCTTTTTGCACTGCGGCCTAAAAGACCTATTGTGCACATCCAAGTGCTTTACCTTGCCTCACAGAGGTATTCCGATTCCTCAAAAAAGCTTACTAGTGCGTTTAGTGAGGTTTTTATCAGCAGTTTGGGTTCGATTGTTGTTTCCCCAAAGTGTTTATGTTCCTTGCACTCGCATATCCAGTTGATTGGAGTCTCGTCCTCCTCTTCACAGATACCTGTCACATTAAAAAGTTACTGTATATATTGAAAAGAAAGGGTGAGAGAACACAACCCTGTCCAACGCCCTTGGATATGGTACATTTATCAGAAAATATTCGTCAATTCTTACAAGAGCAGAGTTGTTATACAGTTGTTTTATTATATAAACCTGCTGTAATCAATAAACCAAATGTATATTGATATATGATACTACATACGACGATGTTGTTACGGGTCAAAATTCGTTTGCAACTATTTATCTAATTATTTGCCCTAATCTTGGTTAAAATTAACTTTTGCCATATCTTTCTTCAAGTTTAATTTTTCTTACAGCAATACTGAGCATTCAGATCTTCTGAAAATTACATTTCCATCTAAGTAAGCCATATGATAAGAATTACAGGTCTGAGAGCCTCTGGTGTGTAGGTTTCACTTTATGCATATTGAGTTACTAATTATCTGACCCCTTCCCAAAATTTGATTTTTGGTTATCAGTTTTTGGAAACCATTTTGGCATTCGCCATTTTTGTGCTGTTAAAGTCAGGAGCTTCAAAAATTCGCGTCTTGGAGACGTAACTTTATTGGAAATATTCGGGCCCATCTTATTGTAGGAGATTGCTTTTGTTATGTTATGAATTCCGCGGTGATCTGGAATGGACCCCGGGGATGTTATTTGCGGTGATCTCCAGCGCAAACTTTGTTTGGGGCTTTTGCTTTAGCAGCACATGGTCCACTTCTTTGGCGAAGCGCAGCCGTAAAAATCTAAAACGGGTATGTGGTTTTTCTAAGTTCATTCAGCTCGAGTCTAAGGTTACTTGCCCTTTCAGCTTTTCTTTTCCCGCTGAGAACTTACCCACAGTATTGCCGTGTGGCTACGTACCTGCAGTACTTCCTTCGCTTGGCAACGTGCCAGCAGCCCTACCTACTTGGTGGCGAATCGAGCATTGCTCCGCCAGTCGACGCCGCTGGCTGTGGATCCTTCGAGCCGGCGATCGCCTGTCAAACCTCCTGCGACAGCTACTCGGTGGTCGCTTGCTTCTTGACCTCCCCATAGCCCTTCGGCCACTGCAACCGGAGAGAGAAGTCCATCGCAAAGGTCTGTCAGATTATTGTTTCCGTTTCGAACTCTCGAATCTCCAGCCCCCCCCCCCCATGAAGATAATTGTGTGACGGTGCTGCAAAGTGCTCGATAAACTTACGATTGCTTTAACGTGTATTCTTAAGCGGTAAACTCACCTGTGGAATATGTATGTGTTATATGTACGGAGATGCCTCCGATTTCGGACTAGATTTTAGCGGTATCGTACTTTGTCTCCGACCTCGGACTAATTTTTAACGGTCTTGTAATTTCGTTGTGACGTCAAGTGCATGAAAGTATTCTCTCATTTTCAAACGTCACCTATTCCACCGTTGAATAATACCACTATTATTTGCTCCCTGCCGTGGATGAGAACTATTGGTAATGCTCGCACCACGACCGTTTTAATGCAGATTGCCTTGTATTATCGTGAATTCGCCCTTACGGAACCAAAACAAGATCTTGTAGGCCCGTGATAGCGTCGGTATAAATTAATTAATAATTAAATAAAGACTAAGCCTTGCATACTGGGTGTTCGGTTGCATTCAACATGCGTTCTAAATTTTGCTTTCAATCTTAACAGTTGTGTCGAAGCCACGATGCTTCGAACTCTTACTAAGTGTTTATTCAGTAGCGCATTTGGCCAAATTTAGTGTCAATCTTGTATTCTTTTTTTAATACTACTATTTTGTAACATATACATACCGATTATAATTATTTATTTAATTTGGGCTTGCTTGTCAACTACGCTTTTATGCCCATGTAAATGTAACTGGCAGTATTGTGGTGAGTTTAGCCTTATGCTTTGTTTGGTAATATTAAGCTGTGATATGATCTTCCTATTGAGATTTTGTGATATGATTCGGTAGCCGTATATTGTGTGTGTGTATTTTAATTGTCCATGTATTCTTTGTTTGCCGTAATTATACTACCTTGACCTATTCTGCGTATATGATTTGTGCCTTTGCCGTTACCTTTTATATTTTCAGGTTTGGTTAGTAGCGCCTTCCGTAGTGTATCTTTCGTTTAGCAAAGTGCTGGGTTACTAGCTACTTGGCGCCCATATTTTTTTTAGCTAAAGCTTTTGAGTCTTTTGTTTTACCCACGACCAGCTCCGGCTGAGAAGCCGTTGGCATTTGCTTACTTCTTTTTAGTCGCCGTAACGGTAACAATGTGCTGAAAAGTTCCTGGCTTTACATAGAAAGAAACGTGCTAGGAAAATATAAAATGCATTTTATTCAACGTATTTCCCTCTCAAACTAATACATTTAGTACAACGGTTCTCCAGTTTTCTTAACCCCTCCAAATAGAAGTGGGACGGTTGCCCCTCCAAAAACGACTCCGTAGCTGCGATGACTTCCTAGTTCCTCATTGGAGCCAAACTTGGTACCCTTCAGGTGTTTATTCAGCTGTGGGAAGATGGGGTAGTCCGAAGGGGCTAGATCTGGGGAATAGGGCGGGTGGCTCCACAATTCGAAGTCAATTTGGTCGAAATTCGTCAGGGTGTGGTGAGCGGTATGTCTGCTTTGTTAATTCGTGGAATGAAAACTCTAGCGAGTACGATTCTGTTATTGTGCATGCGCGCTACTGAATAGTTAAACATGCTGCAGTATTGTTTACACGGGCTCACTTACTCGATTAGCACCAAAGCCAGGCACTTTTAGCACAACCTCGTACTAATATAAAATGATTGTGGGTCGTTGATTTTACGCAATGTTTTATGTTTGGACCTATTGCAGTTTTTGAATGTTTGTTGAAAAGTGCACATGCGTAGTTCGTGATCGGAACCACAGTCTGAACCTGGTAATGCTTTACACAGTTTTACAGATGTTTGCCAGCGAGATTTAATCAGAAGGTAGTTAATTTGATTTTTTATCAAGCGATATCCAAGTCGGCGTGAATGTTCTGAGTACATCATTTTGGTAATACTAAATCCATTATCCAAACAGAATTGTAGCAGATGTTCCCCTTCATTTCGATCACCTACACCCAACTCACGCCCATCACGATTACTAGTTTCCTGTTAGAAAACGTTTGCCAACTGCATAAGGTAACTGAAATGGAATTGTATGTCATACTGAGTGTTCGCGGAAGTATATTTTGCAAGTATTTCGCTCGTACTAAGCTCAGAATTATTACCGTTGCTTTTTAACTATTGAACTGTTTGAGTTGCGTCTTCCACAGTTAACTATAAAGAACCTTTAGCCTCTTTAGGGTTACGATTGATTATATGATTAGCCTTTAAGGCAATTGGAAACATTTACTCGACATTTGCTGTGATAGCTTGTAAAGTTAGTTTGTATTACGGCAGCAACTCCGAGGATACTCTTTTTAAGATTGTGGATGCATAGGTAGCCCCATATATTATTTTAAATATTCAATAGATCTTCCGTTTCGCGTTTATTTCACTGTATTTTTCTGTTATGTTCAGGATTCTATAACAGTTAACAGAGTACAAATATCTTCAAAGATAAGTCCCAGTGGCGAGCGCTGTTGCATACATCTGCACAAAAAAGCGAATTTTCTGTGTCTCGGATTATGGGAAAAGAACAAGCGTGAATCCAAGTAACAAATTTGTGGCGTCATTGTTAATTCTTAGAGCTTTATCTAGCCCCAACTCATTGCCGAACAAACCGACCCTATGTCTTGACTGATCTACTAGCCGGCATAACTTATTGCAGAGTTAAACATCTATGCGTTGGGAAAAAGTAAAAATTAAAACTAATCGTACATTACATTTGACATCCTCTTGAGGGGCTTATTATTCAAGTACAATCAAACAACGACCTGTTGCCTCTCCCACTCAAGGGTTATTTTATGTTTTAAGTACCGTTTGGTTAGCAACAATTATTCCTTTGTTAGTACCCGTCCATCCTTATATTTTACACCTAGTTTTTGTTTGCCTTCTTCCGGTTCACTTTACAAACAAATTTCTGACTTTCGCTAATTTCATTTTGCATTTGTTTTCCAAAGTCTGCCGATAATTTATGCTTTGCTTTCGATATTAGCAGGAAATGGAAAAATGATGGAAGTACTAAAAATAATCATGAATAAGGTATTAAGTTCAGGAGAAGCACCAGCACACTAACAGATACGAATAATAGTGACACCATTCAAAAAAGGGGATGTAAGAGACTGTAAGAATTACCGAGGTTCAGCCTGTTAAGTGTAGTGGGGAAAGTATATGCCAGGGTGATAGAAAAAAGACTTAAAGAATTACTAGAGGAATCGCTGGAGGACACGCAGTATGGCTTCAGACCAAATAGGGGAGTGACAAACGCAATTTTCATCATGAAGCAAATTAGCGAGAAAGTAATTAAAGAGAATGGAGAGGTGCATCTCTGTTTCATCGATTTGAAAAAGGATTTTGACAGAATAGATAGAAACGATATATGCAAAAATTTAGAAGAAAGGGGAGTAAATGAAAAGATGATCAACGGAATAAAAGCTTTGTACAAGCAAACTTCATCAGAGTGAAGCACGAGAAATCAAAGATGTTTGAAACCACTAAGGGGGTGAGGCAGGGGAACATCCCGAGTCCGATAATATTTTCGGTAGTACTAGATAAGACAATTAAAGAAACCAAAAGAAATGCAAACGAATACAAAATAGGCCATTGGAAAATGCAGGACCTCAAAGTAACGGAACGTACGTAGATGACATGGTGTTGATAGCTGAAAACGAAAAAACACTGAATGAAAATATAAGACAGTTTAACATCAATTTAGAAGCAATTGACATGAGAATAAATGTAGAAAAACCAAACACAATGGTTGTAAGTAAAACGAAAAGGAAACATGAAGTAAAAGTAGGAAATACACGGCTGGAGCAAGTTGAAAGTTATAAATATTTGGGAGTGAAAGTGACACAAGACGGTAGACTGGAGGAAGAAATAAGTGAGAGAATAAGAACAACGGGAAGACCCTTTAACGCAATTTTAACTCGTTCTGAGACAAAAAGAGATTCTAAAGCAAACTGTTGCGACCCGAACCTTACGGGCACAACGAAATACCGGCGGAGAATCACGCAAGTCGTCGCGGTCGTGAATGATTGAACACAACGAATATAATTGTAATAACACTTTATTTACAATATATACACCAATGTAACACTAAAAGCGGACTGTATAATTACAAATTTAAACTTGCCGGTACTGATTATAGAGGAGATGTATATCTCTCGGTGTCTTAACGTGACTCTGGTCGTGTCTGTCTCTTCGAGCCCAAGAAAACTCGGACACTCGTTAAACCACCCCTTTAGGAGTAGGGGAAGGAATGGTCGACCATCGCAAGAGAGAGCTGCATTTCGCCGAAAGCTCTAACAATAAACTAATGACATCCGTTTTAAATTGCAGATGGTATTTACAAATGACATGCAAATCCAAGATTAGGATCTTAAGTATGATAGATTGCTGGACAGCGGGAGATGAGCAAGACTTAAATTAACCTGGCTGCAGCTCCTAATGCCACGAACAATTTCTAGGATTATTCTCAAGTAAATATTAAATATGATGCTTCAACACAAACAAAGACGGAAATATTGAAAAAAAGTTGCCACTCCAGTCCTGACTTTTGGTGCGGAAACATGGGTGCTAACACAAAAACAGAGAAACAAAATATAAAGTACAGAAATGAGATTCTTGAGAAAAATCGAAGAAGAAAGACGAATAGATAAGGTAAGAAACCCAGACATCAGAGACAACCTGAACATAAAGCCAATACTGAACAAGATAGAAGAAGGACACTTAGATAGCTAGGGCACGTACTGAGAATGGGAGAGGACAGGATGGTTAAAAGAATATTTGAGGCCAGAACTTTCAAAAAGAAAACAAGAGGAAGGTCAAGAAATATGCGGTGTGATGAAGTCAGAGAAGCACGGAACAAGAGGGTCATAGAGTGGAGTGAAGTTGGACGTAAAGTGAAAAATAGACGAAAATGGAAAGAGGCATGGAGAAAAAAGCCAGTAACATCAGCTTAACTCTCTCTGGCCTAACAACCAAATGGGTAAAAAAGGCTTTAGGATTAAGTAAGTAAGTAAGTACGATAGCTTAAATGTAGGCTTTCACGGCTGTTGTACATAATGGTAGGTTCACGCGGGTTATGTTATGGTCATTGGTTTAAACTTGTCTTTAGTCTTTATAAAACTTCTGAAGAAGCTGACAGCATGAGCAGCGAAACGTCAAGTTTAACTCGACGACCACGGCATTATCCGAAAGAACCTACCATTACTAAATTGTTAATTAATTAAAAAATGAATTCACTATTCATATATTTGTAAATAAACTAAATTGAACAATTGTAACATCAAACACACTATTTCTTAGATATGCCCAATTTTATATCATTTTACTATCTAAATAGCACGAATTGCAATCGCATTTAGGTTTTTGACTGTCGAAACCACATTTATTTCACATTATTTATCATAAACGTTTTATAGCTTCAACTAACATTATAATCGGTTGCACGCCTCAAATTCCCTATTTCTGCATCGCTTTTCTGACTTGTGACACATTTATAGCATGCGTTTTTACTATAGTCTATTTCAGGTGGTAAGCCCCCAAAACTATAAATCCAGAGCTAATACATCAATCCTAAAATATCACGCGAGGACAACATTTAAATGAAATAATATCATATTCTAATGTGAAATTTCTAGTCGTAAATCATGTCATATTAATTTAAAATATTACATTTTACGCTAGTGATACACACTGGCTAAAACTAATATATTATAGCTAAATTATTTTGTTTTATTTATATACTAAATGTATGTAACAGTATGTGATGTGAATTTGACCATAAGCTAAATAAATATATAGATTTAGTTATGTACGATTATTAATATTACTGATAAATAATATTTTTTATCCTGAACGTTTGGAACAGATAGCCGCACTCACTGCTACCTTAATTTCGGTTACTTTAAGTACAGGTTTACTTGACAACACCACTTAAAACTGCTTTAAAAACCATTACAGAACATTATAAAGGAGCTAATCCAAGATCGGAGGGTTTTTGGAAGCTTAAAATAGTTTTAATAGCTAGAGTCTTAGGACTTGCAGTGTGATTTTCTTGTGTATCATAATGTTATTGATTAATTAACTAGACGCCTGTTGATCTGTATCCCCGGGTTTACACACCGAATACTTTGTATTTGCAAAGGGCATTTAAAAAGACGGCTTACTAGCAAACTTCACAACTAATTGACATTTTTCTGCAACACGTAATAATGTTGGATAATTTTATGAACATTTTTGACAAATATTTTCTTAATGTCACTATTCAGTTCTCTACAAATAATCCAATTATTTTTTTCAAATATTTGAAATATGGATCATATGAAAAAATGAGAAAAAAAATAAAATAAGAAATCTCCTTCCTAGGTGCATTATGATCAATTTATTAGTTTATTATCCGTTGATAGATGTAGTTATTGACCTACCAACGATATTGTCATCTATCTCATGCTGCGTATCAGCATACAGATTGAGAAAAAGAATCCTTTTATATACAATTCCATACAATTTAAATTAGAAAATATATAGATAGCGAATAACAATTTCAATTAATATTTTTCTCAGTGTTTCGGAACCATTTTATACTCCAAATCATATTATATCAGAGCGAGTGAAGCTGTGTGCGTGCGTGCTTCAAGCTGCATCTCTACCAATTGCTTGCTTTATACACAATCGGGATTGTTTCCTTTAGCGCCATCCAAAGGTTATGGCCTAAATTATACTGCTAATTGATGCTGGCTGTGGTTTTTCTATCTTGAGGTGGGTAAGTAAACGCTTTATTGTCACCCAATCATATAATTGCCGAACGACTATTATTTTCATACAGGAACTGATTAAAATAATCAATAAAGAGGGGAGACTGGTGCATCGGCCTGGAAGAAAAAGTGGTAGATCAAGAAGGGTTAAGAGATGGTAGAAGAACAAAGGCTTAAAGTAGTCAAAACCCTTTTGAGTTGCAAATGTTTTTCATCCACAAAAATAATAAAAAGTAATACATCGTGGTTGTTTAAGGTGCACAAGCGGCACGTCCTAAATGTAATTGTTTTTAAAATCTAACAACAACAAGAGAAATAGTGCCCATGAAGTCTGAATCGGTTAATCGAGGACCAAACACTTGTTAAAGTACATTGCAGAAAGAAACAGAAGTTCGTGAGTGAAGATGTGCAAACGGTACTTTCCAAATGCAGAAGTTGCATTTAGTTCCTGTCCAAAATCAAATAAACGCACTCAAGTGAAATTTCACACGAGTAAAAAGCCTCGTGAAGTATCAATCGTTGCAGACGTTGTTCACCCAAAGCGAAGATCGGTGGAGGTCGTTCCAAAACTAAGCCCGGAAGCAGCGAAACCGAAAGCAGCGGACGTCGGTCCAATTATGAAAAATGCGTAAGAGTTACGCGGGTCACGCCATGACGACACTTGTGACAGATAGCGCAAACGGCCGTCTAACGCCGCCGCTTTGGTCTTGAATCCGGTGAAAGGCGTCGGCTCCCGGACTGTCGCTCCGTTCTCCGCGGCTCTGTCACGTTCACCGGGCAAGGACAGTGCGTTACCAAATTGCATTTGCTCAAATTAAAGCTGTTTACACTGCATACTTTATTTAGGTGTAATCTAATTACGACGCGCAAGAACAGGACACCCGGATTTACCGTTAGAAAATGAAATTGGTCAGATTTTTGTATTGAGTTCTGAATCGATGCTGGACACATTGAAGTTATGTAATGTGTTATTGCAGTATAACTGCAGATTATACAGGGTGATTTATAACGTACGGAGAAGAATTTTAGTGTAGATAGATGGGACTAAAGTAAACATTTTTTATTAACAAACATTTGATGAAACACCAATAATAAAAAAGTTACAGTGGTTTTAAGGTCTTAAAAAAAGTTTCGCACCGATTGAGTACTGCTGAAATTAAATTGTGTTCCAGAGATGTTTTCCAAAGGAACAAGATTTCTTCGTTTCTTTGGAAACGAGATAATTTCCAACAGAGAAAAAAGACACAGTGCTCACTCCAATGGTAAATTCTAAAGCTAATTTCTATTTCAATGCCATTATTAATTTTTTATAATTACTTATTATGTCTTATAATTAAAAAATAACGAATTTGATTTTTTATCGTTTACTAAGAAAAAATATAATTACAACTTTTTTGAAAACTTGGTGTACATAGTTTTAATTTTAAATTATGTATTTACTTATTTTAAATTTTAAATAATGCAAAAACGTCTTTTATTACATTAAGCACGTTTTTAAAATAACATAAATTTAACAAAGACAAAAAATTATGAAAAGGAAATAGAACCATAACTACATAAATATAAAAATTCACCAAAATCACAAAAATTGTTCAAAATGCTGTCCTGCTTTTCAACACACAGTAGCGCACGACGAATTCAATTTCTCGACACTTGCCGAAAATGTTGTCGCAAGTACTCTGTAGCAACTTTGATTCGATGGCGCAACCCTTCAATGGTATCAACGTCAGTTGCATGTACCCGGTCTTTCAGGTATCCCCATAAGATGTCCAGTGGGTTGAGGTAGGGATGCACGGGGGCCATTGAATAAATCCATCCCTGCCGATCCATCGTTGCGGAAAGATATGAACGAGATAATCTCTTACAGGAAGACTAAAATGTGATGGACAGCCTTCATCCATAAACCACATGTTATGTCGCTCAACCTATGGAACATCTACGAGTCCTGGTAAAGTTTTTTGTAAAAAATGCAAGTAAGGTTGGCCATTGAGTCGCACCGGCAATTCGAAAGGCCTTATTAAGGTGTCGTTCACAATTCTAGCCCTTAAATTTAAACTGAAACGTTGCTGAAAGTTACTTTGGCGGATCGCATGAGGATTTTCATCAGCCCATATGTGAACATTGTGGAAGTTGAGCTTACCATTCCTGGTGAAACAGCATTCGTCAGTTACCAGTAGGTTTGTTGAAAAACTTGCATCTGCTTCCGTACTATTGAGCAGTCACTCACAAAACTGCTGCCGCATCGTTGGGAGTAAGTTCTTGTACCTTTTGGACATGAAAAGGGTACAAACCGTTCATCTTCAATGTGCTCCAAACAAACTTCTGAGAAACAAGCTTCTTGGGAAATTTGGCGTGTACTACTTGTCGATTCAGCATCTACCCTTTCCAATACTTCTTCTTCAACATCAATCGCGTGTCGATTTGGTGTTCCACCATCATGATCCTCCTGTGGTTGTAAATTCCCAGTCTGTCTCTCTTCCCCGTTGAATAACCCGGAGAAATGTATTTTCGTAAGGCGTCGGTTTATTTGGATTTTTTCTAAATACATACGCCTTGCTCGTGCAGCACTTTGATCGGCAGCTTCATAAACTATTATCATGTCCATGTATTCATCGTTAGTGTAATTTACCATTTTATCAGAACTAATAACTTAATCATAACCACTAATAAAAATCTTAAATTTGATGTGTTGAAATTTACTGAAATGTCAATTTGACAATTTCAACGGCAACTTGCCTATTATTTTTTTTATTATTCAGCAGCTCTCAATAATTGCTATAAAAATTATTGGACAATAAAAGGGAAATTTCAGAAGCCGTAATTTCTAGTTTAAATTTATTTTAAATAATTTTTTTAACTAAATGTGTTTCAGTTATCTCAAATATCCCCAATTTAGATTTAAAAGATAAATTACCCACATAATTTCCCAACAACTACTTCTTATTTAACTAAGCTTTAACTCGTAACTTTTTAATTGAGATTTTCTAAAAATTTTATTAATAAAAAATGTTTACTTTAGTCTCCTCTATCTACTCTAAAAATCTCCTCCGTACGTAAATCACCCTGTATATGTAGAGGGTTATACATGTCTGATTGAATTATGAGTCAATATTTCAATATCCAATGTTTGATCTGTTTTATCTATGAAGTATCAAAACAATTACTGCATTATTGCATGAACAGTGATAATTAAGTTTTTTGACAATGAAAATAATTTGGCTATAACTCCTTCTTAAAGATAAACGTGTATGAGTTGCGTAAAGCGTATCGGCAAGGATATATATCAAATATCGTATAGGTCAGAAGTCTGTTGCATCAAATATCCAAGACGACCCCTAACGTTTGTGAATGACAACAATAATATTAAACAATTCGATGACGTTTTGCAAAATTATCGCAGGATCGGGATTAAAATGACATCTGAATGTTTTAGAATAAGTGAAGGTTGCATGCACAACATATTCATAAAGCATTTGGAAGCAGAAAATTATGTGCTCACTGGAATTCATGTATTATTATCCCACAATGGATTATGAAGATGATTTGGGTATGAATGGATACAAGAAACAATTTTATAAGTATGTTTGCAGTTCTCTGAGTTCTATAGTAGTAGAAATACCATTCATAAAAAATGAGTCAAGTCAACTTTGCGAAAATCATTTACAAGAGGCAAATGTCCTGGCAGAAAAATTCTATTCGGATTATACCGTTGAATTGAATAAGGATGTTTCTAATATACTGCTATGAATACATTTTAAGCCTTTATGATTAAAATAGCAATAAATATATTTTATAAAATGTTCCAGAAATGTGCTAGTTTAATTTTTGTAAATTATATAAAATAGTGTTGGTCTTGATAATAATTTATAAAAACAGTATTAAAAATAGTGTTAGATGTGTAAGATCGAAGACAAACAATGGGGGAAAAGAAGCCAAGCTGTGGAGTAGTGTTAATTTTGGTTTCCGCAATAAATGATTATTAATAAGTGAATAAATACCCTTTTCCCCATTCAGTGTGTTTGAAAATTTCCATACGCTGTAGCGGGTTGCAGTAATTAATAGCACTTTAGTAGAAGTTTAAAAAGTGTTTGATTTGGGCATCGAGTGTTGGTTTTTTTTCTGAGATTGTGTAGGACCTTCGAGCAGTGTAATTGGAGCCCCTGTGAGCTAAAGGTAAGCAGCGACGTTTGTGGAAAGCAGTTGGGGCCCTAGGTTGAGGCGGTGGCTGAGTTTAAGACACAGCGGTCGAGCTACAGGAGTCGTTCTGCAGAACGTTCAGCGGTGGCTTGTATCTACAGGTCAACGAACAAAGAGGGGTCCAGGCATCGTGGGACTTGCCGGGGGATCGAGTTAAGTCCCAGTTTCCATTGGGAAAGCGTCGGAAAGATCAGAAAAGTTTATTCTAAAAGGTAGAGGTTTTTTGTGCACAAAATGGATCCACGAAATGGATCTGTTAACTGGCCTCTTTCGTGCGATTTGACGCCGTTAGATAATTTTCTTTGAGGATATGTAAAGTCGAATGTCTAAGTCGACAAACCGGAAACAATTGAGCACTTGGAAGCCAACATTCGACGCGTTATTTCCGAAATACAGCCTGATTTACTGCGAAGAGTGTGTGAAAATTGGACCTCCAGATTACGTCATGTACACGCCAGGCGCGACGGTTACATACCCGAAATCATATTCAAACATAAATGTCATAAAATTATCTTTCAAATAAAGCCAATTTCATGGTTATAAAAAACATTTTTCTGTGTTTTATTTCAATTTAAGTTCCCCCACTCTAAAAAAAACACCCTTTACAAGCTAATGCACGAAAAGTATCGCACCAGACAGAGACAACACTTTTTACAGAACCGAATTTTTGATTTTGAGTTCTGGAACAACCTGCCAAGTGATGACAGACTGGACGATATATTATATACATTTTTTGGTTTTTGGTTTGCTTTGGTTTTTAGTAGGTACCAATGCACACTATACACAAATAATGTTGCATATGGTATTTATTACGTAATAAGAGGTTATAGGACTTCTCCTCAACTCTTCTCATCGACTTAAGAATAATAAGAACATGTAAGCGCCTTTATATCAGATAAATGATTTTTTTCATAGAATTCTCATAAATTACTTTTTCGTGAGAACATGTGGGTGTTAGATGTGTTTTCTCTTTCCAAAACTAGAGAAGCATAAAGGTTATACGCTACATTTGTAAAAAAACCCAAAAAGCAGCTTAATTACTTTGGCCAGTTATTTAACTTTGTCGTAAGGGTAGTCTAGATGCCAGGGTTCGATTCATACTCATATACAGAGTGTCTCTAAACGGTCCGTACTAAACGCTAGCACAAATTATTATTAATAATAATAATAATAAATGTCTTTATTACTACAAACGAAACACACTAAAAATAATTGAAATTTATAGTTAGGGCGAGATTCAGTACATATGCCAGTTGAACACCACATATAATGACTAAATCCAAGCAACTAGCATACGTCTGCTCTTCCATCTAACCTCATTCCCGAGGTTAAATTATGATGATCTAACCCAACTTACCTTAGTCCAAAAGTTGATAGTTTTCTAAATACAGGGCGTCAAAGTTATTACGTTTTTACACTTTTCTTTAAATATTTATCTTAATAATAGCAGAATCTACACGAAATTTGATAGTAATGTTTTTTTATTGAGATGATAAAACCAGAACTGATCACAATTTTGATGTGCATGGCAGAGGGTATCACCAGCAGCATTTCGCACACATCTAAAGCTTCATAACTTTTTTGCGCCTCGAATTAGATTTATAATACAGAATTTTTGTTTCGAGGCATTTTTTGTCCAAAAAAAAGGTATACTGTTAGGTGTCGTGTAGCTCAGAGCAACCGTTTCTGAGATAATTAAATTTAAATGTTTTATTGCTTACTGCAACTCGTCGTTGCCTTTCTTCACACTTTATCCAGGCTTAGGACTGGTCCAAAAAAATTGAAGCATATTTAAGGGCCAACGGGCCAACAACAATAACAATTAGGTTGTAAACGATTTCTTACTCTTTTAATTTTGGAAAATATAGCGTCAATGGATTTACGTTTATATTCGTTTTTGAAGTCAAAAATTCTATTGCTGAACTTACTATAAATATGAAATTTTTTATTTATATTAATTTTTTAATTAAAAACGTTATTCTGGAGATTACTAATTATAAATAATAATTTAGAAACTACTGGAAGTCTTCATAAAAGTCAAAATATTGAAATGGTATTAAGCCCACAACTTGTCTCTGTTCGCAGTGCAAAATATTCAACCGAGTTAATAAAGCACAGAGTTAGGATATTTTCTATAAGTGCAGATTTAAACAATAATAAAAATATTAAATGCATTGATTATGAGATGCGAGTAACAGTAATTAGTCGAATAAAGGCACGCAAGGCAAAGTATATTTCAGAGGGTTTAAATTTGACTCGTGAATAAAGTAATATAATTAAAATGATAAGTTTGCGCTCATGTAAAGCCAGACCGAACGAAAGTAATTGACACAAAAAGGTTATTACGTGCAAAAAGGAGCGTAGTTATCAATAAAAGCTAAGGACAGTAAAAATTGTGAGCAAGCAGAAGGGTGAAGCAAGATAAAGGAGAATTTAGAAAATTGCAAAGAGCAATTCTTAAATGGAGGCAACAGAATAAAAGCAAGCAACGTGAAAAGTGCGGAACTCAAATATCAGTGCGTTAATAATTAAAAACATAGTGCCAAAGCAGAGCTGTGAAATTAAAAACGTTTGTGAGTACCACGCTATAAGACAAAATTAGTTATAAGACAAAAAAACAATATTTTAGATTTTAAGAAAATGTTAGATTGTAATTTATGTACTCAAACTTTATTCCATTTGTGGCAAATGTCATCAAACCTAATTTCCAATTAACAGTAGAATAACACCGTATATTAGCAACATGATGCTTTTTTGTTATTAAGAAGGAGAACAATGGAATTAAATTATTAGCAGACAGGGCAAATTTGTGCTCCAATTTTAATACTGTGTTTATATTAATAAAAGTATTTTTACCAACTCAAAAGTGTACCGTTTTATTGCCCAAGTGTCCGTGCTTCAGTACAAGTGTTTGTGGGAAGATCCAAGACATAAAAATAAAAAAAATACAATTTGCCTCCGATTGTGTGAACGGGAGCGAGCACCTGCAAATTACGATCTTCGTCTACGGCCAAAATCAGCATCGGAAGCCAAAGGTTAGCGGTTCAGGAGTTCAGCGGATTGTGCAGGAGTATCGTGAGAGGAATTTGCACCCAGGGAAGCAGCTACAGCTTGAGATATTCCTGCGGCGTCACTACGACCCGCTCCGAGCCCAGCACGAGAGGGTTAAACGAGCTAGGAATTTGCTTAAAATTTAAGTGTGAGCGTTCGGGAAAACGACTTAAACCCAAGATCAAACCTTGCCGAAGAGGGCCAGCGTGTTTCCAAAAGACCAATTACTTCGTAGTTGTCAGAAATCAAACGGCGTCACCAGGTTTTGGGGCGAAATCGACCAGAAACAGTTGAAAGAGCGGCGTGCATCCAAACAACGAAGGGGAGGTGTGACATCATCCTGAGAAAAACAATCAAGGCGATGTTTTAATAGTTGCCAAGAGGGAATATTCAAATAATTTACCTGACACGGTTTTACAGTAGTTCACGATTTTAAACGTTCAATTTCACGCTGTACGAAAAAAAAATTTTGTGTTCATGTGTAAAGTTACGAGATTGTGAATTTCATCTACTAATAACGAGCAAACGAGCTACGTTGAGACAAATAACCTAAACTTTTAGATTATAGTCCATTTATGAACCCAACTAATGTGATAGAGAAGTCTTGTGTGCCGAGAGCTAGCGTAATCAGTATTGCAGTTAAATAAAATAGAAAGAGAGGCATTCAACCATTTTATTTGTGCGATTAATTATTACAGTTCCATTTTAACCAGCCTAAAATTTACTGACAGGCAAAGTTAGAGCACACCAATAAAAATAAAAAAACTGAGAATTGTGTGTGTACTAGGATCTTTGCCCGTACATTTTAACTTATATTGTATTTTAATACCAAAATAAATAATAGTAAACAGGCACCAGATCACGGGAGCCTTTGCAAATTTATATCGCCCAACGTCGAGGCAAAGGTGAATTTTAATATATTCAGACCATTCAAAAACAGAACAATCAAGGCAGTTCATCGCAATATATATTCTTATTATATTTCTAGAATTTTTTAAAGAAAATAAAGAAGACATTAAAGATGATACGCCAAGGAATAGAATATTTAATGCTTATCTTATCAATTCAAAGTTAGATAATAAGATAAGAAGAGGGTTTAGCATTTAACTTGTTTTCACGTCGCGTGCCAAAAACGCTCATATAAGAAACTTTGCATTTTAAAGATGTATTTTTTTTTATAGTATTAATTCTCAAAAGTAGGTAGTAGTTTTTGAACTTAAAATGAACGTATTTGTTGAGACAGTAGTATAAAAAGGCTCTCATAGATTTAAAATTAATAATTGCATTGCTTATATTTCATTTCATTTCAGTTTTGTAGAAATAATGTACAATAATTTATGAACTCAATGAAGATCTAAGCCAACACTTTGTATAAGCTACACATAAATACGAAATTGATAAAACAATATTTTCTAAAATATAAAAGAAGAGAAAAGTAACATGCTGTAAATCAAACTATTAAATTGGCCGTGTAACATATGGCGAAGCAAAAAGTGATGTAATTTTCGAGCGAAGAATTTTGCATTAACCTGATATATGATATTTGCAGGTTGTAACTGATGCACGGGCAACGTTTGAAAAATAACAGGTGTGACCTTATAGCAGCGATTTGACTGATTTCAAAACAAATTGCTGTAATACATATAATACATAACTAGCATTGGGATATCATCGCGTATAACAAAAGATTTTTATAAACTAATGAAATACAACGGATACAACGAAGGATACAGGTCAAGGCTACTATCGAAGACTGATTATAATTATTGGTTCCCCAATCCATTCATATTTGACCCTCGGCTCTAGTGCAAGTCACTTTGGAGCAAAAAAGGGATTTCAGTCCGTAACAAGCTGCTTTGGGTGTCTCCGTTCCTTGGTTTCCCAAGGTTACCAAATGCGATTTTATGGAAACGTCTGCGGACTGTTTTAAAATAAATCTAAATCGAGAGCATTTTCGCGGCGGGTTTAGAAAGGCGATTAATTTTTGCTCATGTTGCGTTTTCGCCTACGTGGAGCCTCAGGCTAGTATCCACTAATTTGTAAATTAATTAAAGTAAAAAATTGATTTGAATAATAAATTAAAGTAGTTCAGGTTATTACTTGCATTGTACCATTATTGTAGCTTTTTGTCGCCAGTAAGCTACTTCCTCATGGATTCAAAACGTGTTTTATCCAATTTTTGCTTAAGAAATCAAGCTTTTCCAGCCTTTTGTTATATTGTCATTTTAATTTCTTACACTTTCACTCTATAACTCAGGTCTATATATTCTTTTAGGCTGCTGTTAATTTCTTTTTGATTATTTTTGTGTTTATCTGCTCGGAGGAGTTTTTGGTCAATAAAATATGATGGAAATAACGCACTTTTAGCATTAATGACAAATTATAGCAATAATGAACAAGTTTGTAGACCTTAACCACTTAAAAGTAAGTTGCCCCAGAAGTTTAATACATGGAGTTACATTGTTTCATGTTAGACCTGTCTTAGAGACAGAGTTACCAACGATGGCATTGGAGAGACCTGTGAAGCGACAAATAGTGTATTATGATGTACACACAGAATACGTGACAAACAATAAACGACAGATGATTGGCATACATTGCTATGACAGCAAAATGCAATACAAAAAGGCAACCGAAAACGAAAAAGCCTCCAAACCGGTGTGTCGAAAGCTGGACATCTGGATTTCAGGAAACAATACAGCAATAGAGGCAGATATTGAAAGTTACAGAATGTACTCCTATTATACTATAATTTAAATGTAGATCGTCACAATTTAATAGCATTTTAACAATTTCAAAGTAGTTTTATAGAATTTTAAGATATTTTAAAGAATTTTATAGTAAGGGATAGTACTTAACCGTATTAAAAATTAATCTCGTTTTAAAATTGTTAAGCACCTAATTTGGTTTAATTAGTTCACTAATCTGCCGGAGTAACAGAATTGTTAGACAAGATCAGCACTGAGTCGCCTATAGTGTTACACAACATTATTGATTAAAATCCATCTACAATGTGTGAATAAACTAAGGCGTTTGCTAATAGATCGTTTCATGTCAACTATTCATGTGTTTGTTAACACTTATTTTCGCTAAATTTGTACCAAAACTGTATATAAAAAGAACGAATTCCATTAATAAATTTAGTATTAGTTTTTAGCGACTACCACTCATTCACCATTTACAAGGATATGATTTCCAAGCCATAATTAGTTGCTCTCCGAGGATGGACAAACAACGTCACTAATACTTGTATTCCAGTTCAGTATAGATAGCAATTTCCATACAATTTTGATGGAATTTCCTATAGTTAGCTTATAGCACTGCATGATAACCTTAATGGCACTAGAGCATTTTATTCAAAAATTTCCTAATTACACCGGTAAACACATTTTTTGTCACACGTATAAACTTTATTACCCTTTGAATAGCTTTACGCTGCAAAGGTAATTGGAATATTTGTATCACGCATAGTTTTGGGACATCAATACAATGCGCTTGTTCATTAGCTCCTCAAAACTTAGCTTGAAGGCTCTGTTTTTCCAAAACGGAGATAAATATCAAATAGCGCCTTTAGCTCATGCAGTTCACATGAAGGCAATTGAGCTTGGCAACATAAACATTTTCTTATTACATATCAAGAGAATTTCACTAGGGTTACAACGAGGGATACACCAAGTACTGCTATTTTCTAAATGAATTGGACAGCAGGGATAGAAAAAACTTGTATATACAAAAGCAATGGCCAAGACAAGTATCACTCATTGGAGGAAAGAGAAAAGTGATAAATAAGCTACTATAAGTTTGATCGATGAAAAATTTTGTAAATGATCACAATAGTATATGATTTTTGCAATTTAAGAATACATTTCCAAGACAAAGTGATGCTAAAATTAAAGGTATATGTGTAGGTAGGTACTATATAAAGAACAATTTGAAGATCAGCTGAATGATGTGGAAAGGTCTGGGCTGCAATAAGTTAAAAATAGTACCAATAATTTTATGGGAAATTATAACGCAGAAGTGTAATAGTGAGTTTTGGAGGCCTCTAAAGTTATGGGATGTAACATGCCCTTAAAAATACATTTATTACACTGTCAATTAAACATCATTTTTCAAAATCTTGAAACTGTCAGCAACCAGCATTAGAAACACTTCTATCAAGGTATCTTCCATATGGAAAATCGGGGAAAACGGAGATTAAACCTGTTAGTTGACTATTGCTGGACTTGCAAGAGAAATGTTACATAGGAAAATCTCAGTAAACAATCGGCAACAATTACTTTTAAGGTAATGTACAAAGTCTATGCATGTATATAAATATACAGTGTCCGCCAAAAAGTTGGTATAATATGAGAAAAAAAAAATGTTGATTTTTCAAAAAAACTTTTTACGTCAATAATTTGTGCTTTTCTAAAAACCTAAAACCTATTTACCCCCTATCATATATACCAAGTGATTTTTACTTATTTACAAAATGGAGTTTTTCGAAATTGCCAAAATACAAAAAGGGCTATTTTAAGTAAGTAAGTAAAATTTTAATGATATTTTTAGAGTGTGTTATCTTTAGCTAACTGAACAATCTCAAGGCCACAAAACACCTATATTTTTTAACTTTAGCTAAAACTGAATTTTTACATTTTTTTTAAATATTTTTAAAAACTTCACATACCAAGTCTTAATATTACAATTAATTTTTTATGTGAACATTTTAAAAAGTTATAATTGGAAAAAATTATATAAAATGTTAATTACTTCTTTAGATTTTTTATTATTTACCGAAAAGTAGTATATTTGCAGAATTTTTACGTTTTCTATGCAAGCCGCTTTTTAGGAGAAATATTTTTCAATTCTAATTAATATCTATTTAAATGGCTTCTAGAAACTCTTATCTAGCCCTGTTAATGAAGTATTGTTACAATAATCCTGTCAATGTTCTTTTACAGTTGTCTAAATGACGAGATTTTTGAGAACATGTAAATTGGATAAAGAAAAATCTCCTCATTTAGACAATTAAATGTAGCCGCTTCCAACTGTCTCGACCTGTGAACGCTGTTAATGCTCCACCTCGAGATTCAAATCACGCATTTAAAATAAAAATTTTGCCTTGGTCTCTTATTTGATGTGCAATCAATACGTTTCAATCAATCAACACACACTCTTTATTTTTATTTCAATACTCAACTATAATTGTATTGTTTTTTATTTATTTTTACCAAACAAAGTGTTATATCAACAATCTTATAATTTATTTTTCTTGTTGATCTTATTCTGTTACATGCTCCTGTAAAAATAATTAAATGCAGCAATAAAAGAACCACAATGGTTAATAGAAAACACTAAACTCTTAATGCAACTCAGAAACAAAGCTTATAGAAAATTTGAGAGAACGAAATCATTAACTCATTGGAATTACTACAAATCGCTGCGTAATATATCTAAAAAACTGTGAAACTAGAGAAAAGGCTTTTCTCGAGTATAAGCTAAGTAATAATAATTATAAGAGTATGTGGAGCGACCTAAAAAAGTTAAACATAGTAAATTGCGATACATACCATGATTTACCGCTGCACCTACAACAGTCTGAGGAAATTAATGATTATCTTCTCAGTGGCATAAATACTAGTGTTAACAGCGTTAATATCGATGTTGATTACTATTATGTTCACAACCAAAGCTCTAATAACTGTAAATTTTGTTCAGTAGGTATTGGCATTGTATTAAAAATTATTATTGATGATATTAAAAGTAGAGGATATGGCTGATACGGCTAGCATATTAAAATTGATAAACTGTCTCTGATGGCTTAATGACAGCAGCTGAACAAAATAAAATGTCTGCGTTAGTTCTTTTAGATTCCAGTAAAGCCTTTGATACCATCGATCACAACATTTTGTTAACAATTCTAAAAAACTTTCATCCCTCAGATAGTGTTGTTGCTTTATTTAGAGATTATTTGACAGGCAGGGAACAGAGCGTCAGGCTGCAGTTGGAGTCATCAGCATACAGATCTGTAACTAGGGGTGGCGCACAAGCGTCTATGCTAGGTCAACTTCTATTTACAATCTATACACACCGTCTTTGTGATGTAATTAAAACTTGTTCACTGCGTATGTATGCTAGTGATACACAGCTGTATCACTCTTTTGAATGAAACGATTGTCAGCACGCCTTGAGCAAGGTGCAAACCGTTCGAACGACATTGCTATGACATCTTAAATTACTATTTGATAATAAATCCTTTGAAATATGTGGTAATGATGTTTGGCAATAAACAGAGGGTGGAACAATTAAGGTCTTAAGTACATTTAAGCATCAATAACAGACGTATAATTCAATCATTGGCAAAAAATCGTAGTTTGATTCTAGATAATAGTTTTAGATACAATGCTCACATAATTCGATGTGTTGTGCATTGTAAAGTAGAATTTGCGTATGCAGCGTTAAAGAGAATTTAAGCATATAGCGGGATGCAAGGAGAGTACCAATCACGCGAATTTAAAGAAAAACCGATGATTAGCTTGGGGCCTTTGGCCAAGTGAACTGCGTAAATTATAAGCGGACTAAAAGGGCTTTGCTGCCAGTAACTGCTGCATACTAGTATTAGTGCAGCGAATAAATGTTTGAGAGTACGCAAACATAATCTACGTAGTGTACATGTAAGTACACCATCTGCGCTATGTACATTCAAGCGTCTGTTTGGATACGCTACTTTACGCTACACTAAAGAGTTATTTATGTTAAGCCAGGACCGTGTCAAAACATTTTTAACATTGCATGTTTGTTAGAAACATTTATTTTTTTGCATTCTAAAGGCAATTATTTTAACGGGTGATTTAATTAGATTTTGTGTATGTGTCAAGTACCTACATGCGGGTAGATCTAGCTCTCTCGGGCGTGGGATTAATAGTAGTTGATACCACTTTTTTACTTTCATTCGGGTTTTCTCGGTTTTTATTTGTGTTTTGAAGTCACTAGATTGGTGTAAGCAAATTCGTTTTTCTTGTACATTGTCTGAATTTAGTTTCAGCTCGACAAACTATAGGAAAAACCAGATTTATGTTTGGCAGATAGTGATGTTTCATAAGCCACTAAATAACTGTGGTATTGAAGAATCAATTGCAAGATGAAATTAGGAAGTAGTTTCTCCTAATGTTATAAAGTGAAATCTTGAAAAGAAAAAGAATACTAGTCGCAAATCAAAAGTTACCAGAACTACATGCTCAATGAGTTTCAAAATTTGTAAGATGGAAGTGATCCTAGGGGCTCAAGTCTCTCAGCCTATCTGTTATTAGAAAAAAATAACTATTCTGTCATTGAAAATATATTTTATCATCTATCTCACCGCTATAATATAGAAAGGTTTAAGTAATAAGATCCGAAGATTGCTATTCGACCCCGCTTAAAACATGTAAAACAATATACAAGAAGTATGTCAGCATAACATGGTTAGCTATGTGTAACCACACTCGCTTCTATCATATGCACCAAGCAGTTGGCCGCTTCTACAGGCTGAAACCTGAAACCCAGCTTTGAGTGTTGACGTTTTTGGAATCGCCAACGCTGCAGAGTGGCAGTCTTATCGTAATATTTACAAATATCGCACTTCCGAAAATGTAATTTGATCTATCATTCTAGCGGTAGCATATCTGCTTAGAAATATTGTGCATGCTTTGGCATTGAAACTGAATGCAAATGTAGCAAGGACATTCTTCTATCCTTGTTGGATGATCTTGTAGCGTGTTTATTTACTTTTTTACAAGACTACCGTTAGCTGGAAAGGTTAAAATAAAAAAATTGGACGACCTACACAGGTATTAAATCTCAACCAGCAAGATAAGTTGGAACTTGTAATTTTACAAAACACTATTCTGTGAACATTTACAAGAAAAACAAATGGATTTTGAGTTGTGATGCATTAATTCTCTGTTTTGCTTTCCATTATTATACAAATCAGTATCGTGCCTTGTATTTTAACTTTTATGTACGTTTTGTGTTGTGTTTGAATACTTTATTCTGTTCATATGACGTTTTCCTTTGGATTATTAAAATGAAAAACCATTGCTATATTTGGTTTAAAACATCGAAGGATACCTACTTCAATAAAAATAACCACCCAAATTTATGTGAAAAGAAATGAAACTCAAGATAAAGACTAGAAAGATGCTACATTGAGCTTGGATACCACAGCTGTATGAAAAAGATGCACCGGTGACACAGCAGACCCCAACGTAAGACAACATCTCTACCCTACTAGCATCCGCTCTAATACTGAACCCCAATTATCAAACAAGGTCACTTCCAAAACCCAAGAACACACTATATGTGTAGTAAGAACCCATAAAAAAGGCAAATCCCACCCTGAAGATAAGAAACCCCCGGAAACTAAGAAAGTGAAGGCAAAGGTGTGGCAAATCTTAAAAGAAATGTGGATAAATGGTTCACTTCACAAAGAAAAGTCCGAATCTTCAATATCCCAACCAAACAAACTAAGAAATGTGGCCTAAGAAGACTATTTAAATTGCTGCAAATACTGCACACAAACATGTAGTAAATGCCATAGTAGTTCGCAATAGTACCTATTTCAAGAATTTATTGTAGATCTGTATTATTTCAATATATTTATACATAAGATTTGTTTAATATTGATAAATGTAAAGTTATTTACTTTTTGGATTCCTGACATGTGAACAGCACCACAGTTGACGTCCTCCGTAACAACAAATTCACAGTTAGTCAGTGTTTTTACGCTTCTCGGTGTGGTAAAATGATTAGAAAAGTTTTAGCTTTCAGATACTCTTAAGAAAAGGTTGTTTTGTGGTAATAAGGTTAAAGCGCCGATAAAAGAAAAGTTTCTTTCATACCTGTTGTACACGTTATTTTCTGCTTAGTAATATCTTGTAACTTGAAATTTCATCGAAAGGTATTTCAGTATTTACAACTGTCGACTCGGTAATTTAAAATTTCAATAATAGTTATGTATATACCAATGGCGTAATAAGGCTTTTATGGCCTGCGTCTTGAAAATTAGAGCTCATTGCGTAACCGCGGCCTTTAAAGCGTCAAGGACTTTAAACGCTAATTACGCATGAAGTATCCTATGTACAGATCGAAATATTCACAATTAAAAACAGATTTATAATTTTTAACAATTTTGGCTTGCCAAACTGACAAAGAAGACCCTAAGCGCTTTCAAAAATAGGGTAGAAAGTGACGAACTTCGCCCGGTCGTACATAAAATATTTTTCCGTCGACCCCCCTATAAAATGTAATTTTACGGACGCATTTACGTCCCAAAAATGTCACTTTTTTGGACACCATTAATTTTTCGACCGCAAACACTTTTTGTCCGCAAATGCTTTTCGTCCGCGAATACTTTTCGTCAGCAAACACTTTACGGCCGCACTTTACAGCCGCAAACGCTTTTCGTCCATAAATACTTTTCGCCCGCAAACGTTTTTCGTCCGCAAACGCTTTTTGTCCGCAAACAGTTTTCGTTCTCAACAACTCTTATAATTCGGACTCCACTTTATTTTTTTTTCAAATTATGACGGTCTACGGAAAAATTTAATATGCACCTCGGACGAAAACTGCTTTTTATGGCCTTGCCTGATTGATTGCCTCGGCTATCGCCTCGGCCAGCAATTGCAGGTATCGTCCATAAAAAGCCAATTTTTCGTCCTAGATGCATAAATAACTATTTTCGAAAACTGTCATCAAATGTTGACATTTTCGTTAAATTCTCGGTAAGCAAAGTGATTTTTTTTGTCACTTAACAGCGAAACACTTTTATGTTCTAGAACGCAAAACTCTTTTGCGTTCTAGAACATAAAAGAAATGTAAAAAATGTGTAATTTTTTAGGAACTTATTTGTGATTTTATTAATTATGTAACCCACATTAGTTTTATATTAAGTAATTTAAAATTTCAATAGATACTAATATACTATTATAAACTATTATTAACATGACTAATTTATGTTGTACCTACTACATGCAAATTGAAGGTACCGATATTGCAGTGAGTTAAATTTATACATCACTTTGACGTTTGTTAAACAATTTAGCAGGCCGTGGTTCAAATATTAATTGTTTATGAAATATAACATTGTCAATTAACGTTGACAGTTACCTTATTTAATTTTTTGTATTCTCATACTACTTAGTTTTATTGCAGTTTTCGAAAAATCATTGTTTGCATCTCGAATGCGAAATGCTTTTGCGTTCTCGAATGGGTATTTTGCCTCGCTAAAGCTCGGCAAAATAACTTCCATTCTCGAACGCAAAAGTAGCATTTCGCATTCTAGATACAAAAATAGCCATTTTCGAAAACTGTCATCAAATGTTGACATTTTCGTTAAATTCTCAGTAAGCAAAGTGATTCTTTTTTGTCACTTAACAGCGAAATACTTTTATGTTCTAGAACGCAAAACTCTTTTGCGTTCTAGAACATAAAAGAAATGTCATTTTTTCTAGATACAAAAATAGCCATTATCCGCAAAACGTCGCAAAAGTGACAACTTATGTGTCTTTATTGACAAGGTAAAAGTGTCACTTTATCTGCCTAAGCAGATAAAATAGCAACTTTTGCGTACTTTATCTGACTAAGCACACAAAATCGTTGCTCTCTTTCTTTCTTTCTATGTTTGTTCGCTATCCCCTCCGAAGATACTGGACCGATTAAATTGTATGATTGCTTAAAATTTTGATAATTTTCAAACTTAGATCGTAGACAGGTTTTTATTTTCAAAAAGAGTACGGAAAAGTTTTAATTTAAATAACACCTTTAAGCAACGGATCGGAGCATCTGTCGCCGTGGGTTATGGTGTGACAGCTGCTGTGGCCGTGTGCTATAAGCTCGGGTAATTCAGTATGTTCATATATCATTACAGTAGCGCATTATTTGAACAACAGAGATTGGCGCAGGGGTACAGTGCTCGCCTGTCACGCGGGTGGCCCGGGTTCGGTCCGGGCAGATGCATTCTTTTTTAAATTTATATTAATGAAATTTACCTGAATACGTTTGCGGATAAAATAGTATATGTTATTCGGAGTAAAAGTGACTTTATGTGGCTTAGCTGAATTATTTGCCTCACTAACGTTCGGCTAAATAAACTTCAGCTTCGCCACATAAAGTATCACTTTTACTCCTACTAACATAATCTACTATTGTGTGCATACAGACTGAAACATACACAATTAAAACCAGATTTATAATTTTTCCCAATTTTGGCAACTTATGTTGTCAGTGCATGTCGAACTGACAAACAAGATCCTGAGCGGGCCGTAGAGTTCTTCGTGGCCCTAGGATTATACAGTAACACATTAAGCCCTCAAAAATAAGGTATGATGTGATTAATTTCATCTGGTCGTACATACAGAAATTTACCTAGCTATGAAAAAACAAGCTTCGTAACTGATTTTAACCTTTTTCTCATATGAAGAACTGAAAGTTAAGGTAGGCATTGGAGACTTTTTAAAATATTTTTTGTTCGAGTATGCAACAGTTGCAGAAGCGGTGGACTAGGTGTCCGATAGTTAAAGAAAGTTATGTAGATAAATATATATTTTTTTAGAACTCTATGTGATGTTTTTTCCATAGTCAGGTAGATTACTTACACATCTGCCCTCGTATCTATATCATTCTCTCACAAGACGACAGACGACCGGGAATGGGCGTTTTAAAAATGATGGCTATATGGATCGAACCAAATGAGTAAGGTCCAAACTGATTTAATTATAATCAGTTTCAAGCAAACACTCACTAGCATACGCTGAATATTTTTGAGAACATCAAAATTTAGTAAGATTGTCGTCAATAACATCAACTATCATTTGACTTTTCAATTTTCAGAGTGATTGTAATGAATACATATGCCTTATTGATATATATCAAATATGTTTGTAGTTATTTTTCAATTATTACAATAACTTCAAGTTGCTTGTATGTAATAGAATAATTATTCTTCTCACACCGTACTGTAATTTTTATTTATTTATATGATACTAAAATACTCAAATTAATTTGGTTAATAGTCTATAATAACACCGATGAAGATAAGAAATATTATAGTGAAACCTAATAAAATAAATTAATTTTAATATAATAGTTCGTGAATGTTGTGTTCATTCATTTTGCATCAAATAATTATGGCACCAGAAGCTGCTGGTCCAGGAAGCAGTTAGTTATTGCAAAGCAGATGCTCAACGTGTCATTAGTGCAAATACCTTAGGTATTTGCATTAGTGTTACAAGCATCATATTGGAAACGAAGATTCCATTTAATGAAGTTATTATGCTGTAAGTGTCGTTTTAATGTACTGTAGAAATGATAGAGAATTGTTGAATTATAAAAAACACTGAAGAAAAGCGATTGGAAGTTAAAGCACTCGTAACCGGTTAAAAGTTGTAACGAACCGCATTTACATTTCTCTTCTTAAATAATAATAATTTCAGTTATAATCACATTGCTGATCTTTATTTTTCTAAAACAGCAAAGTATGTTACCTTTAATGCAAGATTTATTTGTTGCTTACAAAGTCAAAGGTTGCAAGCTTCATTTTTGTAGGAATGCAACTCTCTGTTTAGGTTATACTTTGGCATAAGCCTATTTCGGGGCCATTGGCAGAGAGTTTAGTCAGTTTTGCTCCCTTATAGACAAAACACTGAAAGTCAAATTAGGACAAGGCAAGAATTACAATTTCCTCTGTATCCGAGTAACCTTTTTAGATTTTAGGCAACTTAGTAAAAAACTAAGGTTCTTTAAAATTTAATTAAAGTTGCCTTTAGACTGCAAAGGCAATTACACCCATGCCTTTTTGTCCCGATTTCTTTTGCCATTTTTAACAGATAAGATATACTTGATTTATTGTTCTTTCTTTTTTAACAATGGCAGTTTGCTTTCCATTTATAATTAAATTACTAGAATAGTTTGTAAATGTTGAAAGTGTTGACATGCTCAAATTAAATCTCAATAATTTGGAGTACAGTTTGGAATAAAAAGAATAATTTACTAACCATTTAAGTACTGTGTGCATTTAAAACTACCAGCTAGCCGTGTATTAATTGCAATAGAAATTCGCAAATAAAATGTTATATCAAGGCCGAGGATTTATCTGGGAAACAGCCTCAACATTGCTGAAATCAGATCTGATACCGAAATAATACTAAAATGCACATCCTCAACGAGCCAAAATATTGCGGTTCCGCTGTCAGCATTTTAATCTTGCATAAATTGAGCCTCTTATTATTCAAAACCAGATCCTGCTATGTTAATCAGATGGAAATTTCGATGCTTTTGTCTCACGTTGCGTGTGAAAAGAGTATAATCTCCTAGTAGCAATCTTCAAAATGCAATATCTTTATGGACTCGTCCTTTTGTGACAAATGAAACGAGCATCATTAAATGACAAATTTTAAATTTGCCTTAATGCCAAGCTGAGAGATATCTCAATTATGTGTTTATGTAATGTAATAAAGATAAGCCGATAATGCTAAGGCCACACAGAATTTAGTAATTATATATAATTAAAAAATTACACGTTGTTGCAGTAATAATGGTATGAGTTGAAGATAATATTATAGCATTTTCAGTTGCACGTTCCGTTTTCGTTGCGAAATTGTGGCTTTGATGAATATTTTTCCATTATCACTTCACAGACATCTATAAAATTTAATTAACCTACAGCTAAAGAATTTAAGGATATTAATAACGTGGCCTCTGAAGTTTAAAATTACCTAAAATCCAAGGTTGCTATCACTATTACTATCAGTGTGATTAAGTTTCACGTCGATGCAATTGTTTTCGACAGCCATACATAAATTTTGTAAGTCAACATTTTAGGAAGGAATAGTAGCAAGTCTTGGGTTGCCAACAAGCATGGTGCCCGTTGAGTTACAAAGCCTTTTTTAATTTTCAATTTTCGATATTCTTGACTAGGTATTTTTGGCGATTTTGATATTTGGGTTTTGGATGTTGTTCATAAATTATACCACGCCATGAAACTTTAAAGATAATTTTTGGATATTGTCAATATATAGGGGGAGCTATTTCCTGTTTCCCTTTTTGCGAATTATTTTATATATTGCTGCCGGTGTGGTACGAGAAATTTTTCGGAAGGCTTCTTTATTGCTCACTTTAAAAGTGGATCTGATACTTCGAAATCAGGGAGAACTCAATTCAGTATTTGTATGTTGGCTTTGTAATTATTGCTGAAAGTCGACTGGTTAAACCAGGATTATACAGTATTTAGAAGCAAAACTCACCTATGACCACATTTAGCCCAACGTGCAACGTTGCTTGACATGTTTCGGAATTATTTCAGGCTTTCTTATCTTGACTCAGTTGTCACCACCTAGAGTCTGGTTACTTTGTAGTCATCGTCAATAGATCGCTAAGCTATGCTAATCTACGCTCAGCACTAGACACTCATCAATGCTTTGGTCTCTTTTTGAATGTGAAAGATCAGACATTTGGGCTCTTTTCTTGTAGACAATCTGTCTTGGCGATCGACTTTCAGACTCTAAAATACACCTTACGTAAAAATTGCGTTACTTACTGGTTGCGACTATGATTTCATGAAAATTTTTGGAAAAACTTGAGATCTGACATGGCCGTCATTTGTTTTGTAAATTATCTGTAACTCTCTAGGTTTTTGGGGTCACTGATTTTAGTTGCATTTAATTCTCCCAATAGTAAAACAGTTAAGTAATCATTGTTCGCAAAAATATATATTGCCTGGAGTGTTAAAGCCTTGTTTTATGCTTGCTAGCGTTCTGATGCCACTGCTTGAAGTAGGTGCCAATTCTTACACATGCACTTTTCCGCAAGAATTCAAATTATTAACTTATCACGAGTGAGATTCGGGCTTCCGTACATCGCTTTCGCACGAGATCACTGGAGGTTAAGCCATACGCTAAGTTAAAGTAATACGCAAGCAATTACTTCAGCTACTAATTTATTGTTTAGTTTGTTCTAGTTCTTCTTGCCAGCAAAACCATATATATTGCTATGGTATTGGTACAGAGGTCTAAAAATCAGAAGAATCCAGTAATTAAAAATCATAAAGATGAATATAGATGTGAAATGCATATTAAAATTATTAAGATGCATTTAAAAAAGAAAGAAAATAGAATTTATAATTTAATTAAATGAAGCTAATTGAGAAACTGTATGATTCTAACTTAATTTAATATCTGAAATAAAATTGGAAATTAATGACAAATACTTTTTCGAAATATATTATTGAACATAGTAGGTATTAATCAAATAATAAAGCTTTAATAGTGTGTTGGTCTGAAAAAATAAGCTAGATCGCTAAGGAGATGGTATTTATTGATACAAAAAATTTGAAAGGAAAATCATGTAATAGAATTTTGTCATTTTAAATTAAGAAATATACCATTTTTAAAAGTTTTTTTAAAACATGTTTGTTGTATAAAAGGGTTAAAATTTGAAATAAAATTGGCGTGATGTAAAAAGAATAAGTAAAATGTTAAAAGGATAGAAGATGTGCAGACTATATGGATAAAGATAAAGAATGTGGTGAGAATACCAAACTAATACAGTTATAATCTACAAAAGCAAACAAAAGGTAAGGAATGCTGAATTGAGTTTATTGTAAAATTGCATTTGCATCGATTGAATTGGATAACAAGGAACGATTTACAAGGGAAGATTACATAGACATCATTAGCAGAGTGAGCATATTTATGGGGCTTGTCAAGTGATATCTGGTGGCTTGTCTCTGGTCAAGATTCTTGCTGCTGGGTTGTAGATGACTTCATATGAGTGATTTGGGTTGAACATAAAAGTAACGTAACTACGACTGAGGTCTATTTGAATATGTACTGTGGTGAAGCTGTAGATGCTGATTCCTGTGGCAAACTAGGTCCCTGTGTTGATTTGGATCCTGATTCTGGACATTTTGGGAGTCGGTTGTCGGTCGAGGCCTTCACCGTGGCCTTGAGTGGAGCAGTTGTGTAGCGTGGTTAGTTGCAGAGTTGGACGAATTGGTTTTAGCAGAGGAGAGTGTTAAGTTCAATAAAAGGTAACAGAATTCAGGTATTAAAAATAAGAGCTGGAAGAAAATATAGATTAAAGTGAATTAATTTTAATTAAGGAAGTACTTACTATTTGAGATTGTCGTATGACAAATGTAACGATGAAGTATTTCTAATTGAATTTTCAAAACTGGTTTGAAGTATCATTTGACAACAGTTTTTGAGTTGTCATAATTAAAATAGGAACATCAAATTTCAGAATATAAGCAATCTAGATAAAAAGAATCTGATCTGATTTTCAGTCAAGTGTATCTACTGGGGCTAGCAGAAAATAATTTTGATTATAAGACGATAAAAAAATAGGACAATTAAAATGATTAAAATTTAATTATAAATTTAAAATTATAGGCGACACAACGTGTAGCCTTAACTTAACAAATTATGGCGTACAACGTGGAATCTTAACAATACACAAGTACGTCAGATTTACAACAAATAAAACAATATAAAACTTAAATTTAATTCAATTTTACATTTACAACAAATAAAAGAATATAAAATTTGGTTCAAAATCATATTTTAGGTTTGTACTACGTTGAAACTAAAAAAGAGTAATTTTTCATTTGCACACTATAATTTCTGCTACTTTTGCGCTGTATGTTTTATAAGCACATTGATTCGGAATTTGGGGCTAATTTATTTTTTCCTAGATTTTGATAGTTTCTAATGCATGAATTTATACGCTCAAAACTTATCAAAAATTCCATACCGTCCGTTCGGTCTAAGAGTTGTAAATCAGAAATACGATACCATGGAAAGCGAGGCAATCAGTTGGCTCTTTCAAATTGTCACATGCACTCGGCAACACAGTCAAATTTCACAATTAGGAATGCAAACAATAATAAGATTACGACATTTAGCAGTACGTGTTCGGAATGATAGTACATACAGAAAATTTTCCGGCCCGCGCTGTATTTCCGAGCAGCATCTAGTAGATGGTCTTGTTTAGAGATTCTGTTCAGGTGCACTGTCGTTGAGATGCTTGTAATATCTGTAAAGGGGATGCTTACGGCATTTATTGCCTATTACCCGAATGCTAGCTAGACTATAAGCTCCAACGCATGTCTGTGTGATCTGTATCTACTGTTACGGCTCCCTTAGAAGGAGAAAATTACAAGACATTTATGTAAAATAAGCATACCATGGCTATTCTGGTGCGCCATCTGGATCAGTGTTAATCTAGGTGCTTATCAGGTCAAGAGTCAGCGGTCATTCTGCTGGATGTCCGCTATTCCCATGTACGATAGTATTATCTGCGGTACCAATTGGGTACCAACCCAACAATAAAATAAAGAAGCAACGACCCAAACAACAACGGTCTCTGCAATCAATATCAGCAATGAAATAGTGTCCAACGCAGCTGCTCCATCAAACTGCATACGTCCACTGCAAAGATACTGAAGCAATAATATCTATTACAGACTTTAAAATAACTTTGGGCTCAGTTCGATTTTAGAAATATTTGGAACGGTTGATTAATTCACAGGCCCATAATTATACGAATACTACTAAATGATAAAGTATTTACAAACAACTAAAAGGACATAATAGTAAATAATTCAACAGTTGATACATTTCATAAGAACATCCTGGGTTTAGTAATTGGTGTGGTATGTCAATTAGCTTCTCGTGTTTTGATTTTTACACATTTATCATTATGAAGAGTGGAAATACCAAAGGGAGTAAGTGCCAATTTTTGAGAAATTGAGATTTTTCGATAGAAAGATTATAAATACCGTGCTGTATGTCTTGTCAAAAGAAACAAGCGCCATGTATACATATAAGGTCTGAGGCCTTCCTCGGAGATGGCGCTTTCCATATGTGCCGTAGCAATTTGAAATGCAAGGGTAGTATGTACCGTATATGACAGTTAGTGTGTTGCCTACCTTCCTGTGTTTATGCTGCGTTTTTAAGTGAATGATATGGAAGATAATCATTTCAAAAGGTATAAAAGTGGCAGTGGTTCGTTTGGAAGAAACCAACCACCCAACCAATCAACCAGAACCAGTTCCCAACCCGATTAAGTGATGTGGCACTTACTACTTTCCAAAATGATGGCCTTTTTTTATTTATCATAAGTCAATTTTTCAGAGATGTTTTGATTTATTATACCAATTATGTTTTGCGTTATACGTTAGACTTCTAATGGTAATAATAATGGTGAGGCACTAACACCCCATGAAGGAGCTTGGCCTGACTGAATAAATAAAAATAAAAATGTTTTTGAGTTTTATACGGTTTTTCTTAATTATCTCGAAAATATGATTTGGGCACTTACTCCCTTTGGTATTTCCACTCTTCATTTAATAACCGTATTATAAATCCAATTATTATAGAACTAAAAAAAAATTTAAAGTAATTTGGCGTCTAGGTTTGCCTACGATCCAAGTTTACTATGGAATGGGTATCGGCGTTTATTAGCTTGTCATCTAGGATGTCACTTCAGATATTTTTCATGGTAGCCTTTGGCTTTTATAAATCTTCTAAAAATGTTTACCTTTTATTAACTTCTTGTAAGAAAATTTCAATTTACATGTGGGCGTAGGTGCAGGAACCAAATGTGTGACCGAGTTAAGTTCCCTTCACTTGCTCTAGTAAATAACTACATATACACATCGTAAGACAATCAATAATAATATCAAGCCTACACGCAGCCACGAGAAACCGCAAATCATAGCCGATCCGTCGAATTTACGAGCCGATAAAATTAATAGAATTGGAATCGGCTCGCCCTTGGCTCGCTAAATTTCCGAGTTGATCTGCAGAGTGATCGTGACCCGCCTGCCAGAGGCAAGTGCGGCGTGGGGCGATACAATTGTAATTATAAACAATGAAATATGTGCTCCAAAAGCGTATCTGACATTGACTTTATTAGAAAGTCGTAGGTGGGTACATGCACTTATGGTATTCGGATATTTCGACAGACCGCGGCCTTATTAGACGCACGTTTGGCGAACCTGAGAATCCCAGCCGGGCCACAGGCTCGCGGGAGCTCGCTCCGAACAATTCGGACATTTGCTACGAACAGATCGGAGATCGCTTGGTCAACGCGACAATATTCAAATGGACGTTGCAAGTGTCTGCTGTGATAGTGTAAACAGCAATGTTGTTTACACACTCATTTTCGTAATAGCTGAATCGTTTTATAATTTTCATGTGGAGCAATCGGCGCCACAATGCAATCGCTACATTCTAAACTAATAAATTCCGCGCTCTTAATGCACGGGTATAACCTTACAACTTTCAATTGCTCGAGTTGCCCTTTAATTAAGGTACACCTATGCTATTGGTGGTTTAGCAGCTGCAAGGACTGTCATTTGCTCACGCTTGATTCACGGGGTGATTGGTTCTTAACATGTAAAAAACACCTTTGTATACTACTTATAAATAGTGAATCTTTAATTAAAATCAAGTTACTCCAATTTATTTAATTCGCATATTTTAACACTTTCTTGTGTATAAATATATTTTGTTAGCTATATTTGTTGACGTACTTTAACAATGCAACGTCTTCTTCTATCAAATGGAAGAATAGTTTTGTTTTTTTTTAATAATACCTTGTTTGGTTGCTCGTGCAACCCTATAAACTAACATTTCGCAAGGCATTGCAGTATCAACAGAGTCAAAGTGAGGTACTCTAACAACGAATATAATTTACAAAACTCCTTCTTTTTTAGGTTCACAATGTGTAAGCAACATAAAGCAATAAATTCTAGGCGTTTCTCTGGAACGACAACGCGGTCTAATTCGAAATTTTATTTAATCTGCACAAAGGTGGGAAAGGCAATCGCATCTTTTGTTGAGAAAACTGTTATCAATGTTGAACCATATATAAGACGTGGCTCCGAACGATTGCTTACGAAGTCTATGCGTTAATTAGCTATTTCAAAAATTCATTTGAGAGCAATTAATGCAGCAATCAAAAATGACCACAGCTCACTTAACTATATGTTCGCGTGTTTGCTTTGTATCCGTTACAAGGGTATTGATTGCTTTTCAATAAAAACGGTGCTAGTTGCAAACTGACAGGCTCATTTGCACCGCCTGGGCCATTAATCTCGCCGTAGCCTAATTTATAGGTCCTGTTATCACAAAATAATTAATTGCTGTTAGCAGTATCGGTAGCTGACAGGGACCGGGTTAGATTGCGCTGGGTAGCGACTGCTACACGACTACCTGAAGCTGCAATGTAATTGCTTAAACGTTTCAATTTAATTCAGGAAGTGGTAAACAACACAGAAAAAAGAAAAAGACCTATTTTAGAGGTATTCAACTGGAAAATCACCTATCTCACATCAATACACATTAAAAATGTAATAAAAATGTAACGTTTGAAAAAAATCGTTAGAGCCGTTTTTGAAAAATCGCAATCGTAGACACCATACTACAACTGTGCGTGTGCGTGTGCGTGTGCATGTGCGTGTGCGTGTGTGTGTGTGTGTGTGTGTGTGTGTGTGCGTGTGTATGTGTGTGTGAACAGAATATCTCTAAAATGAAGAGAGGTATGGCGTTAAAACTTCATACAGTGCTAATATACAGAATGCGAACATAGGCAGTTTAATGTGCTAGAACAGTTTATGGGCTTTGTATGCGTTAGACAGAAATAGACATATACGATTTAAAATCTAGTATCCTAGGATTCAGTGTTTTCTGAAAACAAAACACCTTCATTTTGCGGATGCTAGATGTTAATCGCATATAGGTCTCTTTCAGTATAACGCATACAAAGCCCATAGACTGTATTCTAGCACATTTAACTGCCTATGTTCGCAATCAGTATATCAGCACTGTATGAAGTTTCAACACCATACCTCTTTTAATTTTTGAGATTTCTGTTCACATACACATATATACACACACACGCACGCACACGCACACGCACACGCACAAACACACACACAGACTAACAGACAGACCAATGAACACAAACATGTTTTTTGATGTCAGGGGTTCAAAACTCAATTTCGAATTTTTGGGATGAATTCAATACTTCCTTTATTGTAACAGAAAATAAAAAACTGGAGAAAAAGAAGATTAGAAGTCTAAACGTGCCGCAAGAAGAACCTTAGAAACAAAAAAACAGCCTAAAATAAATCCTAATATAGGGTTAAACCTATCACACAAAGTAAATAGATTTAGAGATATATGTATCTTAGTCTGGATACTACCCAGTTAAAAATATTAAAAGCTAGTAAACCCATACATACTGTCACTATGAAAACGAAAACATTGCTCGAAAATCTCTTTGTTCTACATGAAATTATTAAAAGGTGAAGAAAAATATAAGGCAACAGCATTATTGAAAATAAAACTAGCCATTCCAGAAAAGTCAACGTACAAAGTTAATAATATTGATTTGTAGCTATGAACACGAAGACATTGTATAACTTTCTCTTTGCAGCTTTACTACACGTCCTTGTATTTATAAGAAGAACAAGCAGAAACAGAGATAGAAAACAAACCCCGTTAGTCAAAATAAATAAGATGAAGATACATACACTTAGCGGCGGAACAAAAATTATTTGGAAGTTCCCCCAAGAAATTCGTATAGGCCCTCCAGATCTACTTAGATCAAAATGTCTTCGTCCTCTAGAAACCTATGCCAGTAGACCCCCTAATTCGGTGGGTCCCCCACGATACGGAGTGTTTGTTTTGCCACTACATACACCACCCGTTTATAATACTATGGAAAGCTAATTAGTCAAAAAAATGAAAACCTTATTGGGCTCTCTTGTTCCTCATGGAAAATGGAGAAGAAGGATGAATTGCAGAAACGAGTTTTCTTAAAACAGATGTGGAAACACCATCAACGTATGTTACTCTGGAAACCACTCACTGAAGAAAATGGGAAGTAATGAGCTGGTTACTGCGATACTACGAATGCTGCTATGGAAATGAAAACTTTGTAGAACTGTTTTGTTCCTTCTAGAACTATAGGAACGTGAAGTAGAAGAATAACTTCAAGCCGAAAATTGTTTCCTTAAAAAACAGATGTGGTAACCTACACCCTCAACCTACCTTATTCTGGAAATTACTGACTGAAGTAAATGGGAACTACAAAGCTGGCAATGTAGTGACGCACTGTTGCTATGAAAATGAAAACTAGGTTGAACTCTTTCCTTCTCCATGCAATTATAGGAAGATGAAGAATGAAAATAAACTAGCAGAAAAACGCGTTTATTAAAAAAAGATGTGGAAAACTACAGCATCAACCTATTCTACACTGAAAACTACTGACTGAAGATAATGACAAGTATAGAACTGGTGACTTTGCTACTTACTGTTACTATGGAAGTGAAAACTAAATTAAACTGTCTTGTTGCTTATAGAATTATAGGAAAAAAAGCAGAAAGTGACCCTCGCACAGAAAAAAAACAAATGGAAAGGGCTTGAAGAGGCCTGTTACCAGCAGCTTGTAAAGAGAAAGAAGAAGAGAAAGAAGAATAAATAAAAAAAACTTATTCTTTTTAGAACACAGATGTGGAAACCTACACAATCAAGCTACCTTACTCTGGAAACTGCTGACTGAAAAAAATGGGAACTACAAAGTTGGTAACTTTGTGACGTACTATTGCTAAGGAAATGAAAACTAGGTTAAACTCTTTTATTCTCCATGTAATTATAAGAAGAAGAAGAATAAGAATAAATTAATAGAGAAACGTGTTTATTTAGAAACGATATGGAAAACTACAGCACCAATCTATCTTACTCTGGAAACTACTAACTGAAGAAAATAAACGGTACAGAACTGGAGACTTTGTTGTTATAAAGCATACTCTCTTACTTCAAATAAACGGATGTAGACACATACACCTCCCACCTATCTTACTACAACTAGCACGTGGCACTGTGGTAAGAGCGTCAGGCTTGCAATAAGCGAGTCCTCGATTCGAATCTATGGGTAGGCGGATTTCTCCGCAGTTTATTGAAGCGGTATCGGGCCCGATGATCATTCGCCGTTGGAATAGAATCAACAGCGTTCTTTCCGGAAGACTGGTGTATGGGTAAGAGTAAACTGACCACACACAACACATGCTACATACGATATACACATGATATGATATCATATCATGGAGTTGCCGGCTGAACACCCCGGGTCGCTGACCCTGGACTCCCGACCAAAGGAAACATACAATAAACAAATCCACCTGAAAGGTAGGCTAGTTCACCTTCTGTTGGTTCCCCGCTAGGAAACGCTTTGCTGAATTCTCTTGGCTGAGTGTAATCACAGTCACATGGACCACTCCCGCTTGTCAGCTGGAAACTGTTTTGCAAACGCCAAAGGCTTTTTTGCATCTGAGAGAATTCACCATCCAGAGTTCCTGAGAGCAAAGAAGGAAACAATTCTTTGCGATGAATCTCAGTGAAACTGTCTCAAAAATCCCGAATGCTATGACTGCGTTTGGACATTAGTTTTATTTTGCAATGTTTTATATTTAAGATTGAATTGTGAATAAGATAATAACGAGGGAAGTTCCTTGTTAGCGCTTAAGGCAATAGTGTTGTAAAAAAAAAAGTTAAATCGCAAATCATAGTGTTATGAGGCCGATTTTACGGTGCAAAAAACTTTAGTAAATGAGACACTTCTATAAACAAACATGTAACTTTAGCATTTATGTTTCCGTTTTAAATTCATTGTACTATTAAACCCTAGGTTGTTTTGCATTGGTGGTTTAATATTTACGCATCTTGGACACTTCTATTTACATATTGTTGTTTTATGCAACTGTATCTACACATTTTAGCAATAAAAGCCTCGTTATTACTGTGTTTTATTTGACCTACTAGTATCTGCTCGTTTTTTAGAGAATAGATTAATGTCAGCCAGAGGCTGCCCATAGTAAGTATGTTTTATTTAGAGTGGCTTTGTTGGTCTCGTGGTTGACCACTGGCGCTCTAGTCCGGGTTGTAATTGTTTTTTGTTAAAGGGCGAATTTAGCCCCTTTAGGAAGCGCGAATGCTTAATTTCGGAATAAAAGGTATCTAACTCTAGGGAGTTAGTTAATAAATAATAGATATTTATGCATTAAGGGAGATATGAATATGTTTTTCCCTGAGGTTGTCTGTAAGTCAACTAAAGGTAAAAAAAACGAAATAATTTGAAAAATCTCTCAGGAGTTATGAGTACCTTTACATCTTTTGTATCTATGACCAAATTGAACAATATCATGTTGCTAGTAAATAATAATATTAATAACACATTGATTAAAAAGCATAACTCAAAAATATTACAAAACAATTGCAAATGAAGTGCTACTAAGTACAAATAATGAATTGAAGTGGAGTATTCATAACTATCTTTGGTTAATAATAGCAAATCACTCTTTACTATGTCGTCCTCAATTGTTTTTTATTATATTTTTATGATTACAGTACAAACGTTATACGTTGTTGTGTATCTTACATTGCCTATATGAGTATAGTCTTCTGTAATTTTATATTCGCAATTAACAATGTCTTTTTTGAAAATGTTGCACCTCTAACTTCAGAGTGGGACTATTTTTCATGGCTTCAGTTAGCGATATTTTTAAAGTGGATTTGTACTGAAATGTCCTCAGTTTGGTAAATAGACACCCAAACCAGGATTTCATAGTAATTGGAAGTAAAACACCTGTTGGCCGCTTAAGATCTCAGATATGAGAATGTTATCGCTTACCTGAATGTGGTCTGTAGTTTAGTCGAATTTATTTTTAGGCCTTTCTTCCTGTCTTTTCCTGAGTAGCCACAATATCCGTCAATTTACCTGTCGCAAATCTTCGAACTTGGACTCGAAAACACGGCTGTACTACGTCGTGTTGTTTTTAAATGCATCTAATATGAGTGATGCAGCATCATTGAATTCAACCATCTCTTCATATGTGGTTTATACCGAATAAAAAAAATCTGATTAAGTAAAATGACATAAGAAAAGTAGGTGATGAGACAAAGGAAGTATTGTAATCTCGAAAAAATCACCTTCCGAAATTTCTTCGGATCTCCCCGTCTGCCTCTTTCCGGTATAACTGAAAAAACTATTTATTGGAGAAAGACGATATTTTGCATGTAGTTTATATGCCTTTCTGGCATGAAACCGAGGAAAATATATACAAGGTGAGCACCATAAAAACATAAAATGTTGCTTGTCTTTGCGTTAACTCAAAAACTATTACTCAACTGAAAGTAATGTTTTATTCGTAGCTCGGGGATTTTACCCTTGCCGAAAAAGGGAATATTTTGAATCCAACATACACAGGGTGAGCACTTAAAAAAAATAACTGTTGCTTATTTTTGCTTTAACTGAGAAATAGATAAAAGTTATAATTTGCATATAGTTCAGGCTTTACACTTGACGAAAATGGGACCACAAAATACAGGATAAATGTAAAAAGAGACAAAGAGTGGCAACAAATAAGGACGGTGCTTTTAATGGCGCTGCAGCGCAAAGATTTTAACAGTCCCGTGTGGCAACGTAGGTCGAGCAGGGCCTGAATTTCGAATCCCGAATCGCCGGTAATGTTTTTATTTGCATTGCGAAGAGTTTCCTTCCATGGTTTCAGTATTATAGGGAACGTTGAGATATTTTTACATCTAGTGCTTTTAATTTTTAAAATTGTTTAGTTCACTTCTGAATAAAACCCTTTACCAATTTTTCTAAATTGTATGGGATGTATATTTTCAAAACACGAAATAATATGAGAGCAAACCATTTGCTTTTAGCACCAAATATCTACCAATACATTAAAATTGTGGGAACAAGAACGCTTCAGCTGGAGTAAACGAGATACATCTGTTGACAAAATGATCTACGATCAGTCAGGTAGGTATCATCTGCAGTTATTCAGCTGGTAAAAAAAATAGGGAAAAGAAATTCATAAAGATCACTAGACATAGCAACTCAAATTTTACCAAATTATACGTTCAACTGGATCACCACACGACGCCGACGGTAAGCAAGGACCGAAAGAAAAAGCTATTATTCCTACAAGATATTTGGTATCTGCTATAATTCCAAATATTGCTGAACCCACAGGCACCTTCTGCAACAATGCAACAACGTCAATGTCTTCTTCTTTTTTCCTTCTTATTATTCTTTTCTTAAACCTATCGCCTGACTATTCCAACGATACCATCTATTGTTGTCTGATTTGTGACCATAGAAATATATTGTCTTTTCCGTTGCTTTAATCTGCTAGCGCACATCATTTTAATTAGTAATATTTGTCGATACAATTGGCTTGAATTGGCAAACACGCTAAATCATGCATGTATATTGTTGTATCTTTGACATTTGAGAATATACTGTTTATTACGTGTATCATTATTGTTTTGTGCGACAAACCTTGCACTAGTCCGTCTGTTTTAATGGTAAAATTTAGTGTTCCAATGGAAGCTCCCACTTCATTGACAGCAGTTGTAACCTACTTACCAAATACATTCCTACAATCTCTCGGTAGTTCATAACTATAAAACGTTTATTTATTTTCCAGCGTCATGTTGTACCTCCGCTTCTGTAAAAAAATCTAACACGGTGTACTACCGACGTGTGTCAAAACTGAAGGAACAAGTATCAATATAAAAATGAAAGGTGCTGCGGATGTAAGTGTCGATAAACGATCGAATAATTCTGAGGCTTGATTTGTAGACCGTACGTTCTACTGATACGCAGTATCCGAGCAATGTAAATAATCCGCTGGATATGCGTGTGTAGCTTTCATGATTGCCTTTTTCGTGCTAACAAGTTTAAGTTAAGACATGTAGTGCACCAAAGGCAAATTAATACCTTTATTACAGCGATCCATAATGCGTTTTTAAAGAACCTCCAAATTATTTTCGCGCCTTTTAAGTAAGTTTAAGGTTGTTCCATTAGCATAATTCTGTCTTTCACACGTTTCAGCATTAATCAGCTAGAAATGCTAAGAAGTACGTTTTATTGAGTAAAAAATTAATATTCAATGATTTAAAGTATAAAGAAGTGTAATTATAAAAAAGGTATTAAGAAGTTATTACCTCAAAGTACATGAAAGATAAGAACAGATACGTAAAAACAGAAGTTTTAAAAAATTACTAATAGCTTACATTTAATCCAGTGTTGATTCATTCACTCTGATCTAATTTAGAAATAATAACTACCTTAAGCTTGCTCAACGGAATCGTATGGTTTAATTATTGGTTGTTACTTGTTAAATACCTCTGAGAAAATATTTTATGGTGTTCTGCATAGTTAGATATTCTGTTAATTAAACATACGACACCACACGGTAAGCAAGTAGGTTGCAAGCATCTATTATGCATACGTTAAATGATACGAAGTTTAAAATTTAAATTAAAAGGAATGTTTTCACTATCACTTTGCAACGAGAACACAAGGGAGAATATTTAACCTTAGGAAAGAGAAATGAGTTCGAAGAAGGATACAAATGAAATAAATCGAGAAAGGCAGCAAATTACAAAAATATCAAAATATCGGAGCAGCCAGAGCAAACCAGCTGGTTAGATAAAAATGCAAGAAAGCAACGAATGAAATGAATGGGGCGGGAATTGAAGTAGTAAAAGGCTCGTACATGTAAAGATACAGGAACAAATTCGTGTTATTTAAGGGCGTCATCTGGTTAAGTAGGAAAGTTTTTCTCTTGACGGCAAACATGTACATTCTCAGGTTTTTCATTTAAACCTACCTGGTTTTGAGATCTCTGAAATAACTTATCTGACTTTAAAATACGCGTAGCTGCTCCTCATTTTTAAAATTAAAATCATAGAATCAATTTAAGAGCTCTAGTAAGTTAACATTTATACAAATACATTTTAGTGGGCCAGTCTGGCAGCTGCGACTGCAAAAAGAAGGGTAACCAAAATAATTGTTAAGATTCTACCAGCTTCTCGTGACGGTGCGCGATTAGCAGAACTTTTACGTGTTCGCCAGAGGGAAATTTTCGCAGGAAAGAATGTATGATACCTAGCGTTTTAGGCATTACTACGCTTCTAACGGGGATACGCCTCAAAATTTATTTTACAACTGCGTTGCTTACACACAAAGTACATACAAAATTTACTGTAATTTACTTATACAAATCTTAGTCTATTACATTTCAAATTGACGGCAAATACCACATGCACGACAAAATAATAAAACTTATTTAACTTTGTTCGTGCCGTAATATAGTCGACGGGAAGATGTGAAAATCGAAAAAAGTTGGTGACCAGGCACAGCCAGAGGTTGATCGATGTTTGCGGGTTTAAAAGTATGTTGGCATCCGGGATTCAAAAGAACGAAAATGGACAGCCCAATAAAATATATGAACGAAAGTTGACGTTATTCTACACACAATATGACGGAAGACATTTCAGGGCTACATCGGCTGTTCGTCAAACAAAGAAAGGAAAAGCAGCTGAAAGATTTTCCCTGCTGGAAGTAAATATTTGCTCGGTATTTACTAACGCTAAGTTTGTAATATCTTGAATTTGAAATCTTTTTCTCTGGTCAGGACAATTTTGGCAAATTAATTTTCTCAATTGCATGCCCTTAATGGGGAGTCACTAAGCTAAGAAGTCGTTATTATTCGAGTAAAATAGAATAGGAACAGTCTCAATAAAGTACGTATATTGGTCTTCATAATACAGATCAGAATCTTTTAAAATAAAATCAATTATACAAAAATTATGTACATAAAACAATAAATTAAATCCGCGTTCGAGTTTCTGCATGGTCTGGGAGCGCCTACATGTGTGGGCAGCCAACACTGCTTCTTCCTTGAGCACCTGCCTGTCTGACAACACATGTCCGGGACAGCACTGCATGCGTGGCGGTAATTTTTGGAAGTATAACATATTAAATACGGCCTTCTATGTAAATAAAATACCGGTCCGGTAGGCGCCTTTATATGTGAATTTTAATGTAATTAACACCCCTGAAGGCGTTTCTCCAGGTCTGCGGGGCCCGTGACATTGATAAGGTTTGCAGTCTGCCAATTTATATAACCGGAGGTGCCTAGTACGCGTCGGATTTAATTTTAAAGGCAGTTCGGTCAGAGCTTCTAATACTTGCTGGCTCGTATTGCTGGGCCTTGAGATGCGGTCTTCGGGATACTGCAGGGTGCTCTAGGTCCACAGCGCTGCATGCCTTCCCTATTGCTGAGTGGGAGCTTCCGCGCCACGTAATTAGGTTACCTGTTTGATTATGGCAGTGATAAAAGCCCAAGATTTCGTTTTTACAAGAACGAAAGCAGCATACGTAGAGCATCGTAATGTGCTAAAGAGCCGATGCCCAGGGGTCAGGATTGGGTTGGAGTGACAGATCAGGGCACCAAGTGCTTCTCTTGATATAGAAAAGCGCACATCCGCCTTAGGTGGTTTATGAACAGGTTCTAAGGGTCTAATTTCGTTACCGAGATATCGGTTTGGCTCGGGAAAGTGGATTTAGTAGAATATTGTGCCACCGAGGTATCGTCTTGGTTCGGAAAGCGGGTTTAGTAGGAAAGCATGCCACCAGGGTATTGCCTTGTTTTGGGAGGCGGGTTTAGTAGAGTTTTTAGAAAAAAGCTCTAAACTTAAAACTGACGGCGCCGATACTATTTTCCGCGGCGGCAGCAGACTGGAAGAGCTCAGGTTTGCTCTGGCTGCAAGCTTCGATGCCTCTGCTTGGGGCTTAAGGCTGATGAAGTTGGGGAGCTGGAATCAACTGCTTTACACATGCTAAGCATCTTGGTTTTATACTTTTCTGGTTGTCTGTCGGAGGAGATAATCTCGTAGAATTACGCTATGGCGGTTTACTGGAGAGATACATGCATCGCTGGCCTTACATTGAATTTGGGCCACGGCCAACATCACAATCTTGCGGAAGAATTTCGTTTTCATTCAATAGTTGGATTTGGTGGACCTGGGTAGGACAATCATGAGAGACTGAAAACGGCTGCACCTTAGATTGTCCAATGGTGGTCTGGTATTTTATTTTAAATAAGGGTTTGCAATACATTGTTGACCTTAAGCATTAGTATTATGATCTCCTGAGTGTGTTTGCAGTCAACTTGACTTGTACATGTATGTTCTTTATTATTTGCCGTTATCTGTTTATATGAGTAGAACTGGGAGTTGTAGTCACACGTCAGCTTGATTTCGACGAGGAGTGTGTTCTTAAATTCGAGGGCGTAAGTGGACACACCGATCTAGTTGAAGGAGAAGGTTTCTGTTTTTACTTGGGAAAATCTGAGAGCAGAGAAGCGTTACAATAGCTGATGTTAATTTTGTAGCTTCCAAGTTTGGCAGATATTGCAGTTTGGCAATTTGGCGGCCAGAAAGTCAACAAAGGAAGAGACCGCGCCATCGAGTGATGCAATATGAGAAGTATCATAAGAGAGATTTGCGAGAACCAGATCCACATATTTTACAATTGGCATTCGTTAAACATCATTGCAGGTAGATGCTTTAATACCACATTTGGTCACTCAAAAGTGCCAGCGAAAATGGCTGAGCGAACCAGTGAACGCCAACTTGCTTAAGCGCACGCTTTCTAATGTACGGTATGCACTGCTTCTGGATATATGTGAAATAGGCTGTCACTACAAAGGCGTCGCGAGTGATTTAATATTGTTGTTCGGAATGCCAACACTCTGGCGTCTGCTCAGTAGATTGCAGCACAAAGGCGTCATAGAAACAGAGTTTTGCTTGTAGAAGGACACTGTTGCTCAAACAAATTTCATTTGAGTAGATTTTTGGAGCTTATCTTTTCAGCGTAGCACAAGTCCATGTCAACTTCTGGTTTATTATAATAATAGATCTTTCGTAACCACAAGCTGAGGTAAAGAAAGTATCAGAGATTTAATTACTAATGAGCTAGCTGGCAATAACAGCGAGTACAAGTAATTTATCTGCTCGCGTGCCAGAAGGATAAAATTTATAGCGGCAGTTTAAATGTTATACCGACACTTTCTGAAATCATTGTATAGTACTTTAACAAATTTGTTACTAATAAAATGACTTATAGAGCGCTCCCTGTTCTCGTTTGAAAGTTTTCTCTCCAGTTTTATCTTAAATTACTTTATTAATTTTTGTGAGCAAATAAAAATGTGTACCTATGTCATTCGGATAGTAACTAATCATTAAGGTATACGACTAATACCATAATGATATGCGTTGCGATCCTTATGACATAAATAACTTTTCTAAAAGCACAGGGAACAGAACAGCCTTATTACAATTTGGTATTCGAATGTCGGGATTTCGTCAGCTTCATCACAAACTTTCTAAGAATTATTTCCGAATTGGTGTCATTATGACTCCCTAGTACCAGGCTTACATAACAATAAATGTACAAGGTCGGCAAGTTTCGACGTTTTTATAGGAAATCTCCATAACTATAGGAGATATGAAAAAAAACTTTATTGTGAAATACAAAATGGGCTATCGTCTTCTACTTCGAGTTATAAACCAAAATTCGATTTTTCGACTTTTCGTTTTGTGACTATATCTCGCTTATTTATAAAAATAGAAAAAAGCATTTTTATATTCGCCAGACACTTTTTGATAAGAATGCAGTGGCGTAGTCAGTTTTTCCAAAAAAGTTTCGAATTTCCAGTTATACCAGAAAGTTGTATTTTTTTCATATGGAACTCATAGTTGGCTATGGCTTAATTAGAAAGGAAATTTTTCTTATTACAGTGATATTTATCATAAAATATAACATAACATACAATGTCCGTCATAAATTTGGACAATTTGAAAAATTTGTATTATCCATTTATAAAAAAAATTGATAGAAGTTCTTGTACCTTCTCTAACCAAAAATGCACTTGCCAAAATTTATATATCACCTTTCGTATGCGGGGGAGTTTCGAAAATATGAAAATGGCTTAAGAATAAAGTCCCTTGTAACAGAATATTAGCATGCCCATATGCATAACAGCCTTCTTTTAAGACACACACGTGTGGCCGGGAACCCGAAAGTGAAAGTATCGCCAAACAATTTTTACTGGTTTTTCATATGTTTTTCTTACCACCCTGTGTATTACGAAGGATGGTATACTTCAAAATTATTATCGGATACGATAAGTATGAATTTTCGAACTCGCTCATTTAGCGACCAGAAAATTTCGTTAATCGAAATTAGTGCTAAAATTCTCATTTTTTGTGTTCAAAGTAAAAAAAATATCCTCAGAAAATGTAATAACAAACGATCCGAACATCAGCAAGAATTCAAAAACATTATAAGTTTTTATTCAAATATTGTAAGAAATATTTCCAAATAATATTTCTGCGTATTTTAACAAATAAGGGTACTTTATTCTTGAGCAATTTTCATATTTTCGAACGAAATGCTGCCATATGCATATAATATTACATGATTAATAGTATCGAAAGGCTTGGAGAAATCCAATAGTATCAATAACGTAATATTACCAGCATCTCTCGCTCTTAAAATATCATCTGTTATGTTTAACAATGCAGAACAGCAACTATAACTATGGCGAAAACCTGGCTGCTAATCAGGTAATAATGAGTTAACTTCCAAATATTTCCTGATTTGTGAGTCCATAACCTTCCTCAATACTTTCGATAGTACTGATACTATGCTAATTGGCCTTAGATATTTCATATCTTTTGGAATGTTTATTTTAGCAACATGAAGTATATAAGCACTTTTCCAGTCTTCTGGAAATATTCTTTCAGACAAACTACAATTTATTACGTGAGTAACAAAGGGAGTCAAGAAAGAGCAGCACAATTGTATCATTGTAATATTTAATTATACTTTTGGTTTTGATAGACTTGATAATTTTGGTAACAGTAGTAAATGAAAATTTAGTTGTTAAGTTAGGTTTCATACTTTCATATATTCTTAGAATATCCAGATAGGGTTGCTCCACACCATGCACTAAGCTGAAATATGAGTTAATTGCATTAACATCTTTCAGGAGTGGTGGCATAGCGATGTTTTTTTGTTAATTTTGAGTAAATACCGTAATGTAGTAATATCTCCCAAAAGTTTTAGAATAATTACCATGAGCTAATTTATGATTCAGATATGCAGTTTTTTCGTTCCTAATAACAAAAGTGGTTAGATTGCCAAGTGATTTGTAATAATTCCACTGTTCTTGTTTACGATATTTTTTAAATCGTTTGTATGCAGAGTTTCGTAAGCTTATCATTTACCTAGCAGTGTTGTTAGACAAGGATCTTTTGGTTTTTGAAAAGTTGATAAATTATAAGAAGCAAAAGTGTTATAAACGTTTATCAGGTTTTCATTTAAGCAATTTACTTTATCATTAACATCATTTAAATTGTAAATATCATCCTAATTAAGAGCTCGAATATAATATTGAAAATTATCATAGTCAGAATTTGAAAAAACCCTAAATGTGTATGTCTTAGGCTGCGGTTTCAATGTTTCAAATAATAGATTACAATAAACAAGTTTATGGTCTGAAAAAGCGCTGAGGTGTTTAGTACCAGATCCATCAATGATATCGGAATTACTTACTAATGTACGATCAAGAAGCGTTTCTGATTTGGAAGTTAAACGGAGTAGGTTCCTCAATTAATTGAGTGAATCAAAGGCTAACATAGAGAAATAATGTTCAGATCTAGTGCAATCAGGTTTCAACATGGTTAATGTTAAAGTCACCCACATATAATTGTGAGGACAGTTTCCGTTTTCACGACCTTAGTTCTAATTTGTTGCGTCTTCTCGATTCTGTATTTAAAATCCCGTCTGTGAAAGAGCATTTTTAAACATCTGCCGGTTTACCAGCATTTTTCAGCGGCAGTTTATCGCACGTGTCTTTTCATCGATCAGCTTTGGACGCAAATTACGTCGCTAGAAAGAGTTAGTTGTGTGAGCAGGAAAGAGATGGAGCGAACGTTTTTACTCCGACTCCTTTGAAGCGAGGCCAGACGTTGAAACATGTGTGTATAGTTTTTGCGCAAAATGCGCTTCCTCCCGCTTACTTGCGTCGGGTGACATGGGCTTCTGGGGGATTCTAACGCGAGTGTCGAACAAGGCAAGATTTTCGCGCTGTTTTTCCACACCGGCGTAAGGCTTTTTGGTTTTCGCCGGGGTGCGTAGTGTGGTAATTAAACCACAGGTTGATGTCGTTTACGCAGTGGTGCTATCCCAAAGTTCTCCATAAGCTGCCTGTGTGCGGGTTCCGTTCGTAGACGTTTTGCCGCAGGTAAAATGGTTACTTTTCTCGGGTTTATAATGAACTGCATGTGGATGGTGACGGTCGGACTTGTGATTGATAAGTGACGTATGTTGGCGCAGTGGTTAGTCAAGAATTCCTAGTACCGCGGAGTTGGCAATTTCGATTAACGCTCGTGAGTAGATTATCTAATTGGGAATATCTGTTGAGGCTAATTTGGCGTAATAAAGTTTCGGTTATCGTTTCGAATCCTTGTCATGTTGTTACGGACATTGTGTTACCCTCTTTGAGGATGTTAACGTCACCCAGACCCTTTCGTCGACAGCACTCATGGGCTGTTCCGCAGTTTCTTAAAACATGTTGAAGTAACTAAATAGCTTTTAAGTTCTCACCAGCACTTCTCTGGGGCCCAAAGACGCGGATGCAGTTTCTGCTCGAATACTGTTGTAAATGATTCAGCTGCAAAGAGAGGTCTTCATTTTCTCTTTGAAAATTGGTTAGGGTGGTTTCCAGTGTTTTGTTCATTTCCTCTAATTTGGTCTCGAATTTTGTCCACATGTTGTCCATTATAATTTTGATAAAATTGTCATTTTTTAATAGAGCTGTAACGGTTCCTTTAATTACATTTGCAGTATCGGCTTTCTGTTCCCGAGTAAAAGGCATTTTACAACGATTTCTGTAGGCTATCCGAGCAACAAGCACACGCGTCTACACTGCTCGTATGTTAAGCGTAGAGTTTGCATCATTAAGCTTTTCTCGGAAAAAAATAGATCGAGGATGGGGGTTTATTTTTTCACATCTTCTATAGTTCGCGAGATTCCCTATGAAAACATCGAAATTTACCCACCCTGTACATATAAATATTAAGATATAAGATGGATCGAAAGGATATAACTTAATCAAGAGAATAATTTTTAAAAAACCATGGGCACTAAATGCAAGGGTTACAAAGGCTTGCCATCGGAAATACACAGTGTACGATCGAATAGAATGTAAACGAACCTTGTACTTAATCAAGGTTTGCACATGATGACGAATAACAGATTTAATAACCTCTGAAAATACTACAGAGAATATTCATTTAATCTCATCGTTGGTTCATTCATGACTGGGTTAATTTACAAATAATAACAAACTTAAGCTTGCCGACGGAATTGTTGGTTTAATTAATGGTTACTTGTTAAATACGTCTGAGCAAATATGTTATGGTATTTTAAAGAGTTACGTTCTGTTAACTAAACAAACATCTATTATGTATAAGTGCAACGGTAGGAAGATTGAAATTCAAATGAAAAGAAATGATTTTGTAAGTAGATTGGCAAATATATTAAAACAGTGTCGAGAACGTGCAGATTATGGAATAAAAATGAGAAACCTTTCCAGAGAAAAAAATTAAACTTCTTTTAAATGGATCTTCAATTTGCCAAGAGAAAAAACTCTAGTTTTAATTTCATTGAAGTTTATAAAGTAGTTAATTAGTTTAATTACAAATTAATAGTTATATGAAGATCCCGGTTGGTATCATAATATAAGAAAGTGAACTTGACATTATTTGCTTGGATATCAACCTCAGCGTTTTCAGCCACATTTTATACGACAAATGTAACAACTCCGGTGTGGTTTTGAATTAGTTGAAAATATACTGCCGAAATAAAATAAACTAGATATTCCTTTTCAATTAGAAGAAACCCCCCAATTTTATTGAATTTGTTTTTCGCGATATATCATTTAAGACATCCCCTTTTTTGAAATCGACAGTGAATAACGTCGAAATCTTCATTAAAATACGAGAAATACTCACTCAAGTAATCCATTGTCTTACGATTTTTTTTGTAGACATCGGGGCAACAGGTAAACGTCAACCGACGTCAACATAACCTACAAAAGTTGGTTAAAATGTAATTTCACAATTTATCGATTTCAAAATAAAACATAATGTACCCTTCGGCACTCATGTGGCTTATTAAATCCACATTTGTGATAAAAAGTTAAACTTCAGTGCCTTGGTATACAAATTACTATTTCGTGCATGAAAATTAGCAGCGGAATAGTAAACGTGCGCCGGAAAATATCCAAAGTCTGTGAATATAGAAAACCACTATGGACGAAAAATTTGACGGGGAAGTTAGATAGTAATAAACGCAAATGTATTGCGACTGAAAAATTAGAAATTTCTTGATTTCGAGGATTTTTATGGCCATTTATGTCATTAGCGACTTCCAAAACTGAACCGTGCCATTGTTGAGAGACAGAAGAACGCACGATTTTGTACACTTTTAGAGGAGGAAAGTAAAATACTGCAATACTTGGCGGAGACGTTAATCTTTTACTGCATTAACAGAATTATAAATCATTATTTTCCTTCAATATTAATTTAGAAAGACCGAGTAAAGGGAACGTCGACAAAGATGGACTGTTCAAGGAGTTCCACTTTTCCGAAAAAAGTGAAGAAGACTATTTTATTTGTGTCCGCTTTTAGTGGCTGCGATTCAGTTTTTTGAGACAGAAATGCATTAAGTTATTGAATAAAGACCAGAACTTGTAGCAAGTCATGCAGATTTTAAATGACTGAAACCCAGATCCCAATCATATTGGCGTAATAGGTCAACAATTTACAATCATCGAATGCAAACGACAAATTTTAGTTAAAATAGGGTTGGAAAGGTCCACTTATAACTATTACTACCTATAGGGTTGGGCTCTACAACCGTCGCGTGTCAGAAACATTTCGCAGTTTGTAATTTCCCCCCGTACTTTGCACGTGCACCCATTGCAGGTATTACCATAAATAATAATTTCGTGGCCCGTGCTTTTTCGATGTGGAATATTGCAGTCATCGTTACGTATTTAAAATTTCAAAGCTACTGTTCAAACAGATAATGCCGCGGATGTAAGACAGAGCTGGGTAGAGACGCTCGAACTGCCGCGGGAAAGTCGTGATTTCCCCTCGCCGCGAATTAAAATTTTTAAATTTTCAAAATTTCAAATTTATCAAATACATTTAAGAGAAAGAAATAATACACAACAACAACATAACACAACTATAAACTAAAAGAACATAAATGGGGTAAAACAAACTATAAAAATCTAAAAAGAAGAAAGACAGTTGCGTGGTGGTCTTAGCCTAAGCAGAGCTTGTGCACTGAAACCATACAGGCAACAAAATTAAAACAACGTCTCTTTCAAATTGAATTTAAAGATTTTGAAAAAAAATAACTAAAAAAATTAAAAGTTTAAAAAAATGCGAGGTATTTACTATTTACTATATTACTATTTATGGAGCTATAGAAATGTTATTTGAAAAGGACTAAAAAAGCAGTCATATTGCACTGTAACGATTCTCTTACAAGATGTTTAGATTGGATTCATTAACCACGAGGTATCGAGACAGTCAAGATGTTTTTGAGTACTGCAGTCTTGGGTACAAGCGTGGTACGTGGCCGGGGTAGCGTTTAAGTTAGTTTGAAGAGAACATTTGCTATCGAAATTAGGTTGCGAATTGTGATTACCTGCCGAACTACGAACATATTCGTCACGTTGTAAGATAGGCCCGGGGTGTTGAGTAAAGTGCTTATTGGTTGCTACGGAAAGTTGTAGCCAGAAATTGCCATACCGTTCAACGGTTAAAACTACGGAGTAATATTCAGAACATATAAGAGGGGCCCCAGTTCTTTGTGTCCAAGTTATCGCGCATTGAAGCGTGCTTTGTTGTAAAATGGATTTACTAGCAACATACGTCGAGGGTCGTTATAAAATCCCGGGCTGTTTGTCATCCAGCATACTCGTGTGGTCTTGACCTATTTTTGGCAACCCTACCTCTGTTTACCACGCCGCGGACCTCTCCTTTTTCCTGCTCTTTTTTTATTTAGCTTGGTCGTCTTTTGGACGCAGAGTTACTGCAACTTAATCTTTTCTTGCTACGCCAGCTCTTCTAAGGTGTAGTAGACTAGTATATTAGAAATTGCTGAACTGATTTTTGTCTTGTCTATTAAAGATGCAGTTGTTTAAGCTGCTGAACTGGATGAAGACAATATAATTTTCAATTATAAACGTTTGCATAAATTAGCAACGCTCTTGTATGTGGGATTGTGCCTCAAATCTGTCAATTAGCGACAATATTTGTCCCTTGTTTGTATGCGGACATAGTTTTGACTTCCACCTACTGGTTAAATTAGATCAGGACCAAGTTCTGTCCTCGCTTCTTGTGTTATTTTTATTTGCAGGGGCTTCTCGCATTTATATATGCTTGTATATGTTTGTTATGTCTGTTCTATAAAATCCAGCCAATTGATACTAGAATAAATCAAATTTGTCAAGCTATTTTTGTGTTTCACCCGGAAAAGTCAATTTATAAAAAAAATATAAGAAAGTCTTTTCAGGTGCAGGAATTTCATAAGCATTAACTATAAAAATCCGCATTTTTAAAATGTTTAAAACCTCACTGGGACCGAGAATCGAACTCGCCACCCTTAGATCAGTACCAATATGATTAACCACTGAGGCACCGAGCCCGGCATTAGGTATCTTACTATTAAATATTTGTAGACTTCTAGATGCAGTAGTGCTCGTAGTATTAAATGGTATTAACTACCACCGTTTGTATTAGTAATGGCCAGGTATGTGTTCATTTATTTGATTTCTTATCTATATGTGTTTAAAATCGTTATGTATGTGTATTGCATCTATTGTAAGATGTGTGGAATGTTTAGTGCTAGATCTGTAATCTGAACTGGGACTTAAAGGTAAAATTTCTCTTGTTGCAAAATTCGATAGTTGGCAATAATGATGCAAATACTTATTCAAGACCAAAGAAGCTGCTTTACACAGTTAGATAAAATCATGCTTCGTCACAGAAAATTTCTTATTTCATTTCTGAAACCATTGACAATATCTAACTTTCTTTGTATAATCTGGGGTTGACCGTTTCTGACACATTTGAAATTTATGTGGGTGTATTTGGAGGTCTTGTGAAACAAGAATGTGAGCCGATACTATGCTTAAATCTAATTTCTTCGATAGCCGACGTACTTATATTGTTGGATCTTTGTGGATTATACCTCTTGCATGTTCGACAACATTTTCTGTTCTTTGACGAGGTCTTCCTGTTCTTCGTCTGTGATTTACAAAACCTGTTTCTTTAAAACATGGTACTATTCTCAAAACTTCAGGAGAATAGTTGTTATTTACCATAAAATTTGGAAACCTGTATCAAAATTCTTGTTTACAAGCATTGGTGGAATAATTTCAGTTTCCATTGAGAAAATAGGACTTCACTGTACACGTTTTTCGTCAATAAGTAAACATTTTACAGTAAAATTAATTCAAAATTAAATTAAATTTACTTTAAACTGACTTAGACTTATGACATGTCAAATAAATAACAAATGATGACGTCTGAGATTGTACAGACGTGCGCTTTATAATCCTAGCCGAAAAGACTTATCGACCATGTTATTAAGAAAACAAGATGAAATTTGTAAAGTTGCCTAACATGCCATTCAGGGATACTAATAGTTTAACAGATATATTTCAAGCCATTTTAAGATAGTCAAAGATTGACTACTCGATAACTAATGGTGATAATAGATAAAATGTACGCACAGGAAGATTCAAAACGGTTCATAGAATAACTTTTCAAGCGTTGTCATGTTTGTTCTGGCATATCCTGTGTAAAAATTCCAGCTTCATATTAAATCCAGCAACAATTTCATCGAAATAGATGGCTCATTCGTATTCACTGTAAATCTCGACCGTACATTACATTACCCGTTTGTAAAACACTTAACACGAAGGTCAAGTGTCAAACAACAATAACATACAATATAATGCATCACGCCTGGCATTTGCTAGCTAATTGCTCTCGTCGTTCCTTCGCAATTGGCCTGATCTGGACAATAATTCTACTAAGAACAAAAAGTACAATTACGCATACGCGGAAACAATGGCCCACAAATCACTAATTAAATTGGGGATAAGTTACACGAACGTATGCACAAAAAGAGATTGTGAAAGGAATGTTCCGTGTGCGAGAGAACGCAACCTGTTCGGGGTCATAACTCACCATTGTGATGCAGAGCAAAGTTAGTATTTCGGGATCGCGTCGATTTCGAGGACGAAGTATTACTTGTTAGACGGTAATTAGTCGGACCAAATGCGCCAAACAGAAGATAATTAACGAGGCAAACACGCATTTAGCGGGCCGTACAGCCGTATTAAAAAAGCTTTTAGGCAATTACTTTGATTAAGCACTTAATACATGCGTTTAGAAGGAATGAATCATTTTTTTTTTTGAATAACAACGTGACTAGTTATACGGATTTATATTTTTAGAGACGAGGTTTTGGTAAATAGTAATCGTTTTATTACCGCACAAATCCTAATAGCTATTTGTGAATCAAGTAACAAAAACTGTAGGTACTAAAAATCTGTCAAGTGCTTTACACTAAACATCCAATAAAAAGCTACTCCGCAAATAGACGAACAGAGAGACAGACGGACAGACGCACAGACGGAATTGAGAAACATGTTTTTCGTCAGGGACCCTGAAATGTAAAGATCTGAAGAAATCTTGGAAGGTGATTTTTTTACGATTACAATACTTTCTTCGTCCTTCAGACGAGGGAACTACAAAGCTATTTTTAAAATGTGTTGCTTCCAGTCTATCAGTGTAACGTGTTGACACTTTCTTTCAGTAAACAGTTGGATCAAGGTTCCTTCTTATTTCGTTACTTAAGAAAGAAAGGTATTATAGATAGTGCTCAATCCTGTGAGCTGTGAGTAATTGACAAAGCATCTATAAATATCATATTTCTACATCTTTGCACGAAAACCTGCACCGTAAAGAACGCCACCCTTGTGACCATCGAGTTTCGTAGATAGCGTTACGTCAGTTATTTAACACTCACTTCATAGACAATTTTTAGAATTTCCGTTGATATGTCGTCTTTTCAGATTGCTTTTCTATTTTTAGATTTTTGCAAAGCACTTAGCATCTCACATTTCAATATCGAAGGCTCTGAAATGCGGGTATAATAGGTTTCTCTCCCTTGCTGTCACCGAATATATCCGCTATGTATGCCTTAAGTAAGCATTAACGTTAAAGTTCTTTAGGGAAGAAGGTAAGGCACAGGTTGTCTTGCAAAAATTGTAATTGAAGATGAAGATTTTCTGCTATTAAAAAGTAAGGGGATGCAATTTTCTGATCTCGAAAATTACACCTTGTTGCTTTACAAAGTAATTACAATTGTCGCTAATCATAAATATTTATTTATTAAAGAACACCGGCATGGAGAAAATGAAGGTGGCCGAATGACATATTACCTAATTTGATTGGACCCATTTTTTGCAAACTCAATTTAAGTAACACACGCCTCTTAAGAAAGTGTTATCCTCGACCCCCGGCGCACGAGACGTTGAGAAATTACTTTGTTTTAGACTCCGCCACAGCCCGTAAATCACGTTTGGTTATTAATTAAGCGAATTTGCTGTTTTAACAAACACGCAGGAACCAATCCATCAAATCTTGAAGTTTCCATCGGCCCCACTTAGCTGTACTTAACGCCCTTTAAGACTCAATGTATAGGCTAAAGCTAATATCGTGTATTTAGGTTTTGCACCTTTCTTGATTAACTTGTTCTGGTTGTAGTAATCGACTGATGGTAATTATGCCGGTACTCCACAAGGCATTTGCATATTTTCCTAAGATCTTACTCCATCTCGCCGGACGTGGGATCTGCGAGATTAGTCAGTCAGATTGCGAAGAATCTCATTTTTGTAATTTATTTCGTCCGCCCTGTTATTACCATAACTGAAGCTCGATTTTTAAATATTGCATAAGCTGCAGCTAATCTTCGTGGTTTCGGAAACCTGCTAATTTCGCATGCGACCTCCCGCTAGTTCACCGTTGCAGTTCGAGTCACATACTGTGAGATTGCGACCCCATTCCGTAAGAATTGCTTTTATATAACGTAAACAAGACGTATAAATTTGTAATCGATGATCCTTATGAGGCTGTAAAACTTAATGATCTCGGATACTACCGCGATTTGCATGTTCTGTAGCTTTTTGAATTATTAGTTGATATTGGCTGTATCCTCTCAAGTCCTCTTGATTAATGTGTACATATCTACATTTTTCTATATTTTGCACTATTGGGCTATTTATATTTGTTTTTTTAAAATTTGGAATTATATCGGTTTTCAACAATATAATTGCTATTCATGGTAATGTTAAACTACAACTAACTGAAGGATAATAATATAAGGGCACTGATCGCTCCTCTGAAAACATTTTGTATGAAAAATGAATAGTTCTTTTGTAATTTTTGATTACTTGATCACTAGCACTTTCCGTAGCAGATGATAGGTAGACGTCTTGAGGTAGTCGTCGTTTTAGCCTGGTGTGTAGTTTTCTATATTCTACTTTATAAAACGTGTCGCCTGGACCATTATTGAAAATTTGGTGATTATATTTTGTACTTTCTGGAAACGTTATTAGAAGTGTTTGCGGTACTGTCCAAATTTAATACTTTTCAGACTACAGTTATCGCTATATTAAGCAAAAATAATATCTCTATCTACATACCTACATTCGATTAACATGAGGGTGAAAGTAAACGCCTACGCTTAGCCATATACGGTACTGCTTCAGTGGGAAAGCAAAGCTAATTTATCAGTTACTTAAACATTGAAAGTTCAGATTGGCCATAAGTCAAAGTTAATAATACATTCAATGTACTATGCAATAGTGTATGTTGCTTGCTATATTTTAATCCAATTTCTGTTACATTTCCTGCCTATTTTTGATTTACTGCCATAAATAGCATTTTTGTTGAAAGCTGCTAACACAGCAACCAGGTATAGATTGAACAGTGAATGTCAGATTTATAATTAAATATAAACGATTCAACCTCTAGCTTCAAATGCTCGTTATTTACAAATAATGTGAAGTTTTACCGAAAATTGCAACATTGAATGTTTGATTACCATTTGCCAAATAAGTTAATGCGTAGTAATTTTTACTGTAGAATTTAGTTCAGTAAAATACACACGTTTGTGGAAAACAATAACCTTCCTTTATTTTTATTAAAACACATAAACAAATACACACATGTACACATCCGTTAATAGTACACAAATACAAATTCGAATTGTAAGTAGCCCCGTTTTCGTTGCTGACTCAGCAAATAGCGTGTGAGTCGTACAAACGCGAGTGATGTGATCAAGACTGATCTGGGACAAAACTGATCTGAAAAACTAGGCTACTCGAGTTTATATAACAAGTGTTTGAATGGAAGAAGCGCCGGCTATTCTTTCGGATACAATAGTATTGTCCAGCCGATTCTTCGCCCTATTGTGACACCAAAGTTTGGGATGACTTCCGCTAATAAAAGGAGTCTGCCCATTGCGTGTGTTTCTTTCATATTCCAGAATGTATGACTGTATTGTGTCCAGGGTTGGTCACTGTTCGTTTTTGGGTAACACGGATATTTACGCAACCCTTCCTTTTGTCGTCCGGTGTCTCTACGTTTGTGACATCCGTCCTGCTGTTTTTGAATTTGCACTTTGACGTTTTTGACAAGTTAGTCTGCATTGTTTGCATGACGACACAAATCACATTTGGCATCTAAGATGACGCACATAATAGATACTTTCTAGACAGCACCTAGCAAACACTTTTTTTGTTCGCATATGTAGCACTGACGTTTACAGACAATTCATCACTCACGTTTTAGATAGCACTGACGTTTACAGATTTAGAACTGCACTTAGTGTCAAGTTTGAATTTATAACCGTTCCTTGCACGACAGGCGTTTTTAGGCCAATTATCTTGGTACGCTACAAATGTTTTTACAGAACATAGGCTGGTATGGATCAAATTTAGAATTAGAAACTATTTTTTCCAGTGATCTAGACCATATAATGCTATGGTATTGTACTCGCAAGCAGTTTTGTTTGCTCTTTATTTATATTTTATAATAATTAAATAAATGAAATAAAATAACTTATTGTGCGCGTATGTATTTTAAAAAGTTAAAAATATGAATATTACCTAATACAAAAAATTGTTTAATAAAACGATTATTTATTTATCATGATAACAGTTAAATAGGTTTTTGGGGGACATGAACTATTTAAATTTAGAGCAGGTTACATTTAAGGCACTAGTAATTAATCGAAAGAAAATGTTTATAAATTGATTTTAGATCAATCCAAAAAAGGTTTCAGAGTCAATAATAGTTATCTATGTATTAAGAGCATAACCATTAGATTATAGCACAAGGGAATGTTTCAACCGCGATGCTAAGCGAGAGCTATAATCGTGATTAGGCACGTGGTACATATAACGTCTTACTTCATTTTGCTTCTCAAAATGGACAAAATTCAAGGATTCAGTATTTTGACTACAGACTACTGCAACATCGTTTTGCTGGAGCTGTGATTTTTTAGAGAACTATAGTTTCTATAGTTGCTATACTACATTGTTGGTGCTTGTTATACTGATTAGCAACTTTATAGGCCCTAGGGCCATAAAAGCCATTTTACGCCCGCTATCGAGGGCCAATAGACAAGAATATGGTTCCAAAATAAAATAAAGAGAAATATGCAAATGTAATATAATTATGCATAAGTTTACTATGAAATGACCTTTATGAGTAATGCAAACAGTATTAATACGTGGTAACTTTGATATAAAATTGCAATACTCATAAAATGCATGCCAATATTAACAAGATTCGCATAAGAAATACATAAATGATATGAGTACAAAGACAAGAGGTAGCTGAAGGGCAAGGTTAAAAAGTATGAACTGAAAGTAAGAAGGTTAAAATGTATTGACGTGAAGTGTCAAAATGTGACAGTGTTGAGCTGTTAAGTAGCGAGGTAATATCACGATATAAAAACATCGTGAAATTGTTTTTGGCTCCAAGTCAAATTTCATGTTGGAGCTTAAATTTTTATTTTAATTAATAAAACCTATTTGAACGCCATTTGTGTTAACTTACAATTCTTGTGGTAAATTTAGAAGCCGAAGAGATAATTTGGTGTAGCCAGACGAGGTGTTGAAAAGCAGTTCGGAGGACTGCGACCTGAGGGTGCAAAACTGCAGTTCAAATATAGCGTGCTGTATTGACAATAGGGTAGAAGGCAGGTAGATGGGGATTGTTTGCTGTTCGTTGCCGTGAGGAGAGCATAACAGGTATCTAAAAAACATTCTTTTATACACGCGAAATAAATAAAGAGTATTATCGCTTACCTGAGTGAATAAGTTTTGTAATTGGTTGTTTTATTTTATCTTCTTTAATGCGTAAAGAGTAGCTGTACGCACTTGTATCGTAAATTACTATTTCGCAATCAACGTCCCAAAAAACCTCAATAACGACACCCATATCGATTTTTAGGCTTATTTACCCCATTTCACCCCCTAAAGGGTTGATTTTCGGAAAATCACGAAATATTTGTTTGCTTGTTTGTTTTTAGGGATACTTCTACGAAGTTTCAAGTCGAAATGTCTATTACTTCGACACGAAGTGTATGAAGTATTGAAATTCCCTCATATCGAAAACCACTCTGAGTCAAATATCTCTAAAATTCGTGCCAACCGACTAATAAACCCAGTATACCAAATTTCCGTCTTGGCTGTGCGGATCTTTTGGTGAAGACCCCAGCCCACTAGATCCCCCCTCGTATTGGGGGTTGCCTAAACGTGCTGTGCGGGGTATGTATGTTCGTATGTGTACACGATTCCGGTTGCCAGGAACCTTCCTGAAGTCTTGGATCGTTTTCATACGATAGGTCCTCCGAAAATGAAGGCAACATCAACTTTTTAGGTATGGTCGTATGTAAAAAAATTTTTTTTTTGGTATTTTTTTTATAAATAACTGTTTCATAATATTTCATTGTATTAGCGAAACGGAGTGATGCTGAGTGTCGAAGTATTCTTGGAAAGCACGAAAGGGCGCTTTTCTTGGGTGGGGGGTACCGTATATTTTAATATTATTTTTCCATACAAAATTGGAACCCCCATTTTACCCCTTTAGGGGTTGAATTTCAAAATATCCTTCCTTATTCCTTGTATACATTATAAAGGAAACCTCTGTACAGATTTCTAGGTTCAAGGGTTTGGGCTGGGCGTTGTTGAGTCAGGACTTTCAGAAATATAACACACTAAATTAATGATTAGCTTAAGGCTTAGTTTTAGTGGTGTAATAACACACCAAAAATTGAGCAATTTTAAACAAATATTACCGTCAAATAATACATTTGGAGAATAAAATGCATACGCAATATAAATACTACAGTTTTATCAGTGGCATAACTATCGGTGTGTGATGTGTGCAACGGCACAAGGTGCTGCTCGCTCAGGGGGCAAAAATTGTGAGATTTATAAATAAAATGAAATATAATAAAGCTAGTCCTGTATTACCTGATTAGATAATAAGCGCAAAGAAGTTTATACAACAACCATAGAACTAAATGTGTAATGCATCAGAAAAGACGTACAGTTTCATCTTGATGTTGACCTCTTTTGACAAACGGTCCATATTATATCAAACTTATTACGAACAGAAAGCCGATATACCGGGTGCTGACTTGTTCAACGCACCATAGGGATTTGCATAGCAAATTCTTTATATTCAATTATTTGCTCACCTAATTATTTAAAGCTGAATTGTAAATATATTTTTATAAAGAAAAAAATACTGAATCCATTCGTACTGTTGCTAACAATTTTCTATTTCCCGGAACCAAAGGAATGAAAAAAATCAAACTAGCATTTTTACAAAAATCAGTGATGCCATGGAATTATTCCAACAAGCCAATGCCAACGCAAGTGCGTGCGGGGCGACAATATGTGTTGTTTGTTTGTTTGTCATTGACGTTTATAATAATTCATTATTAATTATGTTCTGCTTAATGTATCTAAGGTACCTGGACCTTGTTCATAAATAAATGGTTTTATCTACGACCACCACTAAAAGTAGGCCTTTTAGCGCTAGCTTGTTTCACTTAAAATGACGTTTTATAGTTTACTGTGGTTAAAGAAATCAGCTGTTTACTTTTAGCCCATGTGCTAAAAGTGAAGTGAGGTTATAAAACTACAGTTTCGAACTGGAAGTGAAGTTGTAAAGTTATTCTAGTTGCTTCTTGCGTTACAGGTAAAGTGTTTTTATAATTAATGCGTTATGTAATGAAAACAGTCAGATGTGGAGTATTAATAATTATATTTCGTAACTGACCCTGACTACTGTCAGTCGCAAACATTCGCCCGCGCGGTATGGCCTACTGTTTATTATGACATAAATTAGAAGTGTTGTAGATGCAAACCTTTGTTAAATCGATATTGATGGATTAATAACAGTAAAATTAAATTTGTACATAAAATATTGTATGCAACGCGTGCTAAAAGTCGTTTATGCACGAGATTTTCATGTCTCGTGCATAAACGTCAACTTTTAGCACTTGTTGCATAAATAGCTATTATGATGGATGTTCCTTAAGTAAGCTCCTTGTTTATTGTAAAATATCTGTATCGGCAAATTCCAAACAGTACAACCATTAATAGACTGATACATGAAGTTTAAAACTACAGGCACATTATTAAATAATTGTAGGTGCAATAATGAGGTTCAGAACTTACACCAAAACGAGAAAAACGACATTACGTTCAATCTTTTGGCGGCAGTGACTGGATGATCGCACTTGCGTTGGCACTGGCTTGTTTCAATAATTCCATGGCATCACTGATCTTTGTAAAAATGCTAGTTTGATTTTTTGCATTCCTTCGGTTCCGTAATATGAAAAATTGTTAGCAACAGTAAGAATGGATGCAGTATTTTTTTCTCTACAAAATATGTATTTACTTTTTAGCTCTAAAATAATTAGGGGAGCAAATAATTGGACGTAAAGAATTTACTATGCAAATTTGTATGGTGCGTCGCTCAAGTCAGCACCCTGTTTAGGAACCAAACATAAATTTTAATCCTTTTAATTTAATTAGGCGAATATTTCACAAACACATATTGCATACGGAAAATGCTTAACAAAGCGTCAGCAGTAATGTAATCAGTGCTCGAATGACCGGTGAACAGCCTGCAATTCTGCACTCTGCAAGTTTGTTTGTTATGAAATTGAATACGCAAGTGCATATGTAAGCTGAAACTAGGGCAAATATTAAATTTTGTAAGCTAAGTCAGTATTTTTATATGTATAAATAGAAAAATATTCTAGTCAATAAACATACAGTTTGAAGTTTTGTTTCACTGTGTCACGCTGACCAACGGCCCCAGGTCTTTTTTGGTACATCATCTCGTGTGAGACCGCACGAGACCGTTGGTTTGCACCCCTTTTTAATTTCTGCACCCCTAAGATATTCCTGCAACTGTCCAAATTAAATTCATACAGTCCATTACAAGCTCCACCCTGAACATTTTTGTCCTTTCGAGCCTTTCAACGTTCCTGCCCCTAGCATTTTGGCCCTTCAAGCCATTAAAACGTTCCTGCCCCTAGTATTTGATATTTCGAGCCTTTCAACGTTCCTGCCCCTAGTATTTGGTCCAGTGATCCCTTAAAACGTACCAGCCCTCATCGAACAAGACCGTTACGATGGCGCAGCGACGGGAGATTTTCACAACCCAAGAAGATTTAGCAGAATCCATTCGCAGGCAGATTATCAACGTGAGGAAGGATGGCCCATCAAGAAAAAATGCAGCATATATCACCGCTCGCAGATCCACCCTAAAACAACTTTGGGAAGAATTTGAGGCCAACCATTCAGACCTGGCGAAGGAAGTCGAGGAAGAACACCCTTATTTTAAAAACAATTTTTTTCAGCAAACCAAAGACGTTTACAATGAAGGGGTTGCCCTGCTCGACAAGTGCGAAGAAAATCTAGCCACACTAGGTGAAAGTTCACAGCAGCCAGCTGGACCAAAAGAAGATACGACCGCACGTGCTGACAAGGAGGGACAGTTTCGAATAAGAAGGCTACAGATCAAGGTGAATTCACTCCAAAGCGACATTCAGGAAGTCTGGAATAGGTTGAATGAGGAATGCAGTAAAAGGTATTGTGAATACAACATTAAGAATTTTAAGGATGATTGGGATGACATCAGAGCTCTAAACGAGGAGATACTATCCCACGGTAGCTACGACGACAAGGAGTTCCGTGAGACCAAGAAAATGGTAAACGAAATAATTGTAGTCCTGTACCAACACATCCAGGATGGAGAGGTTCAAAGTGTCAAGGAACACAGCCATGCAAATATAGTGTTGCCTACTCTTAAAATTCCATTTTTTGAAGGGACCTACGAAGCATGGCCTAGCTTTCATGATATTTTCCGAAGAATTGATCATGAAAATTCACGACTAAGTAAGGCGGAAAAAATGCATTACTTAAAGTCACAGTTACGAGGGGAAGCCAGCAAGTTAGTGCAACACCTGGAGGCAACTGAAGCCAATTACGAGTCTGCATGGTTCATTATAAGGAACAGATACGACAACACCAGGCTGCTACTTGCGAAGTATTTGGATGACATATTCAACCAGGCAACCCTGTCGAACCAATCTGCAGAAGGGATCAAGAAACTCCATGACACGACTGCAGAATGCCTAAGAGCAATTGAGAACTTAGGAATTGAAACGGCCACATGGGGGCCTATCATGTGTCATATAGTGACACGGAAGTTGGACAAGGAAACCAACAGACTGTATGAGCAGTCACTAACGGCACCAAGAGAAGTGCAAAAATTCGAGCAGCTACTGAATTTCTTAGAAACAAGATTTCAGTCGCTGGAAGCTGTACAAAGACGGAACAAACTCGAACCCAGAAAACAAGGAATTGGGAAACCATGGGAAAGTCACCAGGATCGGTGGGCAGTAAAGACGTACCACACTGCTGACATATCGTGCTTCCACTGCGGAGGATCACACAGCATTAAATCCTGCCCAAAATTTAGCAATATAAATATATCCGCACGTTGGGACTTCATAAAGAATAAAAAATTACGTTCAAACTGCTTCAAGCCTACAGGAAAATATAACTCCAGACACTTTTGCCCAGGGAAATGCAAGGTATGTAATAAAAGACATCATTGGCTTTTGCACGAAGATTTTAGCAAACAACAGCCTCCCAAGACCACAACGGCAATTTCCAGTGCGACAGCAACCAATAAGAACGAAAACATTGTTGCAAGCCTAGTAGGAAGACAGCATCGCAACGTTTTGCTTGCAACTGCCCTAATTAAGGTCCAGTCATCCTCAGGGAGTTTGGAGTATCTCAGAGCCCTGATAGACTCCGGATCAAGGGCATCATTCATCACAGGAGATGCAGCTCAAACGCTGGGTCTACCAGAAGAAAAGGTGAGAGTGCACATTTCTGGATTAGGCAAGAAAGGAGCAGGTACAGCCCGAGGACGATTAACTGTAAACCTACGTCCACGATTTCCAAGCAACTACACAACCATATGTGAGATGCTGATACTGCCACAGCTAATCAAGTCACTTCCAGAAAAACCAGTCGAAAACTATCAACTTCAGGACTGTAAGAATATGGTGTTGGCTGATCCACTATTTCAGAAACCTGGACCAATAGACGTTATCCTAGGAGCAGACATCTACAAGGAAATCATTTTGGAAGGAGTACGAAAATTCAACGGAGGCCTGTTAGCGCAAAACACGGAACTTGGATGGATCATCACGGGGAATGCAACAGCACCATCAGAAGAAAGGAAAATTCTTAGCATGGTCGCATGTGCTGCAGAAGCTGAACAACTCACAAAATTTTGGGAGATTGAAGAAGTTGTACCAGAAAAGATGATGTCCAACGAAGACAAATAATGCGAAGAATTCTACAACTGCAACCACCAGAGAAATGCTGATGGTACATATACAGTGAAAATTCCGTTCAAGGAACCAATAGAAAAGCTTGGGGATTCAAGAAAAAAGGCAATTGCACGGTTCATTCAACTGGAGAAACGGTTAGAAGAAGATAAAGTTCTAGGTAAAGAATACAAAACCTTTATGAAGGAATACTTAGAACTAGGACATATGAAACGCGTTCAACCAGGAGCCAATCTACGAAAAACCTACTTCATCCCTCATCAAGCAGTAGTAAAGGAAGACAGCACAACCACGAAATTAAGGGTAGTCTATGATGCTTCCTCAAAAACCACTACTGGACTTAGCTTAAACCAGCTAATGACTGCTGGACCAAGATTACAACAAGATTTGAAGCATATCCTGCTGAGGTGGAGAAAACACAAATTTTTTTTTCGGCAGATATTGAAAAGATGTATCGTCAGATTAAGATAGCCGAAGAAGATCAGGACCTCCAAAGGATAGTATGACGGTTTTCTCCAGACGAACCTATTCAAGAATTTAAACTCACCACTGTAACTTATGGAACAACAGCAGCACCATACCTGGCAATCCGTACCTTTTTGCAGCTAGCCGAGGATGAAAGACAAATATACCCAATGGCTGCAGAAGTAGCAACCAAGGACTTCTACGTGGATGATTTAATGTCGGGAACTGACTCCGTAGAAGAAGCAAGGCATCTCCAAGTAAGTCTAATCAATATGTTAAAAAATGGAGGGTTTACCCTCAGAAAATGGGCAAGCAACAGCCCAGCTCTTGTTGAAGAATTGCCAGATAACTTACAGGACAAGAATTTACTCGAGATCGACGAAGGAGAAACAAGGAAAACCTTGGGAGTACACTGGAGTCCAAAGGCAGACGAATTTAAGTTTCGAGTCAGTCTTCGAGCTGATGCAAATCCTACAAAGAGGGTAATCTTGTCAGAAATATCCCGTTTGTTTGACCCATTAGGATGGTTGGCGCCAATTGTAATAAAAGCCAAATTAATAATTCAACACCTTTGGTTACAACAGCAATCATGGGATCAACCAGTGGCCACAGAAATAATGAACGAGTGGAAGCAGTTTCAAGAAGAGTTACCATTGGTTGAAGGCATATCCATTCCAAGATGGTTAGGGTACCACAGCAGCATCCGGGAAATGGAGTTGCATGCATTCTGTGATGCGTCGGAAAAAGCTTACGGTGCTGTAATTTACAGCAGGGTAATGTCTCAAGACGGACGCATTCAAATAAGTCTATTGACAGCCAAGTCAAAGGTTGCACATATAAAAATGAAGAAAACGTTGCCACGGCTGGAGTTATGTGCTGCATCGTTAGCAGCAAAAATGTTGAAGGAAGCTATTAGTGCACTGGACATCCCCAGCATCTCCATCTTCGCGTGGTCAGATTCCATGATAACCTTATCCTGGATAAGAGCAGGTCCGGAGAAATGGAAAACATTTGTTGCAAACAGGGTAACAGAAATATTGGAAGTAACCCCCAGCGAAAATTGGCATCATGTGCGCTCAGAGGACAATCCAGCAGACGCTGTATCCCGAGGGCTCACTCCTGTCAAACTACAGCATCATCTATTGTGGTGGAACGGGCCGCAATGGTTACGAACTAATCCTTTGCCACTGACGGAAACAACTATTCCCATAACAGCTACAGAAGAGGAAAAGATTCACCAAGTCCAAGCGTTTATCGCATCAAAAGAAGAATTGGACATCTTGTCCAAATATTCGTCACTGCAGAAGTTACTGCGGGTCACTGCATACTGTAACAGGTTTGCTCAAAAATGCAGAAGACAACAGTTTCCGACCGAATACCCTACGGCAGCAGAACTCAACAATTGCCTCATTCAAATCATCCGTATAGTGCAAGCACGCAGCTGGGCAATAGAGATTCAAACCTTGAAGAAAAACATCTCGGTTCACACAAAAAGTTCCTTGGCACCATTACGACCATTCATCGATGATAAAGGAACTCTTAGAGTGGGAGGACGACTTCAAAATTCAATGTTGCCATATAATGAGAAACATCCTATTCTCATTCCCCATAATAGTCATCTAGCCCACCTAATAGTGAGAGACGTCCATCAGAAACTGCTACATGGCGGAAGTCAAGCTACAGCAGCATACATCCGTAGAACATTCTGGATCATCAATGTGAAGAAAATAATACGCAAAGAAATTCACACCTGTATGAAATGTTTTGCATTCAGAAGACAACCGTTGCAGCAACTCATGGGCAATTTACCTGAGCCTAGAGTAACGCCGTCCCTGCCATTTTCTCACACTGGCCTGGATTATGCAGGGCCAATACAAATCAGAACCGCAAAAGGAAGAGGGAATAAGTCATACAAAGGATATATTGTCATCTTTGTATGTTTGGCTACCAAAGCAGTTCATTTGGAGGCTGTCAGTGATCTAACAACAAACGCCTTTTTGGCAGCCTTCAGAAGATTTACATCCAGAAGAGGAACATGCCTTCATATCTATAGCGATAACGGAACCACATTTGTAGGAGCAAATAGAGTTCTGCAGAAGGACTTCAAGAAAACTCTAGGAGACTTTAGCGTTCAAGAAAAACTTACTCAAGAAGGAATCCAGTGGCACTTTATTCCACCGGCAACTCCCCACTTCGAAGGAATCTGGGAAGCAGCGGTGAAGTCAACAAAGTATCACATGAAAAGGATTGTAGGGAACAGTACCCTCACGTTTGAAGAACTATCGACCCTCCTGTACCAAATAGAGGCATGTCTCAATTCGAGACCACTTTGTCCATTAACCACAGATCCCAACGATGTGGTAGCGTTGACCCCTGGTCATTTTCTAATTGGAAAAGAACTTATAACACCAAATGAACCACCATTAGAAGTACATTCAGAAACACTGACAAGATGGAAACTACTTCAAAAGTTGAAAAACGACTTTTGGAAAATATGTTCTAAGGAATACCTATCTGGGTTACAACGCAGAACGAAATAGACTTCGAAGGAAGAGAATTTGCAAGTAGGGGATCTAGTGTTACAAAAGGATGAAAACAGTCCTTCCAATCGATGGCCTTTAGCAAGGAGTGACAGAAGTGCATCCAGGTACAGATGGCATTGTCAGAGTTGCAACCGTTAAGACAAAGGGAGACACAATTCTCAAGCGTCCTATTACCAAGCTCGTTCCGTTACCAAGACAGGAGGAAGAGGAAGGAAGTAGAAAGCAAAGCAGGGGTAGTGGAGTGTCAACAGTAACAAAAACTATAACACTCTTACTTACGTTATGCACCATAATTTCGGCAACCAAGGGTTCGTATACAGTAAAGTATTCGTCACCTGGCCTATTCATTGAAGAACTTGGCCACGCAAAACTCTCGAGGGGAAACTTCAGGATCGAAGTAGCAGTGAACATCTCCAGCATCCAAGTAGATGAAGAAGATATAAACAAGACAATCCAACAAATGAATACCTTATGCGACAAGGCACTGGTATTATCTGCAGAATCCCATTGCAAAGAATTAAATCATCACCTGAGAGAGCAGCAAAGACAGATCATCTGGAATATGGTCTTTGGGAGTCGGGGTGCTAGGGACGCTGTTCTGCCTGAGGTTAAGATCTTACTCGAAAACCAACTTTTGATGGTATCTGATGAGATTAGAAATCTTGGAGTTATTTTGGATACACGAATGAGTTTCAAATCACATATAACAAAGTTACTTCAAAAATCTTACTCAACTTTAAAACTACTTTACGGCAATAGACACATTTTAGATCAAAAACTCAAAATTTCATTATGCGACTCGTTAATATTATCTAACTTTAATTTTTGTGATGTGCTTTACCATCCATGTTTAGATAGTATGGACTCTGCGCGTATCCAACGAATGCAGAACTCTTGCCTGCGCTTTGTTTTTGGAATCTGAAGGAGAGAGAGAATCACCCATACGCTTGCTTTGGCTCGTTGGCTGCGCATGTCGGATAGACGATATTTGCATTCTGTAAGCTTTTTTCACCGGATAATCACCACCAAAACTCCGCCATATCTTTATAATAAGATAACCTTTCGCACTGATGTCCATAACTTAAACCTACGTCTCCGGGGACAATTAACAATTCCTCGTCACAGACTACAATTTTTCAAGCGTTCCTTCTCATATAACATTGCTAATCTGTATAATAACGTACCTGCTATTTTAAAGAGTTCACCTTCCTTGTTGTCGTTTAAACGGCGAGTTAAATCCTTTTTATCAGGCTAGTGACGGAATCTGCGTGTATGTACGTCTTCTGCATTTAATGTGTGTTTGTTGGCCATAGTCTAAGCGCGTGCTTCTTTTTTTTTCTCTTTTCTTCTGCAGGGTGTGCTGGACAGTTTGAGTGCACTTAATTTTTGTTTCATTGTTTTGAGAAATGTTTGCAGGACTGGTGGGAGAACAGCTGGTTGCCTTTTGTGACCAAGCTGAACCAGTTCTTTTTGCCTACTAACATGTGGTTTTGTTAAGGAATATGTTTTTTTTAAAATTATTTTTATTATTGCATTGTTCTTATATTTACTTACATAGATGTACAATATATATATATATATATATATATATTTAGTTAAATAATTCAACAGTTGTTAGGAAATAAATGAATTTTTATTTTATTTTTTATTTTTTATATGAGAAGCATTTATAGTCAAGATATCAGAACCAAGCGAGGATTATTAGGGCAGCTACTAACCTCAGTGTTTGGAGTCAACGATGAAGTTTACCATGACATCGAATCATTGGAGAAAAATCAACTAGAATTAATACATTCATCTAATCGTCAGACGAAGATCATGTTGTCAACTGCAGCAACTCTAAATGAGACTGAAGCCAGAATATCCCAGAAGTTGGATAATTTTCGAAGAAAACTCAATGAAGGGTTGCTAGCAATCAATGAGATGGAACCTTGGTACAAGAAGACGGACGACAACAAGCTAAACATACATGTGTTGACATCATATCAGATGGCCACCAACTACTTACAAGAGATGGGTGAGAAGTACAAACAACTTCTAAATGTAAAATTTAAAAGGGCAGACATCATGCAATTTATTCCATCGTCACAATTTGACAGAATAATGACTAATGCAATGGTCAATCTTCCAGCAAACCTAGAGATTCTTAATACGCCAACGCACAAGATGGAAGTTATCTTCAACAATGAATCAATCGAGATCTTCAGTTATTTTCACATAACTGAGAAGCGGGAATACAACTTGATAAAACCAACTCCTATTCCAGTAAAGAAAGGAAATGGAACCTACGCATCACTGAACTTGCTAATGGAGTTCTTAGCTATCAACTACAACGAACAAACCTATTTTGAAATCCAAGAGGACAAGTTAAAGGAGATCGAGCCAATAGGAAAACATCTTTACCTATGTAGGCCATCCGCCGTTCGAAGTATTGAAGACAATCCTAATTGCATCATTTACGAAATCTATCAACGATTAAACAAGATCAAATGTTTGGTCCATCAGTTTACAGTTAAGACACTGGTATGGAAGAAACTGCACGCAGCGAATACATGGTTGTTTATTCCCAATCAACCCACAACAGCAGCAGTACAATGCAGCGGGAATCGAGAAGATGTGAAGATTCAAGATGTTGGCATAATCCAGATATCCCCAGATTGTACTATATACACCAAACGGACTACCTTGCATACTCAGCTATTCACTACTATTCCTGTCGTAGCTGGGTTCAACAAACCAATGCAAGTAATTATTAACACTACTTTGCAGAATACGAGCACCCACCCTCAACTGCAAATGGAGGAACCTGTGTTGCTACCGTCCGATCATTTTCAACGCCTACAAGAAGAAGAAGACGAGTTGCAGTTACATCAGGAATATCCATTGTGGCACCATCAACATACCATCATGGTGAACACTGGTACTACAATCGGTATCTTGGTATCAGTTTGTATCATCTGGACATTATGGAAGTACTGGAGAAAGAATAGAAAACCGCAGCCACGCTCAAATTCAGACCCGTCAGAGAGCTTCAGGTTACAACCACTGCCACCTGACGAAGAAGATGGAGAGACAGCCTCAGCCATAGATAAAGCCTCAGCCACACCATCCCGGCCCTTTGTCGCTCGGCAGAATGTTTAGGAACCAAACATAAATTTTAATCCTTTTAATTTAATTAGGCGAATATTTCACAAACACATATTGCATATGGAAAATGCTTAACAAAGCGTCAGCAGTAATGTAATCAGTGCTCGAATGACCGGTGAACAGCCTGCAATTCTGCACTCTGCAAGTTTGTTTGTTATGAAATTTAATACGCAAGTGCATATGCGAGCTGAAACTAGGGCAAATATTAAACTTTGTAAGCTAAGTCAGTATTTTTATATGTATAAATAGAAAAATATTCTAGTCAATAAACATACAGTTTGAAGTTTTGTTTCACTGTGTCACGCTGACCAACGGCCCCAGGTCTTTTTTGGTACATCATCTCGTGTGAGACCGCACGAAACCGTTGGTTTGCACCCCTTTTTAATTCCTGCACCCCTAAGATACTCCTGCAACTGTCCAAATTAAATTCATACAGTCCATTACAAGCTCCACTCTGAACAACCCGGTAGACTGGAAGCCCATAATCTGTTGCATATTGCAACATATGAAATTGGACTTAAAATCGTATTCAAACGGTTTCCACTACCAAAGAACTTTAAAAAACATTTTCTGATATGTTGCTGTGATTTCTTTCGCAGACAGTGACCTTGTTTATAAATGTTTAATCTCAGTGTTCGTATCAAATAAAAAGCTCATTCACTTACCTGTAGTACAATCTTAATAGCATGAACAAAGATTAACAGTGTTAACCAGACTATTTCTCTCGGGTAACTGTCAGAAAAATGACTTTTAAACTAACACCTAAATGTTGCAATTCAGTTCAAATAAATTAAATGGGCAAATTGAGAGCGAAAATATATATAATTTTAATTTCAGTTCAGTTAAAACAACACAATATAAGACTAATTGCGTACAAATAGACAAATAAAAATGAATGTTAAGTTATAATTGACACAAATTGATTGCGAAGATTACATTTCAATCAATTAATGCTTAATAAAATCAAATCGCCTTTTATGAATTATAATCAAGTTATTGTTTAACCACTCCTACAAAATATTTCTGTCACCATAGATACTTGTGGCTTACAAATAAACAAACAAGTAAGTTATTTTTAATGGACGATTTTTACTTTTTAATTATTAAATAAACCTACCTGGGCTTTATTACGCAGTTATGGTCGCTTTGACTTCGACTTTTTATGTTTTTGTTCTATTCTTTACATAATGTAATAATTATTATTCGCACTCACGTAAACTTTGGGGCGTTCCACCAGATTTTCGAGCAATGAACGCTGGCCTGCACTGCTACTTCGCTCGATTCTGGTACAATTTTCAAAGTTCGCACGATGAGCTGCACAGGTTTCGGAGCGCTCAGGTAAATTTTCTATTTGGAATTTGTCAAATCGCGTTTGATTCACTCCACAGCTTGTAGCACGTGCGACGATTTGTACTAATTACTATTATAATAGGCAAATATGACAAAAATACCGGTTTGCAAATAGATTTTGTTGGAATTGAAATTTTACAGACTTTTTACGGTTCTTTTCAGAGAGAGCATTTGCTACTGTTTTTAAATAAACAATTGACTGAAAATTGTCATAGCAACCAAGAAATTTCAAGCAATGCGTGATCTGTGTTATCAACATTTCAATTGTCGGATTAAACGTCAACTTTTCACTTTTTAGGTTAAAACTGTTATTTCAAGCAAAACAACTCCTGCAGCTCCACTAGCGGCTTTAAAAGCTAGCTACAGCTATAATTCGAATAAGTGAACTTATGCAAATGCATTATTTGCTATAATAACGCGTTAATTGAATGTTTCAGAATTTCTGTGAAACTGCTTTCTTTGAAATGTGTTAAAATGTGAAGGTTTATGTGTTGAACCTATGTATATTATGGATATGTAAATTTAGTTGGCCGGATTTATGCCAATTTAATTGATATCTACAGTGACGATTTAATTATAGAAGATATCTGTTTCAAACTTAATTATCTTATAAATCTACCTGTAGTTATACAGCATTGTAATTATAAGCAACTCATAATTTTTATTACTTCGATAAAGAAGCTAACAGTCGCTATAGAAAAACTTTCATTTAAAATTGCATACTGCGCGACTGATTTATAATGTTATAAATTTGAACGAATATTATAGAGGCAGTATCTGAAACGTAATTTTAAAATGACGGAAATGATTCCTTTAACAGGTTTCCATCAAAATTTACAATATTTTAAAGTTTTACTCAATTCACGACAATTGTAACAGTAATATAATTAAAAAATCAGTGTGAATATGAGTACCTATTTAAACATCTTATTAGATTTATTATTTCCGAGAAACAAAATAAAATTTTGCAGGTGTTAAAAATACAAAGAACTCTACTTGGGCATTATTTTTCCTAATTCGATCTACCTCGCGGTCGAAGTAAAAAGCTAGCAGTGGAGGAGTTAGGTCGTGGTATTGATCCTGATCCGGTATATTTATTATTGATCTGTTACAAGTAGAATCACAATACATTAACATTAGGTAGGAGGCCACCGAAGCTGTCTGCTGGAAAGTGCGTGGATGTTGTAATGTAGCATGCTGTGAGAATGCTTAATTATTTTCAATTAATATCAAGATATCAAAAGGGTATCGTGTGATAACAAGTGTAAGAGAATAACGGGTGGCAGTAAATATTAGCAACCAAGAGGTTGTTTACAAGGGCTGAAAAGTTTCTATAATTTAAAGATTATCAGTCAAAATATTCACATTAAAGGTCGAATAATACCTTTAATTGTGAGGATATAATTCAATTTGATACGTGTTAGTAAGAATAGCCTTCTGCACGATCAAATACTGACCAAGGGGTCAATATTAGTCTTCACATAGTGAGTTGGAGATTTATAGAATCCATTTCAAGTGGTCATTGGTGTACAAGCCATCAGTTTAGTGAGTGTTTGTGGGTGTGGCATGCTGCAATACCGTTTTAAGAAAATATTAAACGGTCAAGTCTGCCTACAACGAGCTTTTATGGGTCATCATCATCTTCAAGTAGGTGTTTGACGACTTCGATCAGTGTGAAACTGATATTAGAGCAACATCCCAAGTACGAGTTTGGCTGTTGAAGGTTAGTGTATTCTAGTAACAGTTTGGATACGGCAAATTTAGAATTTAAAACGTGTATTTAGATTTAGAGAATCTTAGAATATTAAGTTTTCTAAATTAATATTGTGATTTGAGTACTCGACGGTTTCGATCTTTATAATTAGAAATTTATCATTTTGGTCTAGTTATTTTAAAAAGTATTTAACCGCATTTATTGGAAATTTCATTTAATTAAATAATTTTGACAACTTTAATCTGACTATTAATTTGTAATGTCAATTCAAACGTTTAATACACTATAACAGTTAATTAGATTCAAACTCAAGTACTAAGAGTGTGATTTAAATAATCAAACTAATATTTATTTGGTTATTCAAGGTACAATTCATTAATACAGTTATATTTGACATTAACTCATTCAGCTGGGAAGTACAGAGAGTCTCAATTGCTAAATAAGCTGGCTAGCCGAGGTATATTTAAACATGACATAATTTCAAAGTCAATTATGAAAGTATGATATATGTCAATATATGATTCAGTTGAAAGCAACAAGGTAAGTGAGAATTATATACATTATTATTGATATTACTTCTGTGAATTAAGCAAACAGGGTAGATATCATTAATTTTTATTATACATTAAAATCTCCTACAAAAGGGGTGGTGTAATAAAATTGACGCGCAACGTGAGGCTCGAAAGGAAGTTGTAATAAATTTAGCTCCACAAAGTGAGATACAAAAGATAAACAAATAAGATTGTAAAATAATTGGTATCGATCAACGTGAGGGTTCGAGGCATTTAGAAGAGAGGATACGTATATGAATTTGCGGTCGGGTTTTAGAAAACCAACAAGGAAGTTAAAGAAAATGGATGGACTTCAATTAGAACAGGGTGATAACGTAGTAAATACGGAAGGACGTCAAATGCAAGAAGCTAGTACATTAGTCAGTGCATCAAATGACAGCAATATGATGCGAATGATGCAAGAAATTTTAAATAAAGTATCTACAGTAGAAAACACAAACCAGGAACTTTTAAATAAAGTATCTGCAGTAGAAAACACAAACCAGGAAATTAGATCTGTAGTTGAAGACAGCAATCAAGAGATTGTAAATAAGGTGATTGAGGTGGAAACTGCAATGTCAGAAAAAATCGATACAATTGAAACAAAATTAAAGACGTTCCAAACAGAAAATGGAAATCTTATAAATAAGTTAAGGGTACAATTAGAACGACAATTGGTACAGAAGGTAACACCTATCGAAAAGGAGGTAGATACCATTAGGTCACAAGTAGAAATGAACAAGGATAATATTAAAATTTTTGAAAACAAATTTGACAGTTATCAAGGTAACGTCAAAAATCAAATTCAGTCATTGAATACCGAGGTGAAAGATATAACAAACTGTTTACAAAATAGCTCAAATAGTGGGAATATCAGTTTTAATGGTGGTATAGTTATGCAAGCGAGTCATGAGAGACCAAAGTTTAACGGGAATAGGCAGGTATTACACCCTATTAAGTTTCTAAAGAAATTGGAAAATTATTTTGATACTATGAAGATTGTAAGTAGTAAAAAGTTACAAGTAGCAATAGAATGTTTAGAACATGAGGTAAACCTTTGGGCTGAAAGTCACTGTACTGAATGGGACAACTATGAATCTTTTAAAGTTGATTTTATTAACAAGTTTTGGTCGAGAAATATCCAGGAAAAAGCTAGGGCTGAAATTTATATGGCAAGAATGTATAACGGTAGATTTGGAAGTTTTACGAAACACGTGTGGTATTGGATTGCGAGAGTGCAGTATTTAGAACCAAAGATACCTGACGAGATTCTGGTAGAAGCTCTTAGCAAACACTTTCCAATAGACGTACAAACAGCATTAGTAGCTTCGCAAGTGCAAAACGTAGAAGGAATGCTAAAGGTTTTGGAGGGTTTGGAAAATAGACAAACCAATTCAAAATTTGACGTAAGAGAAAAAACGTCAAATTTTCAAACTTCATATCCGTCAAAATTTGGTAATCGCAATGCAAACCAGTTTGAAACAAGAAATAGGATGAACCCAAACAATTACGACCAAAATCAAAATAAAATGTTAAGATTTGACAATAATGTTAGAGGAAGGGAAAATAATAGGAATAGCTATACGATTCAAGCAAGGGGTGATTCACCAGTGTCATTTAAAGCCAGGGATAGATCACCAAATACATCGCAAAATCAGGAAAACTAAAGGACCCGGTACAATTAGCTCCAATTGTTAAAATTCGGGTTTCAAAGGAGCAACAAGAGCATATAAATTTTGTGAAAAATTATTTTCAACAATATAACAAAATTCAAAAAGTTCATAATGTAGTTGATTTGGCATGTGATGTTTCGGAAAAAGAAAAAGAATTAGTAAATCAGGATTTACCTTATTTAAATGTAGAGATTGAAGGTATTAAGCAAGACTTGTTAATAGATACGGGTAGTTCGGTGAGTGTAATGTCGGAAGAAATGTTCGTAAGAATATTAGAACAAAATAATAAAATACCTATCTTACCATCAGTGGGTTTAACAATTCAAGGTGTCACTGGGGGAATTAGAAAAGTCAAAAAGCAGGCATTAATGTTGGTAAATATGGGAAGTTCAAAACATAAAATAGTATTTTTAATTATTAATCAATTAAATACTACATCCATTTTAGGCATGGATTGGATGTACAAGGTTAAAACTAATTTGAATTTTAACAGTAAGATAATGAAATTTGTAGATGCAGGACAATGTCATGAAGTTTATTTTAAAAATAATTCTAACCAAGATAAAATTGTATCGAATGAATTGAAGTTAATATCAACAGTTAATTTAAATATACAAGATGAAACAAGGTTTGAGATAAAGGAGATACTATTTGAAAACAACAATGAGTTAAGCGAATCATTACAATTACAAAAAGATTTGAATTTAGTTTTGAAGGATCTAAAAGAAACAAATAATGAAACGCAATACATGAATGTTGAAGGAGTGGAGTTTGAAACAGAACCAACTTTAACAATACATCAGTTAAATAAACAATTTAATAAGGAGAAATTATATCCGATACAAGATATATTAGAAGAATATAATGTAATCTTTTCTGATAAGCCAGGCTTATGTAATCGTTTTATTTGTAAATTAAACATTAAGGATGAAACGGTATTTGTACAAAAATCTTATCCAATTCCTTTTGCAAAAAGAACAGCAGTTGAAAAAGAGATAAAAAGAATGTTAGATTTTGGTATCATTGAACATTCAGATTCACCTTATTCTAATCCCATAGTCGTAGTTACAAAAAAGAATGGGTCGGTACGAATTTGTTTGGATGCTAGAAGGTTGAATACAATATTAGTAGAAGATCGAGAATCACCACCATCAATAGATGAATTACTACAGAAATTTAATGGTGTTAAATTTTTATCATCTTTGGATTTAACTTGTGGTTATTGGCAAATCAGATTGCATGAAACGTCTCGAAAATATACAGCATTCTTAGTAAATGGTCGGAGTTATCAATTTAAAGTTTTACCTTTTGGATTGAATGTATCAATTGCTGTATTCAGTAAATGTTTAGATCATGTTTTGGGTCCAGAAGTATTATCGTTTGCAACGGTGTACGTCGATGATATCCTTTTAGCCTCGAAAACATTAGGTGAACATAGAAGTCAATTAGCTTTGGTTTTGGAGAAACTTAGATTAGCAGGTATGACAGTTAATGCTGATAAAACAGATCTATTGATGGATCACATAAAATTTTTAGGATATGTAATTAGTCCTCAAGGTATTAACGTGGATCCTGATAAAATAAAGACCATTCAAGATTTTAAGCCACCTAAAAGCAAAAAAGAATTACAATCATTTTTGGGAATATGTAATTTTTATAGGAAGTTTGTCTACAACTATGCTTCGTCTGTAGTTAAACTTACTCATCTATTAAAGAAGAATAATAAATGGAAATGGGGAATGGAGGAGCAAGAAGCTTTTCAACAAATAAAAGAAAGATTTATTAAGATAGTAACTCTTTCACATCCAGATTTCAACAAAACATTTTATATTGCAACTGATGCATCGGGTTGTGCATTAGGAGCACATTTGTTTCAAATAAACGAAGATGGTTCAACAGAAAATGTAATTTTTGCTAGTAGAGCATTACTAGAAGCTGAAAAGAATTATATGACCACTGAGTTAGAACTATTAGCCATAGTGTTTGCTTGCAAAAAATTTAGAACTTATATTTTGGGATATGAAACTATAATTTTAACGGATTATAAAGCTTTAGAATTTTTAAGTAGCTGTAAAGCTTTGAGTGCACGTTTGATGCGATGGAGTATGTATTTGCAAGAATATAAACTCAAAATACAATATTGCAAGAGTAAGGATAATTTAGTAGCTGATTTCTTATCTAGATATGTGTACGGTGATGAAAAGAAATTGAATCCATTACTAGTAGCTTTGACTAGAGAAGTAATTCCAAGAACACAATTACCTAACTTACTTAACAATATAGAAAATGATCAGAACACGGATCAAAATATATTTTGGATAAAGAATGAAATGGTAACGAATGAACAGGGAAAGAGTGATGAATTGAAATTAAATTATAAGATTCATGAAAATATATTGTTTAGAAGAAGCAAGAGAAGTGAAGAATGGTGGTTACTATGTATTCCAGAAAAGTTAGAAAGAGAATTGATAAATGAGTATCATCAAATGTATGGACATTTTGGTATCAAGAAATGTACTGCACTATTAAAAGAAACTTGTTATATTACAAATATAGAACGTAAGGTTCAGAAAATATTAAAATACTGTGATTTATGTCAAAGAACTAAAGTAAGCAACAAAAGTCAGAAAACTCTCATGAGGAACATTGAAGCATTACAACCATTACAAATAGTATCTGTAGATTTGTTTGGTCCTTTACCTAGAGGAAAGTATGGAGTTACTTGTATATTTGTAATGAGAGATATATTTACAAAATTTGTTAAACTATATACAATCAAGAAACCAAATACTAAATCATTATTAAATAGAATTTTAAATGATTTTATAATTAATATAGGTAAGCCAGTTATAATTTTATCAGATCATGGATCACAATTTACAAGCAGATTATGGAAAGAAAAACTTAATGAACAGGGGATACAGTACAGGTATTCTGCTATTTATCACCCACAATCAAATCCAGTAGAAAGGATCATGAGAGAATTAGGCAGAATGTTTAGGTGTTATTGTAATATGAAGCATACAAGTTGGCCAAGTTATGTACAACATATAGAAGATTGGTTAAATTGTGTGGAAAGTGATACTACAGGATCAACACCTTATGAATTAATGAAAGGTCAGAAACCGACTAGAATCATAGAAAATTTAATCAGATTTCCTGAAAGAATTGACACAACTACAGATCTAAAAATACAGTTAGCACAAGAAGTTTTTTTATCAAAGGCTCAAAGAAGAAAACGAAGACATGATAAGAATGTGGAACGTCCTATAAAATTCATGAGAGGCGATTTAGTATTAGTTCGAAATCACTTACAATCGTCAGTAATAGAAAAAACGATTAAGAAGTTCTTTTTACTATATGAAGGTCCATATGAAGTGGTCAAGGAAGTAGGGGAAAATGCCTATGTTCTAAATTATCCTGGGGAAAATAGGTATAAGTATACCCAAAATGCTTATAATTTAAAGAAGTATTATCATGAGAATAATATCAATAATGTAGTAAATCAGGTTATAGTATATCACAATAATGTAGATAAAAATGTTAATTGGAAAGAAGTTATGTCATGGGGTTACCTTAATAATGATGTAAATACAGAGTAACTTGGTTAACAAGGTTAATTTTTAGAATTTTAATATTTTTGAAATGAGTTAAGGTTAATTGTAAATAATTTAAAATAGACAAATATCAATTTTTACATAAAAGCTCGTTAGAGATCTTTTAAATGAAAAAATTGGGGGGAATAAACTGTAATGTAGCATGCTGTGAGAATGCTTAATTATTTTCAATTAATATCAAGATATCAAAAGGGTATCGTGTGATAACAAGTGTAAGAGAATAACGGGTGGCAGTAAATATTAGCAACCAAGAGGTTGTTTACAAGGGTTGAAAAGTTTCTATAATTTAAAGATTATCAGTCAAAATATTCACATTAAAGGTCGAATAATACCTTTAATTGTGAGGATATAATTCAATTTGATACGTGTTAGTAAGAATAGCCTTCTGCACGATCAAATACTGACCAAGGGGTCAATATTAGTCTTCACATAGTGAGTTGGAGATTTATAGAATCCATTTCAAGTGGTCATTGGTGTACAAGCCATCAGTTTAGTGAGTGTTTGTGGGTGTGGCATGCTGCAATACCGTTTTAAGAAAATATTAAACGGTCAAGTCTGCCTACAACGAGCTTTTATGGGTCATCATCATCTTCAAGTAGGTGTTTGACGACTTCGATCAGTGTGAAACTGATATTAGAGCAACATCCCAAGTACGAGTTTGGCTGTTGAAGGTTAGTGTATTCTAGTAACAGTTTGGATACGGCAAATTTAGAATTTAAAACGTGTATTTAGATTTAGAGAATCTTAGAATATTAAGTTTTCTAAATTAATATTGTGATTTGAGTACTCGACGGTTTCGATCTTTATAATTAGAAATTTATCATTTTGGTCTAGTTATTTTAAAAAGTATTTAACCGCATTTATTGGAAATTTCATTTAATTAAATAATTTTGACAACTTTAATCTGACTATTAATTTGTAATGTCAATTCAAACGTTTAATACACTATAACAGTTAATTAGATTCAAACTCAAGTACTAAGAGTGTGATTTAAATAATCAAACTAATATTTATTTGGTTATTCAAGGTACAATTCATTAATACAGTTATATTTGACATTAACTCATTCAGCTGGGAAGTACAGAGAGTCTCAATTGCTAAATAAGCTGGTTAGCCGAGGTATATTTAAACATGACATAATTTCAAAGTCAATTATGAAAGTATGATATATGTCAATATATGATTCAGTTGAAAGCAACAAGGTAAGTGAGAATTATATACATTATTATTGATATTACTTCTGTGAATTAAGCAAACAGGGTAGATATCATTAATTTTTATTATACATTAAAATCTCCTACAAAAGGGGTGGTGTAATAATGTGTAGATGATGCAAAGATTTTAATAATCTAATCAAAAGCTACTCTAATTCTTTTTTTTTCATTCTCGCTGTGTTGCAATAATATTGATTTCCGGTATTAATTTAGCTAATTTTGGATAGAATCCTCGAATTGTAACACATATTTTTGCGTTAGCTACCTAATTAAAATTATAACACACTTAGGGCACTCTCTGGGCCTCAAAAAGTTTGGCCAAACATTGAAAACCAGCCAGCGTTGAGAAAAAACTAAATATAATGAAATATTCATAACCATACGTAATGGTCCGATAGAAATCGATCTTCGGTATCCGAAGGTAATTCAAATAACGAAACCGAAACGCTAAGGGCTTAAGTATTCCAAGAGTTTTGATTTCTCCCAAAAACTAAAGTGTCTCTATAACCGTAATATTGCTTCTGCTTGTTATTGCATTACGATACCGAAACACGAAAGCCACAAACAATACGTGCGGTTCGCTTAATGTCTCTCCACCTTCTGCCCTCACATCACTATAGGATACCGGTCTTCATTCTCTCTGATTTACGTAGTACATATGTTCGCACGCCATACAGTACTATAGAGACTCTAACTAATCATTCTTTAGTATTTTTAGATGCAGTTCTATTTTTACTAATGTTATTATTCTTTTGATATCATTTTCGAAATTTCTGTTGTTGTTCCTCGGGCGGAGATACAGGAATTCATGCACGGTTTCAAGGTTTTTACTGGCATCTGTTGTTTATAGAGTGCTTGCTCGTTCAATTACCATAAGTTTTGTTTTCTGTATGTTAATTTCAAATTTGTTTATTCGGTTTTCAACCGTTTCCGTTCAAATAGAAATCTCTTTCAGTTTATGAAAGTAGGGTAATGTTATCGACGAATTGTAAATTGGAAATCTTCTTCCCGGTAATGTAGACGCTTTCATTTCAACCTTCTAGAGCTGCTCACATAAGAAACACGTGAGATTGTGCGATAACTGTTGAAATTTGTGGTTGCCCCCTTACTACGTTTGGGAAGAAACCGCGATTGACATCAATAAACTGGCCATTTTTTTTTGAGGATCTGAGTGCATATTTGTCATATCATTCGAAATCCATGCTATAGAAATATGGACTGTCTGAAAATCTCTGGACACGAGATATACCTACATGTGTTATAGAAAAAGATATAAGAATGCCACCATACATGCCAAGATAGACAAAGACACAACAAATAAAGGAAGAAACATTGTAAGAGGAGTATGTCAGAAAAACATGAAGTCCCTTAACTATTTACTGTTTTGGAATATGTCTTAAATGGTTAACTTGGGAAAAGAAAGAATTACAAATTGATGTACCGTATCTGAGCCACCCCCGTTTCACCGAAAATATGATTATTATATCTAGTGATCCGGGAGAGTTAAGTGAAATGTTGCAGCAACTAAACCAAGGGTGGGCAAAGGTAATACTAAAAATAAATTTTGTCAGGCCATTTTACATTTCTCAGTGATTTAATCAGCTACAAAAGCCTTTAAAACAGTTTTGGTACATAAGTGGCGAGTTTGCCTATATTTTGAGTCCATTTTAGTCATATTCTATCGCATAATGCTGCAACATTTAGCATCAAGCATAGTCATTCGCAAATTTTGTACACTTCTGGTATGGCTGTTTCTAATTCATAACTTTTGTAAACCATCGCTTCGTTGTTTTACGCAGCTGTTGATTTCATCGCATGCAAGAGCGTTCAGTTTCGACTTATTTAAAAATGTACTCAACGAGAGCAAGTGAAAAAGCATCTATCGATCCCTGTCGCTCCGAGACGGCTTGTCGTCTCCGGGCGGACTCCCTGCCTTGCGATTGGCCACTCATTGTGGCGTGACGGCGCCTTATTTTCGCGTGAAATTTTGTTTGGCGTGGGTTAATTCGAAGCAGTCGAGCCCAAGTCACGAACTAGAAAAGTTGTCATAACGTGCTGTTTTTTTATGCCTCGCGTCCGTTTGGGTGCGGGGGCGGTGTGTTTTTGGCAGTCGGGAACAGACGCTACTTGGTGACGTTGCTGTGCACTCATGTGTGGGTTAGAAAGGTTCGTGGCGAGTCGTTGTGAGAATTCAGTTCAATTTTCCACCGTCGTTTGGGAGGCGGGACCCTGTTCTTTAACCTATACAATGGTTTCGCTGTTAGCTGTGTAATGGTCGAGGTGGCCTGTACACAATCCGCTCTTTTTAAAGGATTCTAGAGGACGCCGTAGCCTTTCGGCTTTTGTCACACACCCAGGTGCGAGCGATATACCGACACTGCTTTGAATGCCACCGCCCGTGGCAGGCTGAGCCCGCTAACAAGATAAAAATTGTGCAATAGACTAGTTCGTTCGCATGTTCCTGTAACTTAACCCTTTAAGTCGGCGCCCGAAGCAATAATGCAATAAGAGTACAGTTTCCGTTTGATACATAACCATTGCAGAGTACACTCTGTTTAAAATATAACGTTGTGATCTAACATTCTGCGCTGCAAGACAGTTTTGTTTCTGTAAATTAATCATTCGCGTTTGCGTTCGACACAGTACTAATGCAGAGTACACTCTGATTAAAATATAACGTTGTCATCTAACATTCTGTGCTGCAAGGCAGTTTTGTTTCTGTAAATTAATCATTCAAGTTTGCGTTTAACGTATAATTAATGTAGAGTACACTCAAGTACAACATTTCACATTCGTGTTCTAGCATTCAGTGCTGCAAGGCAGATTGGTTTTGTAAATTAACCCTTTTTAAGTTTGCGCATGACGCTTAAATAACGCACAGTAAACTGTGGCACAAATGTAGCAATTGTTATTCACAGATGTTTCGCTGTAAGTCAGGGCGTTCTGGTGACTCAAGTTTAGGTTTTACACTCGCGCGTCACGCCTGTTGAGGACTAAGCCGAAGTTATAACCTCATTCGGCCTGGATTGGTTGTTCGGCTCAGCTATGCGCCGCAACCTTTAGTTAAAGCGCTTCCTAGCTGGGCGTACCCATGCACTGTGGCTTCCACAAACAGTTATTTGAGTATTTCCCCCCCCCCCCCCGTTTGACCCTCAAGGTCCAGTTGAACGTAAGTACCCGGATTTGGATCTTGTGGAGCCCATTTCTTTAGCAACACCCTATACACTTATCGACACGCTTGCTTTGCGGTGTACCGTTTTAAACCACGTCCATCTCCCTGAGCGTATTCGAGCCGTGGCCTTTAGCCAGTTCTTGGCGTTTCTCAGGGCGAGCGTGCTCATTTCCCGGATTTGTTTAGCATTTGATACTCGCTAATCCGCAAGTGCCGTAAGATAAATTTAATACCGTAACAATTTTAGTAAAACTGAAATAATGAATCTAAACAAAAATGGTCAGATATCAATATGAAACAACATTATAGAGAAAATCAATAAATACATCTACCTAGATCATAACACCAGACTAGGAAATAAAATGCAAAATTGAGAAATAATGCAACGAATAGAACTCATATGGACCATATTTGGAAAACTTCGACACTTCCTAAAAGGTAAAAATATGCTAATCAGCGTAATGCGAAAAGTGTACGATGCGTGTGTCCCGCCTGTTGCTACTTATGACCCAGATGTATCTCACTAGGTATAACGTGAATGGACTTAGAATTACTCAGGGAGCTATGGAGAGAATTATACTTGGGGTCTCTCCAAGACAAGAAAAAGAATGAGAACATTAAGACGAAGGCTAAAATAACAGATATCCGATCATCGGTCGATATAAAATTCCGCGAAAATAAAAACGAGACGGCACTCGTTTTGGGAAGCTGCATCTATTCGGCATTCAACGTAATTGGTATAAAAGTGGCACAGCAAGGATTTCCCAAACAAATGTATGGATGCAACAGACAACACACCGTACGCAACTTTTTGTTCGATTATATCTGGCCAACCACTGATATGTCCCCCGGGCTCCACCCCAGCTGGGACGGAAATTTTCAAATGACCTAACTCATATTTAAATATCTATAAACTTAAGGAAGAACTGAACTGCTACAGTATTTAGTCCGATATAAATTGCGTTTATAATAAGTAAAGTAGGTATAACCAAAAAACGATTTCAAATTAATTGCAATATTTTAAAGTGCATTAATATATTGCATTTAAAATTGCAATTTCCACTATCATATGTAGTATCGAAATTGAAACTATTACCGACTGACGGAGAGAATGATGCAGATTGTGCTTATAAGTAAAATGTAACTAAGAAACTTCTTTTGGGAAAATCAAATGTCCTAAAATAACCTACCACATTTGCAAGCAGCATATTATGGACGAGGACGAAGAAAATAGAAACGGAAAACATAATTGTAGCAATAACAAGCTGAAGCAGACACAAAATAACTCTTATTAATACTTCAAACGTTTACCGCTTTTACTATTAGCATAATTATTAATTCTAACAATAAAGGTAATAACAATAGAGTGACAATGAAGTTTTGGCCTCGATTAAAAAAGTATTGCTCTACTCTGTTGTGCCGAATTAGAGACTTATCTTGCCTTTTATAGGTTACTGATTCATATAAATGTACCAGTACAGGGTATGCTTTTGTGTACAAGATTAATTACTTAATGCTTACTTTAGTACATGAGTATCTACATTAGATCCATATACGCTATGGATTGCGTTGCTTTCGTTTAACAATTGACCTTTGGATTACCACAGTTGAACGTATGGTTTCAAGTATGACTAATTAGTGAAAAATATTGTTCTAAGCATACTTCAAGAAAACTGATAACTTTTAAAGCTTTAGTGAAATATACGTTTTTCGACTACCCCTATGTAAAATGAATAAACTTTCACGGTTTACTATTATTGAAAATAACAAATTTCGCATAGCGACGAAACTGTGATGAAATTATACAAAATAGTTTCGTCGTCATTTATTAAAAACATAAATCATTAAAACGTCAAAGTGTTCAAGTGTGATGCTGGCCCCGTGAGGGCTATTTTTCATTAAAAAATTGATAAAAATAAATCATATGATTTTAGATATTGTAGTTTCATCATTATGCAGTTTGGATCGGACAGTGAAAAAAGAAGTTCCACTCCTTCCAATGTGAAAAAGTAGCACCGATTACTACTGGTAATTTGCTACTTACAATATCTACAGATCGATTAAAAATAAACTTTATCGCGGGAGCCTCATTAATTATTATATGACCACTGTCTATACTGTACATTGTAACACTACATTTGAACTACAATTAACTGTATAGTTCATGTGACTTTGACATAGTCTAATAAGCTATACAAATATGCAATTTAAATAAAATTTATAGATTAGACTGATAAATAATATTAAAATAACATTAGCCACATGTTATTTTTAACACTTCGCAGATGAATTTTAAAACTTTAAAAAAATTGACAGTTCTATGTCAACGAAAAGCATGCTACAGATTAGGCAAGTTTTTTGTATTCAATGCTTAAAAAGGATTCATGGATTGGAAACATAAAAATAATGCTAACTTTTTTTCGGGAAATATTCTGCTAGCCTTTTTGAAGAAACTTAAAAAAATTACAAATCGACTTTGAAAACATTGAATGGTGCAATATTAAACTTCGTGATTCAAAGGACAGCTTAATTAGTAATTGTTCCTCTTGCTAAAAACAAAAATCCTCGAAGCTTTAATGATAACAGGAAAGTTTTATGAAATATTTGAGGTATTCAAATCTTCGTCGGAAAAATTTGATCGATCCAAATGAGCGTTTCTTTGTGAATTATCAAAAAGGAAAGTGAAATTCGCAATTTGCCGATATTAATAAATTTAGCAATATGATAAAAATTGCAAAATTAAAAAAAATACCTAATGCAGAAACGTTTACAGGTCATTCATTTCCACGGTCTTCAGCAAAAATACTGTGGATTCTGGCGGACACCTTTTACCATTAAAATTGCCACGGTGACTCGAGATCGAGCACAGTTGTTAAAGCATACGTAAATAACTATCCTTAACAAAAGAATTGACATTTCTAACAGTATAGTACAATCTATCGAACAAGCATCGGCCTCATCAAGCTCCAGTCTCAAAACTGCCGTGGAAAGTTTTCAAACAGAAAAAACTGAAAATCCGTGAGAACAAAAACTCCATGACATTAGCCAACAGATCTGAACCGAACATTCAAACTTTCCTATCCAACTACACAATTATTCGAATTTTATGATTAAGTACATTTTTAAAATAGTAATTTACTATACAAGTGCGTAAAGCTAGTCTTTAGTCACGAGTGGGGCCGAGTTAAAACGCGAGTGAGCGAGCGTTTTAAGCACCGTGAATGACTAAAGATGCTTTACGGATGTGCATCGTACAATATTTTTTATCTTCGATAGAAATCTGGAAACACGGTAAATATACAAAAAATATTTCAGTGTAAATTAGAATTGCTAACAAACGGTTGTAATGTTGCGTAGTTAAAAATTTTAAAACACGTTGCTACTGACGACGTAAACTAATGAAAACATGTTATTAAAAAGTCTTTTTACAAACTGAAAACTGCCAACTAAAAGTCAATTTTACACACTGTGGTAGATAAAATAAATTAATTATTCTATTTACATGTTTAAAATAAAAGCAACGATTGTAATCAGGTTTTCGTCTGAAAAGTACAGTGTAAAACACGTGCTGAAAGGATATTTCACACTTTTCAGTACTAGTTAGACAAAATACTATTTAATAGTTGTTACACAGGAAAGTTTATTGATTTGAAAGTCATGAAGCTTTTATACAGTAATGTATTAACATTCTCTAATTCAACATTATTTTATATGATTGGGAAGCTCCAGCCTTATGCTATATGACGCAGGAGTTTTATTGCTCTTCTCTTAAATACAACGTGGTGGACAAACGATGCTAGAAAGTAATTTCACGTGTAAACATTTGGCAATAGACACTGTTCAGAAAGATATAATAAATATTCTAGGTTTTCGTTAGATTTTAAGCAGTTTAATAGGGAAAATAAATCTGGTCTTCCTGGTTGCGTTGATTTATAAATTTTCATATAGATTTCGTTATTGTCAAAAAGTGTTTACTGTTTTTCTAGTAATTTACGATACAAGTGCGTAAAGCTACTCTTTAGGCACGAGTGGGGTAGAGTTAAAACGCGAGTGAGCGAGCGTTTTAAGCCCCGCGAGGACTAAAGATGCGTTACGCATGTGTATCGTACAATACCTCCCGATGGTATCTCCACCTTGACGTAGGCATATTTTGCCGGGTGGTGAGGCTTGCGCACTTCAAGGACCTTAAGAGCTATGTCAGCGGTAGCTTAGGTATTGGTGGGGTCTCCCGTGCTTGACAGGTCTTGGGTGAGGAGCCAGACTAAGAGAGATACTCTGGCCCTCCAGGTTGGGGGTTGGGGCTTCGGACTAGCACTCCGGCACCTGTAAAACCTTTATGCTAAAAATTCTAGCGCATTGCCTCGGAACACGGACGGTCAAAATAGAAGACGAACCAGGCTCAGGAAAAGGACAACGCACGTCGGAACATGGAACGTACAGGGTTTATCAAATAAAACAAGAGAGATTATGAAAGAAGCAACAGATCATAAAATGGATATCATAGGTCTTACTGAAACAAAAAAGAAAGGTAACGGAAGCATGATGATGGACGAATATGTGTGCTACTGGTCAGGTGTGGACAAAGCACAAAGATCAAAAGAGGGTGTTGCTGTAATAATAACGAGAAAAATAAATAAACTAATTAAAGAAGTTAAATATGTGTCAGAAAGATGCTTAAGGGTAATGATCACGAGACACAGAATAGAAATAGTAATACTAACGGTGTATGCCCCAAATGAAGACGCGCCCGTAAGGGAAAAGGAAGCATTTTATAACACCCTTAGTAATGCGTTAGACAGCATCAAAAAGACAGGAAGTGATAATTATTGGCGATCTAAATGCTAGAGTTGGAAAAAGAGGAAATGACGATGTGGTGGGACAATATGGAGAAAACACTCTAAATGAAAACTGAGAAAGATTGATTAGTATATGTAAACAATGTAATCTAAAAATAGGCAACACCTTTTTCCAACACAAGGAAATTCATAAGTTTACATGGGAAAGACCATCACTGAACCAAAAATCAATTCTGGATTACGTAATTACCAAACAGGGATCGTGGAAAATAATGCAAGACATAAGAGTTCAAAGAGGACCCAATTGTGGCTCCGATCATTATTTGGTGAAAGCAAAAGTTATATTTCCAACGGCATGTTTTGCAAAAGAAAAACCTATACAAAGAAATAATCAACCACAGCAACTAAACAGTATACCGCAATATAAAATATTTCTATTACAATATAAAAGCATAAGACGTTCATATGAGCAGAGACTGGAAAAAAAATTAGAAGACACTCGTGAAATAGAGGATATTGAAGAAGAACATCAGCAGATAATAAATACATTACATCAAGTAGCGTATGAAGCTTTAGGAGAGGAGAAGAAAAAAGCAAGACCAAACCAAATATGGTGGATAAATGAAATAGAAAACGCAGTCAAGGAAAAGAAACAAGCCTATAGCCAATGGTTGAGTAACAGAACAACAGATAATTATACACAATTTGAGGCATTACAAAGAGCGGTGAAAAGGAAAATAAGAGAAGAAAAGAACCGATCCTGGGAGAAGAAGTGTATGGAAATAGATGCAATGATAGGAGGAGCACAATCTATGGAAGTCTGGAGAACTTTAAAGAGTATGAAAAAGAATACCGCCAAAAGTAGATTTGAGTGGATCAAAGAAGAAGAATGGGTCAAACACTATGAAGAGTTACTTGTAGAGAAGAGAGAACAATTTACACCAGCAGCAAATGAAGATCAATATAATATAAGTCAGACACACATGGAAATAAATCAGACAGAAGTAAATAACGCCATAATGCTCTTAAAAAATGGGAGAGCCACGGGGCCAGAAGGAATACCAGCGGAATTGATAAAATATGGGGGAAGAAAACTGAAAGAACGAATTAAGAAATTGATGAATAAGTGTATACAGTGTTCCATTGTTCCTACACAATGGAAGAGAAAAGAGAAAATAATTAAAAATAAATTACAACGAATGACACAAAGTAAGATAAGTGAAGAACAAAGTGGATTCACAAAAGGGCGATCATGCACTGATAATATTTTTATCCTACAACAACTAACAGAGAAAATAATTTCTAAAGGACAAGAAATTATGGCAAGCACTAGATACCCTAGACGTAGACGCTCATATGATCAGGATTATAAAAGAACTATATAATAATAATAAGTCGAACGTAAAAATAGGGCAAAGACTATCAAGACCTATAGAAACAACAAAAGGCTTAAGACAGGGTTGCTGCATATCACCACTACTCTTCAACATATATTTAGAACATATATTAGAAAAATGGAAAAGAAGCTGTGCCGGTATGGGTGTACCAAGAGAGGACAATTGCCTGTTCACACTTAATTTCGCGGATGACCAGATAATTATAGCACAGGACGCTTACGACCTGGAATTCATGCTAAAACGACTGCATAAATACTATCAAGAGATGGGAATGAACATAAATATTAGCAAGACAGAGTACCTAGTCGTTAATTCAGAAGCACAGTTCCGGATTTTAATTGATGACAACAAGGATATCAAACAAGTAAAACAAGTTAAATATCTAGGAGTACTGTTTACAAAGGATGGATTGGGCAGAATGGAAATTATAAACAGAATAGAACAAGGACGGAAAGTCCTTGGATGTTTGAATGGAATATGGTGGGACAAACACATATCGCGAAAAGTTAAGAAACACATAGGAAAGACAATGGTGGAATCACTAATGTGTTATGGTAGCGAAGTGTGGCCATTAACAGCCAAGACGATCATGGAACGAAGGTGTGAGGAATGCTATGAGAGCCCGTGATCTGGAAGAAGAAGATGCACTAGAGAGAGACAGATGGCACTTAGGACTGGGAAGGCGGCTATATATATATATATATATCGTACAATATTTTTTCTACGATAGAATCTAGAAAACACGGTAAATATAATTTTTTTTTAAATGTAAATTAGGATTACCAGCAACCGCTCGTAATTCTGCGTGTTTTAGAAAAATTTAAAAACACGCTGGTACTGACAACGTGCCTAATGAAATCTTTTAAACACGTTACTACTGGCGACGTAAACTAATGAAAACATGTTATTAAACAGTCGTTTTACAAACTTAAAACTGCCAACTAAAAGGCAATTTTACACACTATCGTAGATAATAGTATATTAAAATACAAGTTGCAGAACGCATCTATTCAAGCTCGAATTTGAAATTCCGAAACGAGACGCATAGCGGCGAGCTGAAAAACAAATGAGTGCTCGAAGGACCTTCTTCAACGAGTGTTTTATACTATTTTTTGTATTTTGACGCTATATACCATTTTATAAATTAAAAAATTAAAATGTTTTCTATTTTGCGTTTAGAATATCTCCATTCTAGCACCCAAATGACGTCATTTTATAGCGACTTATTCTAACCCTCAAATGACGTCATTTGGGTGCTAGAATGGAGTTATTCTAAACGCAAAATAGAAAAAGTACTATGCCATATACCGAGCGGCCATCTTCAAACTATCACATAGGAATCTAACATTGTCTCCAACAGTTTTGTGGATTCCTGGTCGCCAATTCAACCTACTGAAGATGTTTTGGTATCAATGCATTGAAAAAAAATATTGCGCATTCTGTAAAAAATTAAAAAAATATTTTCGTACAGTTTTACTGACTGTTTCCCGCATCTCTTATTATTCAAACAAATCACGTGTTTTTATACTAGCAAAAAATCAAAGTTTTCCTTTAGGATTTGATCAATTTCTTTTACCACTTGTATTCATGGCAACCATTAAATGTGTTGTTTTAATCAAAATATCTCAAAAACGTCATTTAAACTGCCATTCTATATTAGTATAAATGTCATGTTTATTCCATACCAATATAAAATGAACCGATATTTGGGAAATAGTTGTTGAAATAGTAATTTGTGTAGCTAGGCAGAAAAATGAATATTTTCCGGGCCGAAAGAAGATATGGACAGCCTCGCCTACGGTTCGGCTGGCCACTTCTTAAGGCCCGGAAACTCATTTTCCCGCGGTGGTTCACACAGTATTTTTTATCCTACATAACAAAAATAGAATGGAACATAATAAAATTTATTACATAAACGAATACAATTTAGACTTAATTGTTTAACTAGTTAAAATTCAAAATGGGATTATTAATTGTACAATTATTGAAGGGGTCAGAGCAAAAAGTAACTTAGTGCCATTTTGACATTTTCGAAATACAGTGAGCGCCAAAAAGCATTGGTCAGTTTCAATTTGTAATAACAATTTATTTGCTTAAATTACACAGTTAATCAGAACTATTTCTTAAAGACTAAGAATGGGAGATTCGCTTATGAAAAATGCTGTCGGTTAAATGACTCCCCTCTTGTTGAATGCACTCTTTTAAACGGTGGCCGAAATCTCTCATCACACGTTGCCGCATATCCTGCAGTATAGCTTCAATATTTTCCCGAATAAACATTTTAAGCTTTTCCAGATTTCTTATCTTTCTTGCAAATACTCTGCTCTTCAAGTAATCCCAAAGAAAAAATCAGGAGCGGTTATGTCCTGCGATCTCGAGGGCTAATGAAGGTCACCATAGCAAGAAATCAGTTTATTTGGAAACGATTGTCGTAGGAGATTCGTATTAATTCTTGCGGTGTAATTTGTAGCACCGTCCTGTTGAAACCAATATTCATTTACTATCTCCTCCTCTATTTGCAATAAAAAGAACTTTAAAGCATGTAATGTCTTTGAGATGTAACCGTTACCGTTTCACCAATTTCCTCGAAAAAATGAGCCCCGACAATCTTTGACGGTGAAACAGCACACCAAACTGTCACTTTCGGAGGATGTCAAACATTGAAACAAAACTCCCAAGTTTCCGATTCATGAAGAAATTATCATTGATTCCATAGGTGAAGTGTATGGGTTTTTATTAGGTATTGAAACTGACCAATGCTTTTTGGCGCTCACTGTATTTGAGGTTAAAACTTTAAACTTTAATTGTGAAAACCGGCACTATTTTTATGAAAGGACGACGTATTAAGGTATTATAATTATAGACGAACATTTTAAAAATTCTTACAATTTCTAGAAATCTGGGAGTTTTGCTTTTTGGTCCTTTTGCTTTCTATTAATTTGATTAAAATATGTAAATAATTTAAATTCAACTAATATAATTTTATCTTTCAACAGCGAAACACTCAAAGAAGCATAATAATAATAATAAACACCCAATATTGAATTTTAGGATTTTTTTAATATCCACTACGAGCTCAGAATCATATCATTTGGTCCAGATACATAAAGCTCTTATATTTGCTGGTATAATATTTGGAGTTGTTCCAAATTTGGATTTTCTGGTATGGATCATGTTGTTTTATAGTTTCACAATATTTTATACACTATAATACGATAATTGCAATTGTTCAGAAATTGTGCAGCAGGAATTAGCAGAATTAAACAAATTGAAGATAGCTTTACCACGTGACGCAAAAAGAAGACACCAGACTGTCAATATGTTATTAAATAACAGTTTGTTTTACTTCAACCAAAATATGCTACGGTGAACGAAATTATATTTTGATCATATGGTCAAATGAAATGAATAGATAATTTATTTTTAAGATATTTTTTCTCGAATGTTTTTTGTAATTAGCTGTTTGTAAAAAGCAGTTTAAAATATTGCTAAAAACGGCTACGATGTAAGAATATTGTCCAAAAAGATTTTCTTTGGTGGGTACAATATAAAGATACCTGAAAAATCTTAACTGGGCTAATGATGTGATTCTGAACAGAAAAAGAATTAAAAAAATGTTATTCAAAGACATCTGTGTTGTTATGAAAGTAGAAGGGGGACAGAAATTCCCCACCACTTTTAATTGATTCGCGGATTCGCGGTTTAATTCGCGGATTTATTCGCGGATTTCGCGGTTTTAATTTTAATTCGCGGATTGACCCAATTAATTTCGCGGATTGATCTAATTAATCACATATGAAGTTTGATATGTAATTTACATATGTGCTACTGATTAAATTACGCATTAGCTTCCGATTAAAATTACGCGTCGGACTTCGGCGGCCATCTTGGATTTCTGGCGCGAATATTTGAAATTTAAATTTTTTCAGATTTTTTTCTAAGTCCCAGTTTTTGATTTAAACTTCGCGGTGTGTCGTCCAACTTTGTTTTCTGCGCGCGCACTTCTCACAGGTGTCGTTTTTAATTTTGAATTTTCGCGGAAATATTTGAATTTCAAACTGGTAGATCTTCCGTCTCCCTCATCGAAGCTACTCTCTCTCTCATGCACGGAGGCCATTTTAATTTCGCGCGAATATTTGAATTTTAAATGTTTTGAATTTAATTTCTCGGGTGTCGTCCATCTTGGTTTTCTCACATTTATTTTAATTTAAAAAAAGCTTCCTGCGATGTCCCATGGCTGGAGTCGAACCAGCGATCACAGCATTACGAGTACGAAGCCTTAACCAACTGGGCTATCGAAGCGATCGAGGTTAAAGGAATTAAACATAGTCACTTACGTGTCACGAGCCCAGCTTTAAACAAACTATTTTTCAAAAAAGGTTATTTATGAAATTGGAAATGCATTGCCTGTGTTGTTAAATGACTTGTAGTAATTTTAAAAAACTGATTTTACGGTTGGATGTGTCATAATTAATAATTTTATAATTTGTGCCTGCTATATGGCTGGATTAACGAGATCCTCATTGTCCCTACCTACTATTGGAAATTTCCGTCTAAGTTCCCTTTTTAAAACAGGTCGGTGCCTGTGTTTTGTTTGGTTTTAAAGGTTTGAATATTGTACCACTTAGCTGTTCTGACATTACACTTCCATATTCATATTATAAATAAATTTTAAATGTTATTTTCGACTGAGTTTTAGCCGCTTATAAATTACAACAGCTAGTTTAAAATTAAATGGGCGATCGGTCACAATTATATATATCAGCAATAACATGAACAAGAAGATATACGTATTGCTTGAGTAAGAAAGAGATAAACATATAATCCGTTCACGACCTTTTTGGGACAGAGTTGGCTATTATTTTTTCTTTTCATGTTGGACTAACTGATTCGGTGATGTAGCGGATGCAACTTTTTTTCTGTCAGTGTCTGTTCGACATTTTCTTGCCACCACATTGCCAAACTTATTATTTTAATATTCGTAAGAAAATAAATGCTTTATCAAGTGTGTAAAAGTAATTTTAATTTCCGTCAAAGGAAAAATCAAAATGCCCAATATAATTTTGTTACAACAAAAAATTTCCATTAAACGATGCTAGTTGCAGTTTAAAAAGGACAGACCAGATCTAAAAGAACACGAGTTGATGTCGAGACTAGAGAGAGATCCGGCAACAATGTACCTATTCAGAAAATATAACCTTAAACTGAAAACAACCTAACCTAACAGAAAAAGTGTCAGTTTGCATTAGGGAGTTTAGTTGCCGCAGAGGTACTGCCAACAAAATTACTAGATGGTCATAGCCTCACCTGACCCTAAAAAGATCGTGAACGGCTTATATTAGCAAGTATTGGAGAAGGCTTGACTAATTTTAATTATGACATTTGTCAACTAAACATAAAATAAATTTGAATAAAAGCACGCAAAATTACGAAAATACGTAGAAAATTTATAAAAATCGGCATCTTGTCACATTAAATTCTGCAAAAACGACAAAAAACCTAATTTTTATACAACGTTCATTGAAAAATAGTAAAATTTTACGAAAATACGTCTGTGTTGACGACCAATGAAAATAAATTTGAATAAAAATACGCAAAAATTACGAAAAGACGTATGTGTTGATCCCCAAAGTAACAAAAATTTGAATAAAAACGCACAATTTCGTTGAAAATCTTTACAAAGCGACTTTATAGTACCGAAAAATTGATGTAAAAAAGTTTTAAGAGTTATTTCTAAGCATAATTTTGCAAACGTTTAACAAATAAACCGTAATTTTTTAAAGTACATCACACAATTATGAAATCGTAGTTCAATTTATATGAATTTCGATACTTTGTATGTGAAAAATAGCTTCAATTACTAATATTTGAATAAAAACATGCAATTTCCAAAGCATTTCGTTTAAAATTTTAGAAAATCGACAGCATCTCGCATGAAAATTTATAAAAATCGGCATCTTGTCACATTAAATTCTGCAAAAACGACAAAAAACAATATTTTTATACAACTTTCATTAAAAAATAGTAAAATTTTACGAAAATACGTTTGTGTTGACGACAAATGAAAATAACTTTGAATAGAAACACGCAAAAATTACGAAAAGACGTATGTGTTGACCCCCAAAGTAACAAAAATTTGAATAAAATCACGCAATCATACAGCATCTCACATAAATTTTCACAAAAATCGACATCATGTCACATAAATTATACAAAAACTGTCATCATATCACTTGAAATTATACAAAAAACGACATTTTCATTCAACACACGATGAAAATTGAACAAAAATCACGCAATCACACATCATATCACATAAATTTACACAAAAATCGACATCATGTCACATAAATTATACAAAAACTGACATCATATCACTTGAAATTATACAAAAAACGATATTTTATTCAACACACGATGAAAATTGAACAAAAATCACGCAATTACAAGCCATCCCACATAAATTTTCACAAAAATCGACATCATGTTACATAAACTATGCATAATTTTCCAAATCTTTTACACTTTTTATAAAATGCATCGCTCAAAATTAAAAGAAATAGCAATTTCGTTGAAAAATTTGCAAATGTTTTACACTTTTTTATAAAATGTATCGCACAAAATTAAAAGAAATCACAATTTTCTAAATTATATCACGCCATTATGAAATCGTAGATTGATTTTTTGAAATTTTACACTTTGTAACTGTAAAATAACTTCAAATACTAATATTTTAGCTTTAGATTTTGTAATTATTGCAGATTCGTGAAAAACAAAAGCAGAGTAGAAATAAAAAACACAAACACTTTTGTAATAAACAAATATATTGTTCTTATTTCGTATAATACTTAATAATATAAATATAAATGTACAGCAGAATGTCTTATTTTCTAAAAATTCGCTAGCAATTTACAAAACTGTAGTTTGAGGTGCACGACATTTCAAATTAAAAAGGCTGTAAGTAATAAAATCAGAATTTCATTGTGTAATTTTAAAGTTTAAGATGCACCCAATCTAGAATTCCCTTCGTTTTTGGTGTTGATGACATCTGCCTTAGAGGCGTTTTTCTAACGGCCCTTTTTTGGAAGCGTTTCCTTATCGGCGTTCTTCTGACTGAACCTTTTTGATGTGGACTTGGATGAGTAGCTGGTGTTTTTAATTTATATTCTAAATCGGACTCGCAGTTATCAGTTTCCATTTCGGTTTTTCCTGTAGTACCAGTCGGGGTTGGCTTTTTTTGCTGTTTAGGTTTAGCTAGCAGCACATTAGCAACGTTAAGGTCTTTGATGTAATCAGCAAACTGTAGGCGTCCGGGTGGATTAATAGTTTTTCGAGGCCGCAGAGTGTCGTGAATTAAATCGACTATGTTAGACGCCGGTAAAATTTCACCCTTTATAGTAACGGTACCCTTGTGATCCCAGATCACATCGCTTGAGGTACTCAAAATGCGTAGGAAAACTTCAGCTTTTTTCTTAAGAGTTTTGGGAAGTGTAGATAAAATAACGGCATTTGATAGGCTGTCACTGGTTGTTTCAATAGGTATTTTGATTGGCTGCCGCGCCTGGTTTGTGAAATGAAGGAATCGTTGTAAAACCTGATTGTACTGGATCCATTTATCGTGATCAGTTAATTTGGACTTTAAAACTGTTTGCATTTCGTCATCAAGCTGTGATAATATATTTTTCTCCGCATCATCGCCAGACTTAAGACGTTGGACAAATTCCGGCGATACAATCAACATCTTCCGCTCTTTGTCCATTTTAGTCGAAAAGGAGCTCAATCGTTTGTTCTGGTAGAGCCGTCGTGAATAAACTAGCTTAAAATCAAGACTTTCATAATAAATATATAAAAAATATGCCAGGTACGGGAATCGAACCCGTATTCTCTCTCGAGATCAGAACTTGAATCTGACGCCTTAACCATTCGGCCAACCCGCCTCCCTATATAAACGAGCACTCTCTGCATAATTAAGAAAACATATAGTTTAAAAAGCCTTCTACATGCAATTTCATACAATATTTCGTATAAATTAAACCATGTACAAATTTCTAAATCAGGTTTTGATATATATTTTATCGAAAGACATGACCCTCAGCTGCCGTTTTATTATTTGTCGTGATTCGCCTTCGCTGAATTTACATGTGCCATCCTGTCTGCGATGTGACGCACGCAGCGTTTCCATACCTTTTTATTTTAAAATTCTATAAAATCAGAGGTCCAAACTGCTGCCGCATCAGGTAACAGAGTACAATGGTTTAAAACGTGTTAGTGCGGCAGCAGTCGGGCCTCTGGTTTTATAGAATCTTAAAATAAAAAGGGGTGGAAACACTGCGTGCGTTACACAGCAGACAGGTTGACCCTTGTAAAATTCATCGAAGGCGAATCACGACAAATAATAAAACGGCAGCTGAGGGTCATGTCTTTCGATAAAATATATATCAAAACCTGATTTAGAAATTTGTACATGGTTTAATTTATACGAAATATTGTATGAAATTGCATGTAGAAGGCTTTTTAAACTATATGTTTTCTTAATTATGCAGAGAGTGCTCGTTTATATAGGGAGGCAGGTTGGCCGAATGTTTAAGGCGTCAGATTCAAGTTCTGATCTCGAGAGAGAATACGGGTTCGATTCCCGTACCTGGCATATTTTTTATATATTTATTATGAAAGTCTTGATTTTAAGCTAGTTTATTCACGACGGCTCTACCAGAACAAACGACTGAGCTCCTTTTCGACTAAAATGGACAAAGAGCGGAAGATGTTGATTGTACCGCCGGAATTTGTCCAACGTCTTAAGTCTGGCGATGATGCGGAGAAAAATATATTATCACAGCTTGATGACGAAATGCAAAAAGTTTTAAAGTTCAAATTAACTGATCACGATAAATGGATCCAGTACAATCAGGTTTTACAACGATTCCTTCATTTCACAAACCAGGCGCGGCAGCCAATCAAAATACCTATTGAAACAACCAGTGACAGCCTATCAAATGCCGTTATTTTATCTACACTTCCCAAAACTCTTAAGAAAAAAGCTGAAGTTTTCCTACGCATTTTGAGTACCTCAAGCGATGTGAGCTGGGATCACAAGGGTACCGTTACTATAAAGGGTGAAATTTTACCGGCGTCTAACATAGTCGATTTAATTCACGACACTCTGCGGCCTCGAAAAACTATTAATCCACCCGGACGCCTACAGTTTGCTGATTACATCAAAGACCTTAACGTTGCTAATGTGCTGCTAGCTAAACCTAAACAGCAAAAGAAGCCAACCCCGACTGGTACTACAGGAAAAACCGAAATGGAAACTGATAACTGCGAGTCCGATTTAGAATATAAATTAAAAACACCAGCTACTCATCCAAGTCCACATCAAAAAGGTTCAGTCAGAAGAACGCCGATAAGGAAACGCCTCCAAAAAAGGGCCGTTAGAAAAACGCCTCTAAGGCAGATGTCATCAACACCAAAAACGAAGGGAATTCTAGATTGGGTGCATCTTAAACTTTAAAATTACACAATGAAATTCTGATTTTATTACTTACAGCCTTTTTAATTTGAAATGTCGTGCACCTCAAACTACAGTTTTGTAAATTGCTAGCGAATTTTTAGAAAATAAGACATTCAGCTGTACATTTATATTTATATTATTAAGTATTATACGAAATAAGAACAATATATTTGTTTATTACAAAAGTGTTTGTGTTTTTATTTCTACTCTGCTTTTGTTTTTCACGAATCTGCAATAATTACAAAATCTAAAGCTAAAATATTAGTATTTGAAGTTATTTTACAGTTACAAAGTGTAAAATTTCAAAAAATCAATCTACGATTTCATAATGGCGTGATATAATTTAGAAAATTGTGATTTCTTTTAATTTTGTGCGATACATTTTATAAAAAAGTGTAAAACATTTGCAAATTTTTCAACGAAATTGCTATTTCTTTTAATTTTGAGCGATGCATTTTATAAAAAGTGTAAAAGATTTGGAAAATTATGCATAGTTTATGTAACATGATGTCGATTTTTGTGAAAATTTATGTGGGATGGCTTGTAATTGCGTGATTTTTGTTCAATTTTCATCGTGTGTTGAATGAAAATATCGTTTTTTGTATAATTTCAAGTGATATGATGTCAGTTTTTGTATAATTTATGTGACATGATGTCGATTTTTGTGTAAATTTATGTGATATGATGTGTGATTGCGTGATTTTTGTTAAATTTTCATCGTGTGTTGAATGAAAATGTCGTTTTTTGTATAATTTCAAGTGATATGATGACAGTTTTTGTATAATTTATGTGACATGATGTCGATTTTTGTGAAAATTTATGTGAGATGCTGTATGATTGCGTGATTTTATTCAAATTTTTGTTACTTTGGGGGTCAACACATACGTCTTTTCGTAATTTTTGCGTGTTTCTATTCAAATTTATTTTCATTTGTCGTCAACACAAACGTATTTTCGTAAAATTTTACTATTTTTCAATGAAAGTTGTATAAAAATATTGTTTTTTGTCGTTTTTGCAGAATTTAATGTGACAAGATGCCGATTTTTATAAATTTTCATGCGAGATGCTGTCGATTTTCTAAAATTTTAAACGAAATGCTTTGGAAATTGCATGTTTTTATTCAAATATTAGTAATTGAAGCTATTTTTCACATACAAAGTATCGAAATTCATATAAATTGAACTACGATTTCATAATTGTGTGATGTACTTTAAAAAATTACGGTTTATTTGTTAAACGTTTGCAAAATTATGCTTAGAAATAACTCTTAAAACTTTTTTACATCAATTTTTCGGTACTATAAAGTCGCTTTGTAAAGATTTTCAACGAAATTGTGCGTTTTTATTCAAATTTTTGTTACTTTGGGGATCAACACATACGTCTTTTCGTAATTTTTGCGTATTTTTATTCAAATTTATTTTCATTGGTCGTCAACACAGACGTATTTTCGTAAAATTTTACTATTTTTCAATGAATGTTGTATAAAAATTATGTTTTTTGTCGTTTTTGCAGAATTTAATGTGAAAAGATGCCGATTTTTATAAATTTTCTACGTATTTTCGTAATTTTGCGTGCTTTTATTCAAATTTATTTTATGTTTAGTTGACAAATGTCATAATTAAAATTAGTCAAGCCTTCTCCAATACTTGCTAATATAAGCCGTTCACGATCTTTTTAGGGTCAGGTGAGGCTATGACCATCTAGTAATTTTGTTGGCAGTACCTCTGCGGCAACTAAACTCCCTAATGCAAACTGACACTTTTTCTGTTAGGTTAGGTTGTTTTCAGTTTAAGGTTATATTTTCTGAATAGGTACATTGTTGCCGGATCTCTCTCTAGTCTCGACATCAACTCGTGTTCTTTTAGATCTGGTCTGTCCTTTTTAAACTGCAACTAGCATCGTTTAATGGAAATTTTTTGTTGTAACAAAATTATATTGGGCATTTTGATTTTTCCTTTGACGGAAATTAAAATTACTTTTACACACTTGATAAAGCATTTATTTTCTTACGAATATTAAAATAATAAGTTTGGCAATGTGGTGGCAAGAAAATGTCGAACAGACACTGACAGAAAAAAAGTTGCATCCGCTACATCACCGAATCAGTTAGTCCAACATGAAAAGAAAAAATAATAGCCAACTCTGTCCCAAAAAGGTCGTGAACGGATTATATGTTTATCTCTTTCTTACTCAAGCAATACGTATATCTTCTTGTTCATGTTATTGCTGATATATATAATTGTGACCGATCGCCCATTTAATTTTAAACTAGCTGTTGTAATTTATAAGCGGCTAAAACTCAGTCGAAAATAACATTTAAAATTTATTTATAATATGAATATGGAAGTGTAATGTCAGAACAGCTAAGTGGTACAATATTCAAACCTTTAAAACCAAACAAAACACAGGCACCGACCTGTTTTAAAAAGGGACTTAGACGGAAATTTCCAATAGTAGGTAGGGACAATGAGGATCTCGTTAATCCAGCCATATAGCAGGCACAAATTATAAAATTATTAATTATGACACATCCAACCGTAAAATCAGTTTTTTAAAATTACTACAAGTCATTTAACAACACAGGCAATGCATTTCCAATTTCATAAATAACCTTTTTTGAAAAATAGTTTGTTTAAAGCTGGGCTCGTGACACGTAAGTGACTATGTTTAATTCCTTTAACCTCGATCGCTTCGATAGCCCAGTTGGTTAAGGCTTCGTACTCGTAATGCTGTGATCGCTGGTTCGACTCCAGCCATGGGACATCGCAGGAAGCTTTTTTTAAATTAAAATAAATGTGAGAAAACCAAGATGGACGACACCCGAGAAATTAAATTCAAAACATTTAAAATTCAAATATTCGCGCGAAATTAAAATGGCCTCCGTGCATGAGAGAGAGAGTAGCTTCGATGAGGGAGACGGAAGATCTACCAGTTTGAAATTCAAATATTTCCGCGAAAATTCAAAATTAAAAACGACACCTGTGAGAAGTGCGCGCGCAGAAAACAAAGTTGGACGACACACCGCGAAGTTTAAATCAAAAACTGGGACTTAGAAAAAAATCTGAAAAAATTTAAATTTCAAATATTCGCGCCAGAAATCCAAGATGGCCGCCGAAGTCCGACGCGTAATTTTAATCGGAAGCTAATGCGTAATTTAATCAGTAGCACATATGTAAATTACATATCAAACTTCATATGTGATTAATTAGATCAATCCGCGAAATTAATTGGGTCAATCCGCGAATTAAAATTAAAACCGCGAAATCCGCGAATAAATCCGCGAATTAAACCGCGAATCCGCGAATCAATTAAAAGTGGTGGGGGATTTCTGTCCCCCTTCTACTTATGAATATCTTCGTTTTCTATTCCAGTGTCTTTACGACTTGACGTAGCAAATTTGGCGACATCGACTAGGGTTCTTTCATAAAAATCTGTGTCACGCGATATAACACTTTTTACCAGCTTTGTTACATATGCAAACTTTTTGGTCTTTATTTATAAATAACTATCCTCATACGCCAAGCTTGGTGCAGAATCGATTTTCGATTCATTCCGACTTTGTATAGGAACATTTCCGAGCAATACCCTGTCATAGTTTCTCGTGACTTCACACTATGGCCTGTTTGGAACAAAACAAATTGGGTTATCGATATTCCTGGTACATAATTTTTAACATAAGTTTCTATCCAATTTTTGAAATTTTTAATTTTGATGATCCTGTCTCCGGTGTCTACTAATCTGTTTGGCCTGAGGCTATGCTGCACAAAAAAAATAATAAGCGGATTTTTGTTTCTACATGTTTTTATAAGGTTCACATAAGCTTCAGGGTTGTCCAGTTTTTCAAGCTTCAACCTTTTTTTCCCAATCGCAGCAAATTCTCTATCAATAGGCATCATTGAATGACCTGGGATGGGATATATTGTTTCAACATTATTAAACACATTCTTTTTATAATACTGATCCAAAAACTGTGAATAGATAACTATTCTAACTTTGGCTAAAAGCATTGTCACAATAGTTATTTAGACCACAAGTGTTAGCCACGCTAACACAAATTGCCTACAAGATGTTTTAAAATTTCATTAAATATTCAAATCCAAGCCTATTTTGTATACGTATAATTGTATTTGCCTTCATTTTAGTCAAGTGCGTTGGTCAGTTGTGGTAACTAAGGAAACGTCTATTTAAAATCGTTCATTCCTAAACTAACGGCAAAGTGCCACTTTTGTTCACTCAGTGAAAAAAGTGGCACTTCATACACCGAAATTAATTAAAAAAACCTACTTTTTTAAATAAAATTTTTAAAAATATTTTCAGTTTTGTTTGCTGGGGGGTTTGTGTGAGTCTATTTAATCACTTAAACAGCTTAGAACTTCATTCGGACCTTTAAACGCAACATTTTCTGTATACACTGTCATGGCTCCCCATCCTTGTTATTTTGGATGGGACAGTATAAATGTAATATTTAATAAGTCAATATTATGCCCTGCTCAAAGTTTATCTGTGGGCAAATTTAGGCTGGTTAAAATTGAAATGTAACGCTCAATTACTCCAATAAATGGTTGCATGCCCCTCTTTCTATTTTATCCAATTGCAATTTATTTGTTACGCTAGCTCAATAGGATAACATAAGCTCTTTCTCAGGTTAGGTTCCGAAGTTGACTATATTTTTAAGGTTTGATCTGAATTTTACTATAGCCAGCAATTCTAAATCAGTAGTTCAAATACGGGAGTTAGTTTAAATCATCACACTCCTACAAATTACACAAAATGTTCGCCCAGTGCGAATAGCGATTCTTGAATGTTTAAACTCGTGAAAATATGAGAAAACATCAGGTAAATATTCAAATTTTTGCGCTTGGCAACAATTAACACTGTTTTGTTTCAGTAATGACGTAGAAAAACCGGGCCTTGCTTATTTTGTGACGTAGGACAGACGCCAAAACGTGCTTTTGTTTCTGGTCGCTTGGGACTCTCGCCAATTTGCAAAATTCGATGACGACTTGCTTATTACGCAAATTACGGCGTAGCTGCACCCTCGGTAATGCGCTGGACTCGTTCTTAAACCCTTAATATTGGATTTCAATAGCTAACCGGAGCCCCCACACTTAAAAACTCAGAATCCTACCACGCTGTGGGTATTTCATCCTCTGGGACTACTTTCCTGGCTGCAAATTCCTCTCGGGATCCTCCTGCACGCTCTGATGACCTCCTGGATTGCTGACCTTTCGTTGTGGATGCTTTATTCGCAGGTAGATTGGCCTCGAAATTTTGAAGTGCTCGCTCCCGATGTCCTCGTAAATGGATCGGAGAAATTTTAATTTTTATACTTCGGAAACTGCTGCAAACACTTGTACACGCACTTGGGCACTTTGGCAATAAAACGCAACACTTTTGAACTGGTAAAATTTTCGTTTAATATTGTAAAATTGTATTTGAATGAGGAGCACAAAACTGACAAACATGTAATAATTTTAATTCAATTGCTCTCTCTTATTTAACCAAATAGCATCAAGTTGCTAGGATACGGTGTTATGCTTATGTTAATGGAAATTAGGTTTGACAATCAATGGACATAAAAGGAAATAAATTTGAGTACATAAATTAGAATTAACGTTTTTCTTAAAATCTAGATTATTGTCTTTTTCTTATAACTAAAATTGTTCTATTGCGTCACACACACAAACGTTTTTTATTATTTGGTCACTGCTCTGATTTGCACTATTCTTATCAATTATTAACGCACTGGCATATTGGAGTTCTATCATTTTCTCTCGGTTGCTTGCTTTCCTGTTGCCTGCTTCTCGAATTGCTCTTTGCAATGTACTGTTATATTTCATCTTGCTTAATTCTTCTTTCAGATTCCTCACAATTTTCACTATGCTTGGCTTTATTGAAACTACGCTCCTTTTAAAATGCACATAACAAACCTTTTGTGTCTATTAATTTTCTTCGGTCTGGCTTTACATTACGCACGAACCTATTCTTTTATTATTTTAATCTCGAACTGTGTGAAAATACGCTTTGCCTTTGCTTTCCTTTCTCGACTACTTTAATGTTTCTCTTATCTCATTGTCAATGCATTTAATATTCTACTTTAGTTTAACATTGCAATTGCATAAAACATCCCAACCACGATTTTCTTCCAAATCTTCATTGGGGTTATATTCACTCCCAGATGTCGTGTCCTCGCTCTCCGAAGACGAAATTTCTGTAATAAAAGAGCTTTGCAGCGTGACATAATCTCAAAAGTACATAATTATAATTTTTTAAAATTAATTCATACAACGGATGTTTTTATCATTTATGTGATATAAGGGCAGTTTGTTTAATGTTAAATGTTAAATCATTCATTTTGTAGCCACTATAAGTTTAAATCACTAAATTCACAGAAACTATTAATTAACAAAACATATTTTTGACGAAGGTTAAGCGACTGCGGGTCAAAATGTAACTAAGTCCCTGGACTTGGCAACTTTTTGGTACATAGTAGTTTTTTGCCCTGAATTGAGCTTACGTGAAATTTCGCCAACTAGATTTCTAGGACATAGCTATTTTGTCACCGAAACTTATTACACTATATTATAGTTTAAACAATAATAGATAGATGGAGTTAGTAATCTCAAAAACCTCCAAAAGTTACCCCTTCAATTGGAAAACAAAATTCCTTGTTGGGATACATTTGACAATTGGATTTGTTCTGGAACGGTTGAAAAATATAAATCGTTAATTGTTACTTCTGAGTAATCTTGATTGGAAACTGGGAAGAGGTATTTCTGCGGTTCTAATTTCATCTTGTATCTTATCTGTAGCAAAATTTATTTGAGCGACGGAAATTTAATTTTGGATAGAATCCTCAACATAGCCTTCTGCTACTTGTAGATTTCAATCCACCATGCCTTTTTAGAACTAACATGTCTGTCCCTGAATCGGCAAGAAGTATGGCTGACGTTTTTCTAAGACAAAGATGAAGATATTCTTTGTTATCCGGTTACTTTAAATACGTAGATATTTTAATAGGCAATGCACCATTTGTATGATGACCAACATTTTGACATGCACGCTTGCCGTTACCTGCGACGTATTTAATAAATAATCGTCGTGACTGCATATTCGTAGGCAGTAAATTAAAGTATTTTTTGCAGATTGATGTTATATTAACTGAGTTGTTCTTTTTTCCAATTTTAAACAGTGAATGTGAGCTGTTTATTAGTTAAAGGCTGGTATATGTATTATTACGATGTCATCTTTATCTATTATATCGTCATATCTGTCAGTTCATCAGTGCTACACTTAACAGCAATTCCAATTATTATACTGTCTTATGTATGATGAATAAAATAATTTTTGGTTACCTTTACCATTAAACATATTTCATCCGGAGCCTCTATGAAGAATTTTCTAATTTCCTGTTGGGCAAAGGTCTTCGATTATTACTTTCGTTTAATATAAAGAAAGTATTGGATTCACCCCAAAAATTTGAAATTGAGTTTTCAACAGATCTTCACGTTTTAAAGTCCCCTGAACCCAAAAAAACATGTTTTAATTTATTGGTCTGTCTGTGTGTCTATCAGTGTGTGTGTCTGTGTGTGTGTGAACAGAATATCTCAAAAATGAAATGAGGTATGGCGTTGGAACTTCATATATAAATTTCTGTAGAATTTGTAATTTTGCAAAATGTTTGACAAATGCTCAAAAATTAAAAATAAAATTTTTGGCTAATTATAAGATCACTGCAAAAAGAAGTTGTGTGTGTGTATCACACCAGATTTTTAGGAATATGTCCGACTGATCGCTTCTTTAAAAAGGCGTTTACTTTCATATAGCTGCGAATGTTAAGATTATGCCTGACCAACAGTGTTGCTTTTAACAATGATTGAATCGAACACAACGTCGAAGACTTGTAGTTTTGTGATTATAGGTACAGTTGCGGCCAATAAAAAATAAGACAACTCTTATAACAGATTTTTGTCTAATTCTAGCTGCTTAAATTTGTTTTATTAATATGTCATATTGCAACATTGAATATTTGACATCTGTCAAACAACTCCAAATTAGAACTAATACAACAAAGTAATTATGCCGCATATAAATGCAGTGACGAAAAATGGAATAATCGTGAAAATAGAAGATGGGTGGTCAGTGAGGCAAACTGCGGCATTTTACAATGCGAACAAGAACTCAGTTTCAGGCATTTTAAAAATATGGTTAAACCATGAAAGAATTAATAGAAATCCAGGCTCAGGACTATCGAAAAAGTCAACTGCTGAACAGGATGCTGCTTTGATTAACAATTTAAGAGCAAATCCATTTTCAACAGTAGTTGATGCTGTTCCAGAAACACCTTTTCCAGTATCATGTCGTACGGGCCGTCGCAGAGTAGCACAATCTAAATTGAAATGCCACGCAGCAGCAAGGAAACTATTATTAAACAACAGTCATAAAGAATCAAGAATGGGGTTTGCTTTAGAACACATTGTTCATGACGAACAGTTTTGGAATCGTGTCATTTTTACCGATGAAACGATTTTTCAATCCTCAAACAGTGGCAATATTCGTGTCTATCGTCGTCTGGATACACGGTTTGACGAGAATTATGTCAATTTTACAAATAGAAGTGGTCGTTTTTCTGTAAATATGTGAACGTGGATATCTGCACAGAGACCTGAAATTCTATGGCATATTGACGAAAAATTTAATTGTGCAACATATATCAGAATTTTGGAAAATGTTATGCTTCCTTCTGTTGAGCTTTTTTTCCCTAACAATTATTTCATCTTTTAACAAGATAACTGCTCAGTGCATAACCGAATGGTTTCGGGCACATAATATTAATGTTCTTAACTGGTTTAGTAAAAGTCCAGACTTGAATCCAGTAGAAAATTTTTGGGAGATGTTAGTCAAAGAAATCCAAAAGGCAAACATAAGACCAAGAAATGTTGGAGGTTTGTTGGAAGTTATAAATAATGCTTGGGAAGAAATAACTGAAGAATATTGTTCCACATTATATAGATCGATGCCCAGTAGTTTAGGAGAAGTCATAGAGCATAATGGCGGGATTACTAAATATTAATGGTTTTTTATTACAAATTAAAAAATATTATTTAGTAGCGTTTGTTATTTAATTATTATTAACAATATTATTTACTTTAGTGTTATTAACATTTAAATATGCAACAAAACTATCCTATTTTTCCAGGAAACGAAAAACTCACATTCACACTGTAACGTTTCGCCCAGCTCGAACGCGATTTTAGTTAATAATAAATTAATTCAAGCATTCTCCCATGGCTTAAAGCACGTTAGGAATCGGAGCACTGCATCTTTGGCCGCACGAACAGCGATAAGTGACGTTAGCGCGGATAGACGGAGGTACACCGCCGCGCATTTGAACGAAGAATCTTAATAATAATAATAATAGCATTTATTCCCCCTTTACAATACTATACAATGCACTGAAAAACAATTTAGTTACACACACATGTATATGCATATATATTTTTTCAATTTAAATAAATTCACTGTAGCGAAAAGCTACTTCCCTGGGAAACCTTCTACAAAGTTGAAGAAACTTGTGTGTAGAAGGTGTATTTAATTTGTTTTATTTTTAAATTTTAAGATAAATATTAACACGTTTTTTAAAGTTAGCATTACATTTTTTTTTAGTGGAAGCAATTCTAGGTACCCTACTATATTCTCAAAAATATTACTATTTAATTTTTACATATTTCTTGCCAAAAATGTTTCTGCAAAATCTTCTTGATTTCGAATAAAACAAGCAGATCTTTTTTTGAATAATTTTTGGTGCACGAATTTGATGTCACCAAGAAGTGAGTTGTATAATTTTGGTCCCAAATAGATAAAACTTCGCTGTGTAGCTGTTTTCCTACAGAAATGTACTTGAAGTATTTATTATTTTGGTTTTATAACTAAATAATTAGTTTCTACCGGTAAATAGTTTTTACATGTTTTAATCAAATTACATACTTTATAGCAATACATTTCTTGTAAATTTATTAATCTTAATTTTCTAAATAATGGCTTTGACGGTGTAATTCTACTACATTTTGAAATCATCCTAACAAAATTTCTTTGAACCGTTATTAATGACTTACTTGTGGATGTGTATATACCACTCCAAGCACATATTCCATATGAAAACAGAGAGTTTGCAAGTGCAAAATACACAGATCTCAAAGTTGATGACGAAAGGCACTTTAATAAGTGGTAAAATTTTGGCGAAGCGTAATTTAATCCTTTATCTAATAGACTTGTCTGTCAGGGACGCTGTTTTGTCTGTCCGGGACGCTGTTTCAGCAGCCAAACCGTAAGAGATAGAGAAAAAAGTTATGAAATTTATATGTTTGGAATGGTTATGTCAGGTCAGGAAACGAATTTCAGTCACGTGACACTTCCGGTTTTCGAGAAATCACGTGATTTCCGTCCGTCCGGGACGCTGGTCCGTCCGGGACGCTGTTTCAGCAGCCAAACCGTAAGAGATAGAGAAAAAAGTTATGAAAGTTATATGTTTGGAATGGCCATGTCAGGTCAGGAACCGAATTTCAGTCACGTGACACTTCCGGTTTTCGAGAAATCACGCGTTCTATTTGAAAAACGGTCTTTTCTGTTTCATTAAGGGCCGGTTGCAGAAAGCAATGTTAAGTCTGGTGTTAGCTAACGCGACGTCAAAGTGAACAAAAACGAATCAAATCTCAAATGCTTATGGTAACTAATACATTAGTAAACAAAATTTGATGCGATTTTGTTCACTTTGACGCGATGTTAGCTAACACCAGACTTAACATTGCTTTCTGCAACCGGCCCTAAATGAGACATTTGTCTCACTGGTTGCTAGTCTTCTATATAAAGCGTTTACGTGCGGTTTCCAGGACATCTGGTTTTCAAAAATGATACCCAAATATTTTATGTTGTTATTTGATTGTAAAACAGTACAATCACAATTTTTAGGACAATCTTTCAAGTGATATTTGATAGGATTCGTAAATTCAAAATCATTACGTAAGCTAAAATTGACATATTTGGTTTTTTCTGTATTCATAGCCATTTTATTTACACTGAACCAAGCTCTAATTATCTCTAAGTCAAATTCCATGTTTTCATAATTTTGCACGGCAGACTTGGCAGAATAAACCGAAGCAGTGTCATCCGCAAATGTGAAAATGTTCCCCCTGAAATTTGCTTCGCATAGATCATTTATATATACTAAGAATAGTATCGGACCTAACACCGAAGCTTGTGGCACACCACTGTCAACTCTCATAAATTTGCTGTATGGGTTCCCTATCTTTACACACTGTTGTTTTTCTCTTAGATAATTTTTAAACCAAGTTAGTGGCAATCCTCTAATACCAGCCTTTTCTAGTTTTTTTATTAGATTTGAGTGACATACAGTATCAAAAGCTTTAAATATATCTATGAATAATCCCGTAACTTTGTTTGCCTTATCTAAATTTTCTGAAATATACGAGGAGAAGTTAACTAATGCTAGTTCCGTTCCTCTACCAGGAGGAAAACTGTACTGGTTATTAGAAAAGAAATTTGATGTAGTTAAAAATTTTGTTAACTGACTTGCAATAAGTTTCTCAAATATTTTTGAAAAGATTGATAATAGTGCTTAGGTCTGTAGTTTGTTATGGTAGTTACGCTTCCTCCTTTACGTAATGGAACAATAACAGCAATCTTCATACCATTTGGTACTACTCCGGTTTCTATTGATAAATTAAATATGTGGCGTAAAACTGGGACAATTTGACTTCCAATTTCTCTGACCATTCGAGCACTTATTCCATCAAATCCCGGTGCTTTATTACATTTAATATTTGAAATAATGTGCTCAATATCAGTTTTGTCACAGGTAGCATCACAAATGAATTTGGATTATTGTAGTTGCCAAAACATTGTCTTTCTTTATCATAATCGATATCACTGCGAATGTTATTAATAATCTCTGTAGGGACATTTACAAAGAATGAATTAAGTTCGTTTGCTATATTTTTATGATCTGTGATTTCTGTGTTGTCTTTTACTAATGTATCAGTTTTGTTAGTTTTGTTTATGTTTCCTGTAATTTCATTTATAATATGCCACTGTTTTTTACTTCCTTTTACCGTAAAGGAAGTATTGGATTCAACCCAAAAATTCGAAATTGAGCTTTCAACAGATCTTCACGTTTTAGAGTCCCCTGATCCCAAAAAACATATTTTTTTTCATTGGTCTGTGTGTCTGTCTGTCTGTGTGTCTGTCTGTCTGTGTGTCTGGCTGTGTGTCTGTCTGTGAACAGAATATCTCAAAAACGAAAAGACGTATGGCGTTGAAACTTCATATATAAGTTTTTTGTACTATGTAGATGAGACAGCAAGCTTTTTAAAAAAAATCGCATAACCGGAAGTAGGTGTTTACTCTTGTGATTTTTTAGTTTTTTTCGATTTTTTCAAAAACGGCTCTAACGATTTTTTTCAAACTTTACATTTTTATTACATTTTTAATGTGCATTAACGTGAGATAGGTGATTTTCCAGTTGAATACTTCTAAAGTGGGTTTCTTTTGTTTTTTTTTCTATTTTTTTTATTAACTCCTATTTTAAATAGAACACCCGGTATATTATTACATTTTTGAATTCTGCTTAAGATTTTAGAGAAAATTTGTCTCTTCAACTAACGCTCTATTTTGTACCGTTTTTGTAGAATTCGTAATTTTTGAAAATTTTTGACAAATGCTTAAAAATTAAAAATTAAATATTTAACTAATTATAAGATCACTGTAAAAGGAAGTTGTGTGAGTGTATCACACCAGATTTTTAATATTGTTATGGTTTTCTGACATTTTGTTAGTGTAATACGACTCCTTTACCACTGCAATTAGTTTTGTTAAATAATTTCTATAGTTTTTGTATTTCTCTTTTAGTTGTACATTAAATGGTTCTTGTTTCAGTTTTTTAAACATTTTATCTCTTTTTCTTATAGATACTATAATTCCATTTGTTATCCAAGGTTTTATTGGTTTTGTTTTTGCATTATACGTTATAGTTTTACTGCATGATTGTATTTTTTGAGTTAATATATTTATGAAATGTGAATATGCCATAGTTTCACAATTTTCGTTATAAACTTTTACCCAATCTAACAAATTTAAATTTTCCTTTAATTTACAATAGTCAATATCAATTATCGATAAATTTTTATTTTTATTGATACGAGCATCGTCAGTGTTGCTACCTATGACAAGAGCAGTACCATAATGGTCAGCGACATCACATTTAGTTATTGCTGAATTTACTCGAGTTCCGCTGAGGCCACGTACAAATAAATGATCTAAGCAACTGCCGTTCTGACCATTATTACCTGGTCGAGTTATATCTTGTATATAGGATTCAAAACCATTTACAGACAACAAATCAATATATTTTTTTACCATGTCCTCGTTTTTTAGAAGGTCGATGTTCACATCCCCAGACAACACTACACTTTTCTCATTTTTTGTTTCTTGAAAGAATCTCCCAAGTTCATTTGTGAATATAGGCACAGGAATTGCATGTGATCTATATAATCCTAGGAAAGTTGTAGTTGTATCATTTCTAGAACACCTAAGAGGTAAAGTCTCTGCTGAAACAAATTTTAAGTACATTTTCTTAACTGTAACATCATTCTTAACAAAAAATACAACCCCTCCTGATCTGCCGTCCTCTCTGAAATCAAGAAAACTCTGATAACCCACTATATTATAATTTTGTTTTTCGTGTTTATATATCCAAATTTCTGTCAGTAATATAACGTTAGGTTTTGGATCAAGAAAATTATCAATTTTTTTTCTCAAACTTCTAATATTGAAACAAACATGGTAAAACATTTGGTTCTGCACATCAGGGAAGATAGCTTTGCGCTGATACGGATCTTCTATAACTATAAGCCTCTTCATGAGGCAAATTTAATTCATTATTATGATGTAGCTCTATAAACATAGTAAAAAATTAAACTAATAAACATATTTTAATTAAAATGAAATGAATAATCAACACAGCAGCCAACAATCTCCTATTACAGATTAGATAAATCAGAATCGGATTTAATAATAATAGCATTTTCACTATCACCTTTTTTTAACAAAGATCTTCATGTCACGTACCCAGACATATTTGTATCCTTTGTCACTACATAGGCTTCTGGCTTTACGTAACAGATTTTTTCTTGATGGACACAAGTGGTCGTTAATATAAATGTGTTTGACTGGTCCGTTTACGCCAATTTCTTGAGTGTTCAGTTGTTTATGGTTTCGGTAAGCGCTCATTACGTTATTTTTCTTATTCCTAGCAAAAAATTTCACAACAATGGGTCTTGGTGCTTCACTTTTGTAAACGGGATTAATTCTATGTAGCGCATGGATGTCGTTTTCCACGATCTGACAATTTATTGCCCGACCAATTGCAGCGGTTATTTCATTTAGGTTCTCATTTTTTGTTTCTGGTACTCCTTGAATCTCTATATTACATATCCTTGAGTATTGCTCCAGTTCATCTATTTGCCAGCTGATTTACCACCTACTTAAGCTGAGCATTTTAACCACGTCTTCAATTTTTTCATATTCTCGTTGAATACTTGCATCTTCTTGTCATATTCATCGAGTTTTTCAGAGAAAAATGAAACGGATGCCACAATATCTTGTTGCGAGGTTTTTATAGTTTTCATATCGTTGCGTAGTTCATTTAATAAGTTCATTATATTTCCAGCCGAGGGGATATTATTTTGTGGTGCTTTGCAATCGCTGCAGATAAACTTGTTTTTGATAGTCGTACTGCTATCAGAAGGTATTCCAACACATTTGAAGTGATAGAAACGACCGCAGGTACCTTGGCATTGAAGGTCGGAGTTGTTGCGATTGGTAATTGCAATATTACATACTCCACATATATCTGCAATTTTTACGAATAATTCGATTTATTCACTAAAAATGCATACTACCGCTGCACACAATTCACTTTAGAATTTATTTGCACTTGAAATAAAATTTTTAAAATTCTATTAATACTGTAATTTTAGAAGTTTCGGAGGAACGATGTAAAACGTGTATTGCTTCTACTACCACTCTTCTACTCCAATAAACTGGTTTGAGCCGCTGATTACGCCAGCTCGGGCTATATAAAGAGGAATTGAAGACGTTGCAAGACAGACTTTTCCGGAACCTTTCTCCTGACCCAATTCTGCTCAGGAGGGTCTCTAAGCTCTTCGAGGGGATTTCTGTCCGTTAACTTGCATCTAGACTGCTTTGTCAGGAGGGCTACTATAAGGCTCAACGACGGAGATCGTACCAGATAATCCGTACCTAAACTTAATCGCCAGGAGGGCTACTATTAGGCTCATCGGCAAGACTCCTGTGAATAATTCGCATTCGCTCAAAGAACGCTTTAGATCCCTGTAGTGAATTTTCCCGACCCGAAACACCGGAACATATGGTATTAAAACCACTAATTGCGACCTTAACAGCATAGCCCAAGTGCAGCTTAAGGCTCATGCTCCAAAGTCCAGCCTGTATTTACCTGCAGCGGAAGGCCGCATCGCAACAAGTCGACGTTCGCAATTTCGTACGTTTTAATTCTTGGGCCATTCTACGGCGACCGCCGCCTGCGAAGCCCGGCTTTAATTCTATCACAATCGGTTACCTGGACCTCCAAGAATTCCTGAAGTTGACGACAAATGTAAACAAGATAACATCGCAACGGCCGCTCGAAGATATTGCACGTTCTGCACACGTGGAAAACCCGATAACACGATCAACAGCAGGTACGAACTATTAATTGTAATTCTGATTTCATTCCACCCGCTTGAAAGTTAATAGATCGAATTTTATTCATTCACGGCCGTCGTATTTGCGGTCCCGACAAAAACTATTATATTTATGTTAGTAGGTCAAATGAACGCACGAGACATGAGACCTACTTTGAACGGAGGCTGTCCTGGAAGTCGCTAACACCACCTGAAGACCGCCGACAGGGACGCCGACAGAAGAGTACCCGATTTATTTGGATTATAAACATTATAACAATTTATTTTGTCATTATGCCTATAATTTAACTTTATGTATTAACAGTTAACCAAATTATACGCTTATAGATATATTCTGTGTACTTTCACTGTGCTACAAAACTTGAGTGTATTAATGATACCTTTGGCAATCTGAGCTGCCTGGAAAATTGTAGCAAACTCATTAAGCTTTTAAAAATAAATTAAAATTGCTAGTACAGGCTACAACAATAGGAAACAACAACTGTCCCATATTTTGTTTGGCCGCAACTGTACTATTCATAATGCACAAAATCCCTATTCAGGCCCCCTATTAATAAGTGAAAACACCGTGGTGTTATCGTTTTGATGTTTTCAATGTTGAGCTGTCAACTGTCAATGTCATGCCATTTCCAACGAATTGTTTAAGATACGCATTAAATACGTTTTTAGTTTATTTTGATATTAATGGTGTAATCTAATCGAATACTCACTTGACGACTTTAAGAATTATCAGATACCCTTGCTTATAAACTCAACGCGTTGCTTTGTAGAAACACTACTCGCTTTCGGCTCATGTTGTTTCTAAGCAACCAGTTTTGTGAGAAAGCAATAGTATTAAGTATTAAGGACGGTAAGGACATTTTACCGATCGAAGACGATTGTTTGGAGGAGGAGCGAAGCGACGACTCCAATTACTATCTGAGATCGGTAATTACTTAACGTTCGTGATGCTTATGACGTTTTTTGCACGATAGAAATGTATTTTTCTTCAAACGTCAGTAAAATGTGACATTATACCATATAATAATATGTTGGTGGCACTGTAAGTCTACGTCAAATTCGAAATTAGCAGGTTAGGTTTTGCGTCAGTCTGTGTCAAAACCTAATCTGCTAACCTGGAATTTTTATTTACCGTTCTAGAACGGTAAGCATATCTTACTGATTTGTCAACAAACGTGGGAACTAAGTAAAATAGGTCTATTGTGCAAAAAAGTATTTTTGCTAGTTCACAGTCGTCGCGTAGTATTTATTATTACTCATGATTCTGACATGTACGCCAGCATTACATGTTCCCTGTATTTGGTTACGTTTTTTAAAGCACACTAATCCATAAATAATTTGTATTGTAAATTATGCCTTTGTTTCGATTTGTTAGGTGACAAATCTAGCTTTACTTCTCTGGCTTTTTCACTGATTTCTTTTAGTGTACAATTTTCAAAACTTTCATCAGATTCATTAAAATTTTCTGAAGTACCAGAAGTACCCGCAATAATATTGAAGTTATTATACCTCAGAATAATAACTGAAAAATTAGTCAGCTGCAGGTTTAAAATTTGACAACAACAAACAGACAATAAATTGATGAACTACCAGTAAACAATAGTATACCGCCTCCTCGATTAGGATGCTCATTTATTTTCGCGCCTAGCTGCGAAACGTCACCTGAAGAAACATTTTCGCGGCTAGCTGTGCAAACGTGTACTTTTGCGAGTCTGTCGTGATGCGAAAAGCGAATTTTCATACAGTGTAGGATAAAAAATATAAATTTACGGTTTTGCCATGACTGAAAAAAGTGGACAGTTGTAGTACAATTAATTTATTATTTGTTGACATTATAAGCTAATTCAGTAATTTTTAATTGTAAAATGAACAATTACTCGAAGAAAGAAAGAGTTTTTATGATTAAAACATATTGCAGTGGCGTTAGTCAGCTTAGAGTAAGAGATTTGTTTTCTGCATCTGCCATACGCAGGTATACTCATAACTTTGAAGAAGCTGCTAATATTTCATCAAAATAAAAAACTAGAGGTGGTTAGCATTTAATGTTATTTTTTTTTTCAAAAATTAAAACCATAAAATTATAATAAAGGTAATCGAAGGCATGTTGCGGCAGATGGAACTGAATTGGGAGAAACGTGTTTTGGAGATGATCAATATCGACCCAACATACAGCTCAAGACAAATTGGTCGTGAGTTATATGCATCAAAGTCAGAAGTATTGCAAATATTAACAATTGGTAAATGACTTTCCTTGGAACTTATCTCGCAAAGCGAATATTTTGAAACAAAATTTCGTAAATACTCGCACCAAAGAAAAACAAGTGTTCAAAATTATGTACAAAAGAAATACAAATATCTTAACGTTGCTAATAATATTAAAAAGTGAAAGAATACATTTAGAAATGCCCATTACGCAGAGCTGGGCATACTTTCAAAAAGTATTTAATTACTGAATACTAAATACTTTTTATGACCAAAAACTTTAAAAAACTATTTAATTACTAAATACTAAATACTTGATTAAAATCGAATATATTTAAATACCAAATACTTTTTATGACCAAAAAGTAGTTAAATAGTAAATACCTATAATATTTAATAGTTAAACACTTTTATAGAAGTAATTAGATACTTTAAAAGTATTTAAATATTTATTAAGTATTTAAATATTTTAAAAGTATTTAAATATTTTAAAAGTATTTAAATACTTCTAGTTTTTAGATAAAACTAAAATGTAAAAAGACTGTGAAGTAGTACCTATTTAAATAGTAATGCAGTATTTATAAACTTTTTAGCAGTTACACAATTTTTCAAAACATAAAGTTCATAATTTCCTTTTGATACTTAGTAATAATTGTAGTGACCCAAGTAGTAAAGATGGCATAACTTAATAAGCTATTGTAGCATGTGAGCAAACGAAAGTGAAATCAAGCTTGGCTTTGAAAATTGAAAAATATGTCGATTATTAATTCACATTATATTGATGTTTTAGAATGAAATAATGTAAACACCTTGACATTTTTACTTTTATAATACCATATTTAAATTGAAAGCATCAGAGGTAATAGAGCACTTGACTTAATTTTTTCAAAGCCAGCCTTGATTTCTTTTTCATTTATTCACATGTTAAATAAATCATTAAAAACCCGCAAAAAATGTGTATTGGTTTGTGGTGAATGTATAGTTTAGATGCAATAGTTCGGCTAAAAATTTTAAAATAGAGACAATATTTTTTTGATAAAATTACTTATATTGAATATTTAAAAAAAGTAAATCCAGAGTTAAACAAATATAAAATTAAAACAATGTAAACGCTTTTTTCAATTTTTGGGTTTCATATAACAGTTTTTTTAAGTCTTTGCCATAACACAAAACAAATAAAACAATAAACATACAGGGTGGTGAAAAACGCAGGTTATTGGTTGTAGGCCTTCAGCTATAATAAATTTAAATATTAGAAGGTTTTGCGTATTCTGTTAAATACTCGACTTAGTTTTTATTCAAGCAATATTTTTTCTTTTTTTTTTGCTAAAATTTGGATTATAGACCCATAGTGTCAATTCCAAGGTGTAATGTCTAATGTCAGAATAGCTTAAATGATGACCTGTAGGACGTTTAAAATTACGCAAACAATATTTACTAGTTAGAAATTTTTTATTAATGAAATAAACGTAGTTAAATACTCCCAATATATTTAAATACTCTTAAGGTATTTAACTACCTTTATTTCTTCAAAAAATATATTTCCAATTAGTAAATACTTTTTGCGTAACTTTAAACGTCCAATACGTCAACATTTGAGAGTATGTAAATACTTTGAAAGTATTTAAATACTCTCAAAGTATTTAAATACTCTAAAAATATTTAAATAGCCTAAAAGTATTTAAATACTTTCAAAAATATATTTAAAACAGAACGAATGACTATTAAAGACCAAGGGATCGTAAATATTGTATCCGCAATGAAGGATGACGTACATGCTTAACTTATGTACACAGTAAATGAGGTATTTCAGATTCATGCATTACTTTAACGATACCACATTCGAAATAACTACGACAAGGTAACCTGAGAGGTTGATACGATGATCCATGAAGTTCGGCAGCAGATCTGAAGCAGTTCCCAGGGACCCGGAAAGTTTGGCCAGGAGTTGGAGTTCCGCCAGCGTTGGAAACAAATTCAAAAGTACCGAAAAGATTCGGAAGTCCAAGACTTTAAACACTGCCGGCGTTTTGATTACCCGGAACAATAGAAGCGTCTTTAGGACCGTAACGTTATTTCGGCCTAATTGCATCACGATCTCGAAACACGCTTGGTGTGTCAAACTTCTTCAAAGAAAAATAACTAGCATCCCAGAGGGAGCAAGCCGAGCGTAAAAATGCTTGCTCAACAGCAAACTTCCCTGCTTAGAGAGAAGATTGAAAAACTGTGCCCCCGCTTGTTAACAAGCTGAAGGGAATGAAAATACTTATCTCTACACCTTCCTCTTTGGCGGGAAATATGATGTAGCAAATTTCAAATTGTTGTGACCATCTGTCATATCGTTGAATGCTCTAACAATTAATAGCACGAAACTAAACCGCTGACGATCAGAACATTCTTCAAAGCAAGCCAGATATCGAATTGAGAATACCCAAGAAATGGTTTTGTGACCATTGCGTTCAACGGAGCCCGCCAATTAATGTACGGTAGTAGTGAGTGAGCTAACACTAAACTGAATATAACTAAATTCAGGCGCCACTAATTTAACAATAATCAACAATTCGCAAATCCAAATTTGTAAATACTATAGTATTATAAACATCGTTGATTTGCGAGGAAGATGAAATCTCAACAGTTGTTGCCCTTCTGAAATGCAAAAAAACTGATAAGCTATACCTTGTTAAGGTAAAAACACTACATAAATATGGCACCATTAAACTAGGATCTATATACCGGGTGGAGATAAAAACATGCGTTCTGTTAGACAATTAATAGCTGCTGGCAGATTCAAGATATCCACCTCAAAAGATGGTGAAAAACGGAATATTTCAAACGAGAAAATTTTTATTTTATCAACTAGTGTAGAACTGAAACTAGAAGATCACTAGTAAAAATTGGCATTTTCGGAAGCGTGCCCTATCTGAAAATGTGTTGGATATTACCGACATTTTGGAGTAAAACAGTTCTCAATCTTCGCTTAAACTGGAGAATAGTTCTTCTTACTAAATGTATAGAAATATTAGGCCACACTTGCTCTACTTTTTCCCCAAGTTTTTGCAATTTTGGAAAAGGCTTCTTTCGTCGTTTATACTCATTTTCTAGAAAAGCATTCGATATTGAATAACGCTAGGAGCTGTCCACGGTTTATGTGGAAACTCCCTACAAATTCTTTTACTAGTCCAATTTTTTCCTGTATCAAAAGACCAATCGGACTTGAGAAATGAGAAGCCATCACGAACTTTGATTGAATCTAAGGGAAAAAGATAAGTAACTTTTCTTGACACAGGAAGATTACTGAAATACTACGACATGTGCACTGGTGCTGTTTTACTGTCCACATGTTTATTTGTTTTGACACGAGTATACATTGTTCTTAAGTTTATAGATATTAGCCGGAAACGAATTACTTTTCCATTTCTTAGATTTAGGAATCAAACTTTTCACACATATTTTTGGGTTTATTTGTGCTTAAAATATAAAATTCAGTGTCCATATCTTCACTAAGAGTTTAAAACAGGGCGCATTTTTATGGCCACCCGGTATATTATTATTTTATGTATAAAAGAGGCAGTTTCTCGTACTGATATATTTATATGTACAGTCGTGTGCAAATAAATCTGGGACAGTGTTTTTTTCACATGCAGATTCAGTTAAGAATTTGAAGAATATTTCCATGGATTTCCTCTTATCAGAGAGAGTTACGGGTTTCAGTACCTGTTAAAGTTTAATGTAACTCTTTCTGATAGCAGGAAATCCATGGAGATATTCTTCAATTCTTAACTGAATTTGCATGTGAAAAAAACACTGTCCCAGATTTATTTGCACACGACTGTACATATGTAATCTTAAAGTTATGTTATTTAACAGTACATAACAAATTCGCTACGTGATCACGAGGCGCTTACAGTAACTTGGTAGATTTAGATTAAGCACATACCCAAATAAAAAGTACGTAAGAAATACGTATTGAACATTACTACCTCACTAAATCCGAAATAAAGGTGATTTGTCACATCACCTTAATTCACTCACATACCTTCTAATAATTTTATCCTGGAACGTCTATAGGTATGTCAATTGAAAAGTAATGCCAACGTGAAAATATTTAATTTACTGTGCGATTGAACAAGGGAGGAAGCTGTCTGTGCCCGTACCCTATTAAAGGACAGAACGTTAAATTGACACTCTAGTACTCCCAACCATAAGCCAAAACTACGACTCTATGATGACCACATCGGAACTCTAAATTATATGTTTTTTTCCTTCGTATTATAGTAATTAAGAGTAATTATACTGGGTGAGTTTTTTAAAGTGCTACAAGGCGATAGCTCGAAAACCGTTTACAATATTTTCATGGAACTTTTGTGAGGTATTAGAGAGATGGGGAGACATATTTAAACATATTTTTGACATTTACCTCCTATCTGTGTTTTGAGGGGTGGGGGGTAACTTTGGAATTTTAAATAGGATGATGTACTTTTGTTTATAAAATTCGAATCTACGTAACAAACTACGTATGTCTACAAAAGATTTTTTGATTCGCTTTTGTTTTATTAGGTTATATAATTCAAAAAATGTAAAATTGTCGTTAAAACGTCAAAATTCTCAACTTACTTAAATAAAACTAACGCATTTCTATGGAAACGAATTCTAATTTTGAAATAAGTGAACTTGATTTATTGGTAAAATGTATGTATTTTTTAATTTCTATCAAAATTTAGTCACCATTATTCCGTAACCGAAAGGGCAAATCAAAACATGTTTTGTACATATACATAGTTTTTTACGTAGATTGGATTTTCTAAACAAAAGTGCATCATCCTATTTAAAATTCCAAAGTTACCCCACATCCGTCAAAACACAAAAAAGAGGTAAATGTCGAAAATATGTCCCCCCATCTCCCTATTAACCTCAAAAAAATTTCATGAAAATATTGTAAACCGCTTTCGAGATATCGCCTTGTAACACTTTAAAAAACTCACCTGGTAGACTGATATGCGCAACAAATATTTAAGTAGCTGTACCAAATCTTATCAGTTAAATATGAAGATGTTGAACTACAGGTCTATTGTTGCTGCAAAATAGTTTATTCATAACCTCATATGTAATAAGGTCATTATTGACTTTTAAAAAGTTGGAAATTGAGCTATTACCTTCTTTTACTTTCCAACCGGTATGAATACTGGCTATGAATAAAATAGTACACATGCCTTAGTGGAAGTTTTCATTACAGCCTTCAGCTATAGCTCACCTCGGCGCTCTGCGCCTCGGTAATCTACAACATTAACCATTGGCTGTAATGAAATATTTTTCACCTCGGTACCTAATCTGCTCTTGTATATGCACTTGCACAGAACTAGTCCATTTCTTAGGGCTCGCTTTAAGGGCGAGCGTTGGTTTATGTGCAGTTATGGATTCGGTGAAAATGGAACATTGTATTGCTATTAATTTTTTCATAAAGGAGGAGAACTGATAAAAAGCACAACGAACTGAAGTTTTAAATGATCATTTTTTGATGAGTTATTTAAATATAGTGGTAATTTCTCATATTTTGTGTCTATATCTGAATATCTTCTCTACGTCAATATGAATAAGTTAAACTGGTCTGCTTCTATTATGCTTCGCTGTAACATATTTTCTAGATGCACTCATACAGTACCAATGCATGATGTCAGCACTTTTAGTGAGTGAATTATCAAGGGTAATACCACAAAAGGTGTTTTTTCGTTTATATGTAAATTATTGCTATTAAATTTCTCGAAACCAAAACTGCTTTAAAAATTCCGCTAGACCGCAGATCGAATGGAATTCGAGCAGTTTTTTGTTGAGAGAAATTTTGAATAATTTGTGTGTAAACGAAAAAAAATCTCTTCAAAAATGTTACCTTAAGTGGTATTTGGAGAGATATTCAACAATATAAATATAACACTTGGATTTTACTGTGTTCGACGATACACATTTTTAACGTTTTCCATTATTAATTCAATACTGGAGCTTCCAAAACCATTATTATTCACTTTGGCGTTTTTGGGGAAATGTCAGTGAAAGGCTACTCATTGAATTGAATTCATTAACACGTGAAAACACTGCGACATTGGGTGTTTTCAATTATAGTAAATTTTTATTGGCCGTTCTGGCAAATTGACAAATTTCATTGGTTTGTTTATTATAGTATTGAATAATCTGTAAAATACCATAGTCTAAATCTAGTTAGACTTCTCGACTTTGTGAATGATCATTGCTTTGTCGATAGGTTAGTTATAGAATATACATTTAGGGTTAGGAGATGTACTCGATAATTTCAAGGAGGACTCATATATTATGTAAACAAAAATTGCTGCATCGGCATCATTTCATCATATTGCAATAATTTCCATAAAATATCGATCATGGGGTAAACTCAAGGCTGCATGAGTCTGCACATTTTATACGGCCCACTATTTCTCCTTCAAGGTGCATTCTGCACCAAAGTAGCAAAGGTGCACGCTTGACAGCACGGCGGGGTTTGAACTTAGGGCCTTTCAAATTGGCGCTAAATTAGGGCCGCACTTTCTCCGTTTAGAGCGATATGGCCGAAGTCACAGCGAAGTTTAATTATCTACTCTGTTTCACATGATTAGGCAAACGAGCGATGCAAATGAGTCAAAACTGCAGGCTTGCGCAACGGCGTGAATTTCGCGCTTATGCCCGATATGACCATAAACCATGATCAGATATTTCTTTCCCCGTAGATTTTTCGCGATCGCAGATAGGCTAATTGCAGCTTTTTGCGTCGGTTTGCTCCGCTCGAGTTGCTCCGAGGGGCAAACGGCTCGGCGATCTATGCGAACAACTCCAAATTAGCGATGATTAAGTCATTAAAGATAACGGAAGCTGGTTCCGCGAAGCCCGGGAAACAATATGATGACGCCAGAATCTAACCTTCGGTTTTAATTGCAACTGCTTTAATTTGCGGTTTTCTCAACAATTTTATTATGAGTCCCGTGCATATAATAAACAAATCGCACAAATTAATTCCGCAAAAGATTAGTATCGGACGGTCCAACGCCGACCGAGTTCTTGCCCAAGAGCCCCTTATTGTTATTGAGATAAGTTAATATATCGACCGAATCGTGCCATATTTAAATTTATTGCGGTTTTATTCCCGGCATGAGTCAGGTTTGTTAGATACAAATGCGCCCAATAAATCTAGACAGTAATTTGTAATTACGCCAGTCATTCAGGGCCGTAACAAGGGACACTTTGAAGGGCGTGGCTGCCGCAGGCTCAAAAGTGGAAGAAATTCATTTGGATAATTTGGGGACATTGTCAAAAATAACGTGCACTTACTTATCTGTGGTAGCAGCAATTATAATGGAATTTCAATGGGGAAATTATTATAGGCTTCCTGGTTGCACATTTACTTTCCTGGTTTATTTTTAATTATAAGTACCGTAACAGATCCTCTTCTTCGATATGTTTTTATCGATTATCACATCATCATTATTTTTATCAAGGCTACGATTCGCCTCTATCTCTTTTATGTTTTGTTCTTGAAAAAACCTATGTGGATGCTTTTCAGGGAAAAACTCGACGATCTAATCTAGTTAAATTATCTATTGACAACCAAATAATCGGATGTAGAAACAGCAGTTGTTACATTAACAAAAAACATCTATGAAGCAGCATGTTTTCTAAACATCTACAAAATTAAATCATAAGGTTTCTGCATATACCATTCCAAATGGATATCCATCTCAAGAAATGGGGAGTGTCATCATGAAGAAATTAGCATTAATGAAGTATCAGAATTTAATCTAATCACCGGCAAAGTTTTATGAAGCCTATGAACTATCGATGAAATATATAACACATATAACCCTCACATTTAATGCAATACTGTGGACAAATTACTTCCCAAACAGATGGAAAGTTGCCAATTTACCGTCAATTATGGGAGAAATTAGAAGAAGGTACTTCATATAGGCCTATAAGCTTCTTACCCATGCTCCTTGAAGTTGTGTTAGATACTTTAGGAACCCCGCTGTTGGGGCGTTAAATTGTAATGAGACTGTCTGATCTCCACAATTGAGTTTACCATCTCTTCTTGCAAGCAAGCTCAACAGCAATGAGATTTCTCTTACTTTATTTACATCAATTGTGGTCGTGGAAAACTCCTGTTAAAATAAACCCAATAATTGACCTGGGCTCGTTTGACGAGATTAGCTCCAAAAATCTACTCAAATAAAAGTGAGTTTGTTTAAATACTTATGAACGACAAATAGATATACGTCCTGTCAATGAAACCACACTAAGTAATATCAATATTAAATATTAAACCATAAAGTGGGTGGCTGGTGCTACTTAAATGTCAATATACGAACAAACAGCTGGTTTTAAATCACACAGCCGACAGCTGCTAGTCTACCACGCCTGTGATCAGATCAGCGAGCATCGAAAACAAACAAGCGTACACAAACACATCTGATTTGGTCGAAATCACCCACACTGAGTGATTATTGATGAATTAGTACCGCTGCCTGCTTTACCGTCTATATATAGATTTCTAATGTTCTCCCGGTGATGACATCACTATTGCGTCACTCAATGACGCTGCCGCTTCATTTGATGTGTAGGGAAACCTTCTAATTGCCAACAGCAGCATATGCAAGACTTCGAAGCCTTTTCACGCAGTTAACAGCAGCTGCTGCAACGCTCTTCTTTTATAGTCCTTTACGAAAATGCAGACACGCTTACCTTCAACTGGCGCTGAGACGTATCTTCCAGAACTGGCTTTCACTTCTGCACACGGACCCCTCAAACATCGCTCTCCCTGTAAAACTCGACAACTTTTGGAACTTTTAGATGGCAGGTGGCGCGGGAGCTAAAAATACATTGGTGCGAGTTTAAAACTTATAATGGAGCACTTAAAACCAATTATGAACATGAAACAGCAAACAAAAATGATGTACAAATCGGCTGAACATTGAACTATTATTTTAAACCCATTCAAACGAGCCAGGTTAAGTTCCTGTTTTAAAATTTTTGGGAAAATATGCAGCAAATATTGAAGTTTTAATAATAGTTCGAAAACATCAATTCAGATTTCTGCTGTTAGAAGAGCTCATCGCTTTTCGCATACCATTACCTCATATTCTATGTGAACGCCCTCTTCGTCATGCAGGGGGGTTCCATTTTATTATTTGCTTTGGTAGCCTGTTGTATGTCATTTTTGCACATGTCCATATCACACCAGATGTCGCTGTTCTATTTTAGCTATAACTGTTTGTTGTCACCCATACTGTGTCTGATGGTATCGTTCTAACTCTATCTCTCTGAAAAGTTCCGGAGGCTCTTCTTATTTACTTCACAAATGTTTTATGTTTCCGTCCCATATAATAGCATACCTTTAATTATCACGTTGTAGATATCCATTTTCCTTTTCTTGCTAATACTTACATTTGCTTCAAAATATACCGTGAATGCACCTAACAACTTTTCTACCAGTTATTACTCTACTTTTGATGTTGAGGCCGTTTTGACTAGTTTTTATTGATGGGGCTTCTATTTCATAGACTCCTATTTTATATTCGATTGTTTATCATTTTTTTGTTGGAATATTATCACAGGCTTTTTTGATATCTAAAAATATTAGTAAGTGAATCTCTTAATCAGTTCCTGTCATATTTTTCATTAACTGTTTAACATAGAATATATTTTGATTGTCGGATTGACCGGCTCAGATGCCTTGATCTTCTTCTTCTTCTTCAGTGTATTATCGTTCCATGAATCGGGTACTGGGTATTTATGGTTTGAAATTAATTTGAATTCCGTTGCTTATCAGCTTTCTTCTGAAACCTTTCTGGATCCGCTGACTTCTCATTCTGCAAAATTCCGACTGTAACCTCAACTTGCTTTACGTCTAACTGTATTTCTTCTTCCTTCCACATTTATGTCTTCTCGGTTTACGTTTTCAGCTATACATTTTTCTAACAGAAAACCTTTGTAATATTTTACCCAATCTGTAATCTTATTCGTACCAATTTGCTATTGTTTCTCGCCTTGGAACTTTAACATTTTTTATGAAGAAGTATGGAAGTTCTGTGCACCTTCTTCTTCTTGATCTACTTTTCTCCATTTCTGATTGAATATTTCATTTTTCCTGCTGCACGTCCCAATTCCTAACGTTCGTTTTAGCATCTTGGTCTGTTTTTTATTAGATTCATTATTTCCAAGGCTTATTTTAGACTTTTTAGCAAATTAAAATATTCCGAATACTGGAGAAATAACCCAAATAACCCCCAACCTGGAAGACCATCTCATTTGAGTTTAAGATTTTCCTGCCTTAGACTGACTGATATCCAAAAGTGGAGAGGTTTAGTCTCCCTTATTAGTGTCCCTTCCGCCTTTCTTTCCATTTGGAGCTACGTCTTCTTCACCGAGTCCCCCGTTGAGATATTTTATACTTTTTATACTTACAGGCAGGTTTATTTAAGATAGGCTCTATTTGACGCTAATAGGATACGATAATTGTAGGTAAAGGTGGTTCGAGGACATTTGGCCAGGTAGTGGCCTCTTACGATGGGTAACTCCCTACCTGAGCCTATTTTTTTATCGAGAACACAGACACACAAGGATTTAGATTGCGTCCGATAAGGCATGGTACAATAGATAGTCTAACTAAAAAGCTGCCTCTGTCATCCAAACTTTCAGCTTCTAATCTTATCCTTCTTTACACCGCATATTTTCCAAGGACTAGACTCATCATAGTTGCGACATTTCCGGAAGATATAGCGATCTTGGTATCATGTGTCGACCCAGCACTGTTTTCAGGAAATGTCTAAACCAAGCTTCTTCTTTGTTTTGGTTAAGGGTTTTACTTCCACTCCATATTGTAATGGTTTACTGACCACAATTCTGGTTGCCCAACTAACACGAAAAATAAATAATTTCAAAATGAGCACAGAATTAAATGTATTATTTATTGCAAGAAAGTCGGTACTTTTACACTAATAAATGCACTTGAAATGAGTAGCAGTAATTATAATTTAAGTGAGAAAGATTAGTATTAGGTAAGGCAGAATTCGAAAGGGTTACGTTCAACGTTTTATTAATAATTGATGCTAGGAATGGCAAACACAGTTTAATTTATGTAGATGACAGATTTGAGTTTGGTGAAATCAATACAATGATATGAATTTTAATATAATACAGAGATGGTTTGTGAAGTACAAAAATTATATGAGTATTATGATTAAAAGTGTATATTAACTGCAAACGGCAAAACAACTGAAGGGTAACGAAAAAATGTTTGAAATATATGAATACATGTAGCAGGAATTGGCCTCTTTCAGTATTAGTAGTGGGATTTTGTTGGATTCGAGAGGAACATGTAGCTTGTACATGTATTTGGTTTTATATCCATTAATTTACAATTGAGAAATTAATTAATAGGACATTTCAATACAGGCAGATATTGATGAAACTGATTTTACGATCGACAAGCCTAAAGAAAATGAAAATCCGGAAGGCAGCAGGGCCCGATGGAATTACTCGTAGTATAGAATTATTGAAATATGGACACTTCTAGAATTCAGAAGCAGAAGCCATATCAATATTTAAAAAAGGAGACTGCTCAAAATGCTCAAATTATCGAGGGGTCAGTATACTAAACACCACCTACAAATTATACTATAAAAAAGTTAATGAAAGAATAAAGCTGATAGCTGAAGCATTACTAGACGAAGGGCAATCCGGATTTCGCAAACGCCGCTCATGTAGTGACAACATATTCATTTTAAAAATATTAATTGAAAAAAGAAGAGAATTCAACTTAGAAACCCACATAGCATTTATAGATTTCGAACAGGCTCTTGACTGCGTAGACAGACAGAAACTCCAAGAAATAATGAAAGGAAAAGGACTTCCTGACCACCTTATAGAAATCATAAGGTCATTATATAATAGCACAAACATAATAATGAACAACAATGGCAGTAAGAATGATAAATCACCCTCTTTATTTAATATTTATATCGACGACGTGGCTAAACATTAGAAAACACAAGTAAACCCAGGGATAAAGCTACGAGAAGACAAAAACATAAACTTGCTGCTATATGTCGATGATTTAACAATAATTCAAAAGAACGAAGACGATCTGCAAAGATCAATTTACCGTCTCAAACTACTCCGTGAAAACTACAATTTGAAAATATTTAAAGACAAAACAAAGATAATGGCTTTTCAAAGAAAACAACCGGTGCGATCGAAAATAATAATATAATAGCTGGAAAGACTTTAAAACAGATATCCCATTTCAAATACTTAGGCTGCGATATCACATACGAAAACAACAAAGATATAGAAAATAAGATTCATAAATTCCAAGACATTTGCGGGACAATAAATATAACGTTAAAGCACAAAACAAGAAAAGAAACAAGAATGAAATTTTACAAGACCATGGTCGTCCCTATATTCACTTTGGAAGCAAATCGTGGATAAAAAGCACAAAAAACAAATCAAACATACAAGCAGCGGAAATGAGATTTCTTAGAAATGTTAAAGGTTGCACAAGGAGTGATAGGTTAAGAAACGAAGAAATAAGAGAAGAACTAAAAATGTTCAACCTTAACGACAAAATAGAAGAATTTAGAAACAATTGGAGACAACACGTTTAGGATGACAGAAGAAAGAATACCCAAGAGGAAGCAGAGGCGTAGGAAGACCGAAGAAAAGATGGTTCTAAACAAGTGAAGTTCGGAACAGGCAGATTTACCTAATCCTTGATGATACAAGAAGAAGAAGAAGAAGAATTTACAATCTTTTACTTGCTGGCTTTTCTGTTGCGGTTGCCACACATTTTGTTATATCTTATCAGCATAGGCTTAAACTTGTGGTGGTTTAGTATACATGTGTGCAAATGTGCTGATACAAGAAGAGTAACTAAGACTATCTTTAAAGAAGAATGAAAAAGAAAGTATACTTCGCAAGAGGTAACAGAGGGTTCGGAAGAGTTAGATATCCGATGGAAAAACGAAGAAAACTGTCTATGGCGAAAAATCAATGGAGAGAACTGTGGAAAACACCAACAAACTCCATACTTGATACCGAAAGGAGTTCAAGCTTAAGTAAGTTTGTTAATCATGATTCTATAGCTCTTGTAGATATTACTTCTCAGCTTATTTCAGGTAGTTAATAATTAAGAATTATGTGGTTTAATTTATTTATTATAGATCTTGTTTTTCGGAAGCATTTTCATGCAGACTTCTATATACAATATTCGTACGATCTTTTTATGACGATTTCAGCTACATAAAATTTATCTGCTACAGCCATGGGATGAATTTCTGCAGGTTTACTGCAACTCTTTCCGTTATTGGCATCAGACTCAAGGATGCTCACACTCTCATTGTTAGGTACGTGCCAAATGACAACACGTTATTTACTAAAATTCATATTCTTCTTCTTCTTTTTCTTTATTAGCCCGTCGACATCCATTGTTGGATATAGGCCTCTCCTGTTGACTTTCATAGATCTCTGTCTTAGGTTTTTCTAATCCAACCCAATCCCGTCGTTCTCTTCAAATCGTCGATTTACCTGGTTTGTGGCCGGCCTTTATTTCTTTTTTCCATATATGGCCTCCATTGTTGTATTTCTTTATTCCAACGCCCATTGACTTGACGCATGGTGTGACTGGCCCACCTTCCATTTTAACGAAGCTACTTCTTCCTTTATATCTCTTAACTTTGTCTTGTTTCTGATATCCACATTCTGTATTTTATCGCTTAGGTTAATATTTAACATCTGTCGTTCCATAGCTCTTTGAGTTTTTGCTAGTTTTTCTAATAAAGTTTTTGTTACGGTCCATGTCTGAGCAGCGTAGGATAATACCGGTAACACACATTGATTGAAGACAGCAATTCTTAATTTTAGGGGTATTTTTTGGTATTTTGCTTTATTTGCCGAATGCGGACCATGCTAACCGTATACGTCTCTGTATTTTCGCTTCTTGGCTTGATTTGTTGCATTTAACTACAGCATTTCTGTTCTCTCCTTGACTTGTGATTGTTTTCGTTTTTTGTCTATTTAGTTTTAAACCAACTTTCTCGGATTCAATTTTGATTACTTCTAACATTTGCTACAAGTCCTCAAATTTATCGGTTATTACGACAACGTCGTCAGCATATCTTAGAATTCTTAGATGGTTGAGCATCCTCCCATTGATGTTTACTTTTTTTTTGGCCCATTGAAGGTTTTTTAAATATATCTTCTTGTGCTGTTATAAATAATTTTAGGCTCATTGAGTCCTCTTGCCCTACTCCACGTTTTATTTGAATTGGTTGTGTATCTTCGTGTAGTTGAACAACCATTGTTGCTTGTTGGTAGATAGATTTTATTAGTTGTGTATATTGCAATGGTCTTAGGCCCTACGGCTCTGCTCTGCTTGCAGTACAGTTTGAAAATTAAGTCACTAAGCACAGAGTTGGGATGTCTTATCTAGCTGCAATGCTAAATTTAAATGTCAATCAGTAAATGCATTGAAAAAGAGATGCTTGTATTAAGGTAAATGAATTGATTAAGGAACGCAAAGGGGCAAACACTGTTTTTTTCACAAGGTTGAAGTCAAAGTTCAAATTAATTAATTATTAGGTTTGGGAAGAATGAATAGCCAAACCAATGGTTGCTATGGGCAGGTCATTGAAGCGTAGATTTCAATATAGCTAATTAGGTACAATTTGTGAACAATCTTAAAAGGTATAAGCCAGAAAAATAATAATATTGCAACGAGCAATTAAGAAGGCAGGCATAAAATAGCAATTGTGAGAAGCAGACATGACATGGCAAGGGGAAAAGCAAATAGCAACACAGGAGAAAAAAAACCGAGTGAAAAGGAAACAGTTGGACACCCAAAAGCATTTTTGAAGGAAGTGAAATCTTAAAACTAGCAGTGCAATTACGCGAATGAATAAAGCAACGCAAATACTAAAACGTGTAGTGGCGCAAAGAGACATTTTGACTATTATAAATGTAGACAATATTTTAGATATAAGAAATGTATAAACTTAATAATTTGTAAGAAAATTTAATTTAAAAAGTAACTGATTTGAACTTGGTTAATTTCCGTTTTTATATTTATTAGATTAGCATTTGTTTATAACGGATATCATGAGATAACAATTGAATAAATTATAAAATTGACATGCAGTTTAGTGCACCCTTATAATTAAAGTTTTTACATAATAAAATACCATTTTACCAAAAAAGAAGATTATACCATTGGGTTGAGCAAGTGTCAGAGCTTCTGTGAGAGTGTGGGTAGCTATTTCCCAAAAAAAGAAAAATTCACAAGAAGCACTTCCGAGGCTGTTCGCTAGCGATCCAGCTCGAGATTTCGACTTTCGATTCGGGGCAAAATAAGGTTCCTGCGCCCGGGATTTCGACTGCAGCGCACCAGGGAAGACTGTACGAGACCATATAGCAGCAACAGCACCGGAGAAGACTGTTGCAGTGGCAGATTCCAGTTGGAGTACCTTTCCGAGGGTTGTAGCGTACCATCTCAAAACTCAAGGTACAGTTTTTAACTAAAAGTAACGGCGTTAGCTTCTGGAAATTTGTACGACTACGAAAGCAAACCTTACTGAACAACATCCAAGTGTATTACAGTAACCAGCGAAGGTGCATTTCAAATTATTAACCAGACTCCAGTTGTGAGGTTAGGTGAAGATTAAAAATTGCTAAAATTCGAACGGCGTTGCTTCCGACGTCATAAGACACATTAATTCCTGAAACAAATGAGATTTATAACTCCCAAAGCACTACAATTTAAATAAAATACCTGTTGTATGTTCACAAATTTGAATTTTAAAGTCAACACGCTTACTGCCGGATTCAAACTACTTTGTGTAATTTGACAGCAGCGTATACATTTGCGACTGCGTATTTGGAAATAATTTGGGTGCACAGTGGCATACCACATTAAGGTAAAATTTTACAGATTATCAGGAACTCACCCCTTTTGAATGGATTTGATTGTCTACCGAGCTAGCATTATGAGAATAAAATTGCAGGTAAATAAAATACAAAAGAGGGCATAATACTTTTTATTTTGAGTAAATAAAATGAAAATTTCAATACCAGGCTAGATTATTTTAATCAGTTTCTCTTACATTAAAATTCATAAAAAGGGGGTTGTTAGATCAAACCATCTCAATATCTATGGTCTATTCTGCTGCATTGTAACGCTTTTTCAGTTGCCCATAATTCCAGACTGTCAAAACTTTCTCATAGTCGATGAAAACCAGATATAAGGGGAGGTTATATTCCGTTGCCTTTTCTATAAGGGTTTTTATTGTTAGTATATAATCACAAGTGCTATAATTTTTCCTGAATCGCGCTTGCTCAACGGGATGGTATAGTTTTAATTTATTCTCCATTCTGTTTATAATTACATTTGTTAATAATTTATAGACTTATGACAGCAAATATATTGGTCTGTATTGTAATGTATTGTATTATCTGTAACCTTATTTACTTTGCGGTGTAGAGGCTGGTGCTTTATGCGCTGGCATCTGACGGTACAATGCTCAACATGTCCCCGTTTCGGAATACAGAGTTAGAGCGCGCCTTTGGTACTTGCGCAGTAACCATTGTGTGAGGTGTGTGTCTTGGTGATGTGTTGACCTTGTTACTCTATCTTTTAGGTCTGTGGTTCTGAGTAGAGCACAGTTAATTTGGTAACCAACTGTGAATGGTCTCACCGAGCCCGATTCCAATCGCCAAGGCTGCTGAGAAATTCCAGCCCCCGTGGAATTCGAACCTAGGATTTGCTTAATGCAAGACTGGCGCTTACCTAACTGCGCCACGCGGCTTTCATATTGGTCTGTCATTTTGTAAATTACTTTTATCACCATTTTTATATAGTAAGACTACTAAGAAGTTGTTCCAGTCTGCTGAAATTTCCATTTCAGTTAGTCATTTATTTAGGAGTGTTTTTAATGCTTTTATTATTGTTATGCCGTCTTCTTTTAAGAGTTCTGGAAGTATTTCATCACTTCCTGACGCTTTCTTGCGTTTTAAGTTTTTTATATTGGCTAGTATTTCCTCTTCAGTTATATCTGGTATTTCTTCCGAGTTTACGTTTGTGATCTTTGTTTTTAGTTGCTCTTTGATGTTTTCAGGTATCGCATGTTTCTGTTCGTACAAGTCTTCGTAAAAGTACTTCGTTACATTTAGTATCTCATCGCGGTTTCTTATTTCTCTGCCATTGTTGTCTTTAATATTGTTGATATTATTTCTACCTAGTGATCTTCTTGCGCTTTTCATATTTCTATTTTCTTCAATGAATTCTTCAATCATCTCTTCCTTCTGTTTTTTTTATCTTCCCGGATCCATTTTTTCAGCTTTTTATTGATTCCTGTGTATTCTATGGTACCTTGTTTTCCTTGTCTCAGTAGCTCTCTCCTTTTTTGAACAGTGTTTTTGTTCTCGTACTCCATTCTTTGTGCTTTTTTCTTGTTGCTTTGGCCACTTTTTGGCCTGCGTCTAACATTGCGGTGTTTATAATTTTGTTTAAGTCATCTATGCTTTTGCTATTGAGATCAGGTGATTTATTTATATTCTGATTCAATTTTCGCTCATATTCGAACCTCTCGTTTTTAGAATTTTTCTATCTATTTGAGGTATTCTTTTTCTGATTGTTTTCGTTCTTTCCCTTTTTGCGTCTATCTCTACCTTCGCTCTGACTATCCTATGGTCACTTCCTGCGTTTATACAGTTTAATACCGATACATCTTTGATCATGTATTTATTGGTTGATAAAATATAGTCTATTTCATTTTTCGTTTATCTATTTGGGGAGATCCATGTCCATTTTCTATTTGATTTTTTCTGGAAAAAGGAGTTCATTGCGTATAATCTGTGTTGTTTAAGAAATTGCATTAGCATTTGACCTCGTTCATTCCTTTCCCCCATTCCGAATTTTCCAATTTTCTCCTCACTTGGTTCTAGCATTTTGCCCAATTTTGCGTTGAAGTTCCTAATTACTAGAGTATTCCGGGAGGGATTTCTTTGCATTGCTGTTGTTACTTCTTCATAAAAGATTTCTACTTCTTCGTCTTCGTATGCTGACATAGGAGCATAGACTTGAATAATCTTAAGGTAGCAGAGCTTTGATATTTATATATTGATGTAGCATACTCGGTTTGAGATTCCATCGAAAACTTTTACATCTGACGCTCGCTTTTTATGTATTATAGAACCCACTCTTCCTCTATTGTCTTCAGCTTCCAATACTCCTTTGTAGTATAAGGTATTTCCTAAATTTAATGTTATACACTGCTCTCCTTTCTTTTTGACTTCGAAAATTCCTAAAATGTCCCAATTTATTCTCTTTAATTCCTCTTCTATCTCATATAATTTTTCAACTTTATTCATCGATCTTATGTTGTAAGTAGCAATCGCCAATTTCGTTTTCGATCGTATGTTATAGGTAGTAATATTCATTTTCATAGTTCCTCTTTGTTGTTCTCGGTCGTGGTTTGTGTTTGGTTTGATTCGCAAATTTTTTCCTCCCCCAGATTCCATGAGGCAGCCCTCCTTAGAGGGGTGGGACTTTGGTTTACCCAACTGGGGTCCAGATCCTTTTGTTTTAAAATTTGCCATTCAAAAGAGGGGTATAGCCATAAAACGCCAAGCTTATTAAATATTAAGTTCTCTTCAGAATTGACATCTCAACTTCTATTCTCAGTCCTAAACAGGTCTATCTGTCACGCCCAACTCCAAATGTGGCAATTCTTAACACAGGTTACGAATCTACACATTGTTTTTTACTTGTGCACATTAAAAGTCCAAACACGCCTTTGCTGCTTCGTGGAGCTACCTACCGTGTTATGGGAATGAACAGAAAATAAAGTGGCTCATCGTAACTTTCCAATGAAAATAAATCGTATAATTTTTGTCCCACTCTGTAATAAGATTCCTACTATTAGCTCTTTATTAAACATAAACCAAATCATATCACGTTAACAAAAATGTATTATTAGTGAGCAATATATTCTAGGAGCAGCATTTTTTATTTACAAATGTAGTAATTTTACCCAAAATTATCCAATTGACGAATAATGAAAGGATGAATTGCAGGCAGTTAGCAGCCCCATACTAACTTTTTAATCGCATGTATTGCTGGCATCACTAAAAATGCCCTGCAATTTTCCAGAATAAATGTCTATCTTGATTGAGAGTGTAAGTGGTAGCTACTGCTTGGATGAAAGCAACTGAAATTTTTGAATTAGGGCACGCTGCATTGCTACCCGCCCTGGGCGCTAGTAGTTTTGTAAAAACCACATATTCTAACGTAGGTATTAAGTCTTTCCACAATAATAATAAAAACTTTCTTACTTACAGTTTCTAATGCAAATTAGGCAATTAAAGTCAATCACTATTAGTGTCACACAATTTCAGCTTTAATGGCTTCATTAAGTAACTTATGTATTTATCCTGTAATTGTGGTTATATAAGAATACTGTGTCCAATTTTGATTAAGTTCAATAGTATCACTTTGGAGGTGATTTATTGTGGTTTCTGCAGGAATAATTAAAACATTATGCAATAATTTCCAAGGCAATAATTGAATAGGCAAAGAGTTCATAAGAACGCATTTTCGAAAATGTTTTAGGCTAATTTGTCCTTCTTTTTGATTTGTTGTTCAAACATCCAGTTATCGTTTATTTGTATACTAAAATAGTGAAAGATCTATAAAAATTTTAAGACTTTACTAGAACATACACTGAAGAACAAACTTTACTCTAAAAGTGGCAAAACATTAACGTGGTGAAAATAACTCCTTGCTACTTTAGAGGTAAGATATATAATTAAAATTGCACCACGAATGAACATCGTTTTAAAATAGTTATTTATGTACCAAGGCCGTAAAAAGGCGTTTATAAGCCACAGTTTATATACTGACCCTAATATTCACAATTAAAATAAAATTTAAAATGTTTATAAATGTTGACAACCTACGATGTCATTGCTTGACAAACAAGTCACTAAGCGAGGACCGTAAAGTACTTTATGTCTTACTACTACATTATTGTTTCTTAATAACTGGGACACAAGGCATATTATGGGGTACATAATACTCTGGCGGGCATTATGAGTTACTATAGTACTTGACTCATCAGAAATTACAAACGTCACATTTCTATCCAACCACGTACCTCGATGCGTCGATGCGTTCACATGTTGGATGATCAACTACTGCGATCGTTCAAAATAAGCTTTCTGATCCATTATTTAGGTTATTAAGAAACACTAGTACCTACCCACCTGGAATCATAAGAGATATAAATTACAAAGGCCAATTTGGATGCCGTTATGATAACTAAATCAACCACCGAATGGAAATAGCGATCTACTCACGATCTAAACTATCAATTAAAGTATTTCACAGATTCAGCTTAATTATTATTGTATTAAAAATAGGCGATACCACGCGCATGCATTATTAAAACAATAATGTAAATTTACTTAGATTGATGAAAGCTGACAAAGCTCAAGCTAGAGCGAAGAAATGTAGTGGCGGTAACCAAGCTACTGGTGTAGTCGAAGATTGTTTGCGAGTTTCGATGGTAGCTCAAAATAGTTGTAGCTCGAAGCGGTAGACAGCGTCGAAGATGAAGTAATGGTGGAAGGAGCCCATGCGAGGCTTGCGATATCCGGTACAAAACCGAAAGTGAAGTTCTCCGATACACCAACGAGGCGTTAACAGAACTTTAAAATGAGGTTATGCGGGTTTGACGAAAGTGCCACCAGGGCTGTAAAAATGCTTCAACATGGTAAATTACTAAACGAAACATTTCGAACTATCTGCACCTTATTAGCTTCACGGCAAGTATCTGGATTCTGCCCAGTGTTGTTTGTGCTAGCATTCGTTGGAAGAAGTTTACCGCAATTACCCCTTCTGCTGCAATAAAACCAGTGGCGACGTCAAACCTACGCAAGAGCTGATGGCATCCCCATAATAACAAAATATTACTACCAATGTTACCTATACTACTTGACACTTTCTGCAATTGTATTCTGCTTAAAATGCAATATGAAACATAGCTAAAAAATATTTAATTGCATTGGAAGAGTAAGCAGCAAAAATATCAAACTACAGTTTAGCAAAATTAAGACCAAATATATTCAGATGATCCATAAAGATCAACATAGAAGCAGCGGATATATTGTTTTCTATTAAGGGACTGTTAATAAAGGAAATAATATAGAAAAACCAGTTAAAGCAAAGCTGCTACTACCGAATAAACTTTAATAAACGATAGTAAAGAGAATTCATCCTGTTTATGCACTTGTAGATATCATAGAAAAAGAAAATGTTTGCACTGCTTTGCAACTGGAAATGCAAAGCGTAGAATAGAACAGTATGGAATCGAGCTTTCGACTTGGACAAAGTTTGTAAATAGCTTTACATAAGATGGTGACGATGTATTAACATGTAATGTAAAATATTGCTCACAGGACAATTGCTAGTCTATATCTTAAAAGGTTGCATTTCACATATGGATACTTTTTGTTCCATTGAGTAATTCTCTACACCTAAAATATAGAATAACTTTTTTACAAAATAATAGCAACAAACTATTCTTACTAACATATAGATATGTACAGCAGTTTAGAATTGGAGAATTGTGTAACAAATGTGCCAACTGCTACTTAACCAAGAAGCTCAAACTAGAAGACTTGCAGGTGGGAAGGTAAACCGCAAACTACATCAAATTCTCAAAAACAATTCAAAAGACCAGCAGAAGGTGCTTACATTTTTATGGCTATTTAATAATGTAAATCTATAAAAACATAGAACACCAAATATTCGACCCAATGTTTCAATAAAAATCATTTAAAAGGTTTAATGCTCCAATAACAATGGGAGATTTTTTTATGGTACACATAGATTTAATTTAATTATGGAGTAACGCGCGAAAGCGATTAAGCCAAGCATAAAACCGTAAAATTGTTACACCAAAAGCTTGCATGATGCACGAAAAGGCTTCTGCGCATAATTCGTCAACAACAAAAAAGAACACAGAGGCAGAACAATATACCTTCGCAATAATCCTCACTGTTATGCCGAAAACTTAGTTTACTATTATATAGAATCATTCATCCTCTTACTATTAATAAGTTGAACGCTGCCAAAAGCAACTGTTGTTATCAAGTTCACCCATTTAAATGAAATTAAGATCAGCAAAATTTTGCAACAAATTATGATGAATGAAAGCAAAACGGCAAGTAATCTTAATTAAAAGCAAAGTTGGGCGTAGCACCAGATGACGTCTGTTTTAGCGAGGAACGTTAATTCGGCTTACTGTGCCATTACATACGCAGGGGCGGCATTGTAAATATCTGTGACTTGTGCAATGCGTAATTCAGGACGCTAAAAAACGCTCTCTCGTACAATCCAACCCAGAGGGCTGCCGGTTGGCGAAACAGAGAGAGCACAATGAAGTGGCAGAGATTCTTTCCCCAGATTGATAAGTACACTAGGGCAGGTGAAAGATGTTAAGAACAGCTTCATCAGCACTTTGGTAAGTTCGCGATGAAAGAGTTAATTAGAACTGCTTCCTGTCACTGAAAGTAACTTGAGAAATTACTGGCAGGTAACTTGCAGCAATTTGTAGGTAACGAATAAAAGTACACGTGATGATATTCGAAAAACGCCTGCAATAAATCCAGAAAGACGTCAAACAACGTGTGAGGAGGACGCAATAATTTCATACCTAAGATTCAAGGCGGCCAACAGATAGTTGCTCTTTAATAACAGCGACATCCTGGCTTAACCAGTTAGGTTGCCATCATAAAATAGGGTTATATGTTCATCTCACAAGAAAAGTGACTTACCAGTCATTCCTCAACCAGATCACCCAAAAGACTGCGTTTTGAGTTCGCATAAATTAACATTCTAACGCCTGTTTTAGCTCAAGAATGTGCAGAAAAAGTTAGCATTCTTGGCCAAGATCAACACTTGGTTGCCTATAGTGTTGCATAACACTATTACAGCAAAATCCATCTAACGTGTGGATGAACTGCGTCATTTCGTGTTTAAGTCATAATATACTTATTACTAGGTTCCCAGAATTTTTTTAAGATCTGAAAGACGAAGGAAGTATTGTAATGACGAAAAAATCACCTTCCGAGATTTCTTCAGATCTTCACGTTTCATGGTCCCTAGATGACGAAAAACAGGTTTTCTCAATTCAGTCTGTCTGTCTGTCTGGCTGTCTGTTTATTGGCGGTATAACTCAAAAACTATTCGTCGAAGGAAGATGATATTTTGTATACACATTATACCGGGTGCCCATTCTCAAAGTCGAACATAGGCAATTGACATTAGTGCATTCATTCGTTCTTCATTGAAATAATCAATTTTTCTGTAGATAATTTTAACAGACGTTGACAGAAAACACCTGATTTACGCCATAATTACCAATTTTTTTTGACAAATGCTATCGAACTTGAAAAGCAAGGCATGGCATATTTAAAAATTCCCAAGTTTTAAATTAGTATTTTAAACTAAAAATCGCATCTTGAATATTATTATTGGTATTATTTGATGCGTAATAGTTTTATCTTTCCATTGATACCATTACCTTCCCTGTAAGTTGAATTGGCGATCAGGAAAAGGCAAAAACGTTCAATACAATATTAATCGCCTATGTTCGACTTTGAGAACGGACACCCGGTATATTGTTATGATACATGATGCAGGAAATTAAAGCATATGAAAGAAATATTTAAAATGAACTAATAAAGTTGGACAGTTATATTAATTGAATCTTGATGGGTACAAAGTTTTGAACATAAATAATGAAAGTAAAAGATACAAGGGTTCTTTTCATTGTGAATCATTTAATATTGTTATATTTATTGGAATGGATTAAACTTAATGGTTGTATTTAATATTTATAAAAATAAACCACGGTAACATTGACAAATGTATTTGTTAAGAAAATTCTGTATATAGCATTATTTAGAAAAAAATAGGAAGTGTGCATTAAGAATTGTCTCTAATAGATATAAAAAGTTTGTTTAAAAACAGTTACATAAAACAACTCAAGAAAGCATGTATGTAATTTGGCTATAATAATTTTGGTATAATAAAAAATAGAATCTCTGCCTTAATTTGTCTAATTTTGGTGATAACAAATTAAATAAAGGCTAAAAACAAATCTACGAGGTAAAATAAAGTGAAATATATAAAATGGAAAAGATATTGTGACATCAAGTGTTAGAGGAGAAGCTACAGATACAGTTAACTGGATATAGAATACAGGACATTATACTAGTTGAGGGGATTTGGATTTATTCATACGTACAAGATATTAGAAGAGGTATTTTACAATTTATTATTTGATTTAGGTGTTTTGTGGATGTTGCTTGAGACATCAGATTATCTGCAAAAAGGGGAACAAAGTTACAATTGGAATTTATAAAAGGATAGAAACTTACCAGGACTTGGATCGTGTGACGGTGACATCCAGAAGGAGCCGTGGCATCCGGCAGGAGTCCAGGAGTAACCAGGACAGCATTTTGGAACCAAGGGAGTTGATTTGACCGGACGGAGCCAGAAGGAGGTTACCAGGAGGAAGATCGTGTGACGGTGGAGGAGCTAGGACTGGAATTAGGGATCTGAGCAGTTGGTTTGACAGGTCAAGAGTAGTTGAAAGGAGTCACAGACCATCAAAGGGGTTGCTGTTGGTGAATTGGACATTGAGTGCTGCAGTCTATCGATGACAGGATGTATAAGCCGTTCACGACCTTTTTGGGACAGAGTTGGCTATGATTTTTTCTTTTCATGTTGGACTAACTGATTCGATGATGTAGCGGATGCAACTTTTTTTTCTGTCAGTGTCTGTTCGACATTTTCTTGCCACCACATTGCCAGATTTATTATTTTAATATTCGTAAGAAAATAAATTATTTATCAAATGTGTACAAATAATTTTAATTGCCGTTAAAGGAAAAGTTAAATGCCCAAAATAATTTTGTTACAACAAAAAATTTCCATTAAACGATGCTACTTCCAATTTAAAAAGGACAGACAAAATTTAAAAGAAAGCGAGTCGATGTGGAGACTAGAGAATACCCGGCAACAATGTACCTATTCAGAAAATATAACCTTAAACTGAAAACAACCTAACCTAACACAAAAAGTGTCAATTTCCATGAGGGAGTTTAGTTACAACGGAGGTTCTGCCAACAAAATTACTAGATGGTCATAGCCTCACCTGACCCAAAAAGATCGTGAACGGCTTATAGTAGTGATTGGTGTTTGCAGTGAAAGCATGAGCAGCTATTAAGGTTTGTTAAGATAAGTTCAAAAAGCATTTTGAATAATTGTCAATTTTGAAAGTGATAACATAAAGTTTATTTAGTACTTACATAGGTGATTTGAATAGTAGTAAATGTCAATGTGAGATACAGTTGTCAGTTTACCTGGTTTGATTAATTTTGAAAGTCAAGTTTGACGTTAAGTATCATTGATAGCAAACTAGATTTTGATGAACCCACCCTGAAAATAAGAGCTCTCGATTTAAAAGCAGTTATCATTTGATACTTAAGACATTACATGAATTAAGGCATAGTTTACCTGGTGAGCTATTGCAATATATACTTGGCATGAAACCGTGAAAATTTCAGACAAATATATACAGGGTGAGCACCTTAAAAAATAAAATATTGTTTATTTTTGCTTTAATTTAAAAATTGAAGGCAGTAGTAATTTTCACATAGGTCAGGCTTTACACTTGCCGAAAATAGGACTCGACAGATAGAGGATAATGTTACAAAAGAGTCTAAACGTTTCAACGGTACGACCGTTCCGTTAAATAGAGGTGCGCGCCGCACTCATTTCAATAAGGCTGGATGGCGCAGTTCGACTTATCGATGCGGTTACGATCGCTACGCAGATACGGTTACGATGGCTATGCAGATGCGGCGGGTTCAAACCCTACCGGGATACATTTTTTTAAATTTGCAAATTAATCAAATTCGCGCGAGGGAAGTAAACCCATTTACAGTTTTGTTTTGGTTTGTTTTGACGTCATTTCTTTAGCAACTCTTTATTTGTTTGGATATTTATTGATCTTCAGTGTAATGGGATTCGGGTCGATTTGTTTCTTCAAGTCGACACAAGTACATATCCACCATAGAGAGCAATTCCCATACAAATTATTTTTTCAAAAGCAATTGCATATAGAAGCCTGCTTCAATTTTTCACAGTCAACTGCGTTCTGAAGCTCAGCAAGCATGGCCTTAGCCGCATGAACATTTGCTCTTAATTGCAGCAATTACGCCCGTAACGTATGGCACTCAGCTAATGAAGCAGCTAAATCTTTCAGCTCGAGCTTTCACCATCTTTGCACCTTGATCTCAGGATTTGCCACACCTCCGCGGTGCCTTCACCTTCCATGCTTTTGTAACGCGGTTGACGCGTGGTGATTGATGCAGGCAGCCTATTGATTGAAACAGCCAACCAGCTATTAGGCGAATTGCTGGCTATTTCTTTTAAGTAAATGCTAACAAATCGGTTATTAAGCCGTAATGATATCGCCAGGTACAAATTTAGAGGTGTGTTCGCTGCGGCACGGCGTGAACTGCATTTACTTTGACAACACAGTGACGTCACGAACAGTTTTTGTACTTTTTGTTGAACTTAAATAGTGTACAAGGTGTCCATTGTTTGTGCTTTAAGTGTTAGCTTTATTACTGTTATATTTAGAATAAAAAGGGCAATGTTGGGTTTCATTTTATTTTGATTAGAGCTGAAGTGGGCAAGGGTGATTTTGAATATCTCATTTTCAGTTTCAGCTAAATTTACACTTTTAATATCTTGAAATATATTTCTTATTAGCAAAAAATATAGTATGAGCAGAAGGTAAGTTGATCAAAGGTGCATCGTGCATTTAGAATTTTGAAATTATGTGAATTATAACACCAGAAAATTTTACCTAATCCTTGTCAATGGCATTCTACAGACCATTATATAATTCTTCTTAATGAAACCTTGCGCAAATAGTTTTGAGTTTAAATACAAAAATGCGGAAACATTTTGTTAATGTTTCATATTCAATATGCATGACACAGATACAGAATTTGCTCAGCCGCCAAAATAAATTTGGCAAACACTGCAATTGAGCAAACTAATTCGGCAATTGGGCCAATTTAGGTTTTACGCAATTCAGGGGTTGAGCATTCCATTTTTAAAGTTGAGAGAATTCGGCGTCTCAGTTTAACATACGAGGGTGGATTCATGTATTCGTAGCGTGACTAACAAGCAGTTGCTCCACAGCAATTGAAATTCTAGTAATGCATGGATCTAAGCTTGCTAGAAACGATTAATAAATGACAAATTTATCTGGCATTTGTAAACAAAGGTGTCGCACGTGAGAGACGATTATTTTAGATAACTTGCAATTTGAAATTCGTGCAGTGATTAATTATTTACATAAGAAGTTAAATATGGAGAGTTTGCTAAAGTATTCTGCATATCGATAAACATTTTATGTGATGTTAAATGTTTGTAAATACCTATTTAATCACTGCACGAACTTCAAATTTATCCATTTTTGCAATTTCTCAGTAACAACCGTCTCTCACATGCAACAACTTTCTTTATAAATGTCAGATAATATTGTTATTTATCGATCGTTTCTAACAAGATTAGATTTATTTATTATGAGATTTCAAAACTTTGTAACAACTGCTTATTAGTCGAGCCACGAATATGTTAATCCACTTCCTATATATTTCTGTGATTACACACCGATTTGAACGATATAAATTTGAGTTTATCGAAGGATTTATGAAATAAAATAAGTTACTACGTGGAGTCGACCAAATAAGCACTATTTTGACTTGCAAAGGGCTCTTATAATTAATAACAATCATACAGGGTGTCCATTTAGTGCGCCGGTATCCGATTACGCTTTTACCTTTTTTCCTGTAGAAAGTTTGTTAAGGATGATCCTAATGGGGTTGAAGGGGGCACTTTTTAAAATGATTTTGACATATACAGGGTGTCCCAAAAAGTTTGTCTAAAAAATATTAATTTTTTAAATGGAACACCCTGTATTTCTTTACTTCTATTCAAACCCCTATAAGTTCTACATTCAACTCTAACTTTTCTTTTCATTTGCATGCAGCGTTTCCAACTTATAAACGTTTTTAGGATTTTTTGTCAATATCAGGCTTTCATTGACTATTGCCTACATCTGTCAAACGATATCAATTGACCAATGATCGAACTCGCTTTTTAACTTTCAACCAATCAAAAACTACTTGCGTCGATAAATATTGTTATATAACAACTTATCGTTAATACTCCACCTTACTCATTAAAATGATAATTACGTCGATAATTTTAGTTATATAACAACTTATCGGTAACACTCCACCTTACCCATTAAAATGATGATTCGTTAGTTTTTTAAATCAATTCAAGCAATAGTCACGCAAAATATATTGCGTGCAGAGTTCCTTGCTTCGATAATGCTGACCAGATTGCGCTCCCGTTGGATTACTTAGAAAATACGCCCTCCAGCTTCGCCGTCGGGACATATTTTCATCGCAATCCAGCTGGCCAGCATTATCGGCAAGTCACTATGCACTTAATACATTACTGTTGAAACATCATATTTTCCCCACTTTTGAATATTTCTTCTCTGAAAATTGAGGGGTCGTCATTTAGTATACAAAAATACTAAATTTTATAAAAATGGAATATTTCAACACACGGTGTTCAAATACGGGTCAAATTTCAATATCTTCCATCTTTATTTTCACTTTTTTTTAAATGGAATACCTTATATTTTATTACAGGAATAAATAGAACCTTAAATTTCCTTTATTTTGACCCAACTTGTACATTAATGTTAAGAGTGTTTGAGAATTAAGCTATTAATACAAAATCAGAATGAATGTGTAATATTTGGCGCATGGTTTATAATAGTGCGGGTAAAACACCGATTTGACGTTTAAACGGCTTTCGGTTAACCGCGTTATTTCACATTTACACCTGTAAATCGTAGAATACGTCTCGTTGGTCGAGAAGAAAAATAATCGATTATTTTTATGCTCTTGTAATATTATATATTCTTTGCGTCATGTTATTAAAAAGTGTGCAACTTTTACTTTGCCCTTCAGGCTCCAATTTTACTTGCATCTTTTAATTATTATATATACCCTTAGCCATATAATTTTACGTCTGATGATGACATTCTTTCGAAACTAGTCACACATTATAACTTTTACCTATTAATACACCAAATAAATTTGTGGGGAAGACTTCAAGTTCTTCATTTGCATTGAAGTGATTTTCTTTCTATTTTTCGAACTAAAGTTGATATGTCAAGATTTAAAAATCCCAAAATTCAGCTAAAAACCATATATTTATAATTTTGGATATTTCACTTAACTAGCTTGCAAAACTTGTGAAGTACTCCTACCACACCCTGTATAGCTGTCCCCATTAAAATAAAAGTTTAATTCAACGGCGAGTGCTTTCTATGAAACATATGTTAGAAGTCACAGATAAAATAAAATAATAAATCTTTTTAGAGGAAGTTACAAAGTAAAAGACACCTACACAACCGGTTCCAACCTTATCACCAACTATTTCAAATAATATGTAACAAACCTGCTTGTAATCCTATAATTCTGTCTGTAGATATTATTCGCGATTAAGTAATTAATTTTGAGTAACTATATTTGAAATACGGAAATGGATACGATTATTTCTCTTGTTGATATCTTAACCACTGCCTGAATGCGATCACAGCTGTTATAAAGTGGGTCCAATTTCATGAATTATAGTTAATTAATTGCATGATAAATAAAACTTCTTGAATAAATGAATTTCAAGCAGTCCAAAATTTAATGTTCTTAAGGCTGCCTAAGGCTCGCTTAACATATGTGGTAATTACTGTCAAACAATTTTATTCTTTTTGACAGTATAGCAATAAACACGAAAATTAAGTTTTTGGAAAGTTGTGGAGTACTAAAAATTTGCAATAGTGCTGAATTAATGCTTTTCAGAATTTTACTTTATTTAGATTGTAAAAATAGAAATTAATGCTGCATAATTTGAAGTTATAATTTTATAATTTAATTCAAAGTGGTTCGAATATTTTCGTATAGTACGTTTGGTATAAATTGAAAAATTTAAAAAATATAAACGAAAATCCAAGGCGAGAATATGAGAGAGAGATAGTTCTAAAAATGTCTAGACTTTTCTACATTATTGAAGTGATAAATGATGTCTGGTATTTGTGCTCGAGAAAATGGTACTAAATGTTTATAATAGTGCTTTTAACGGGTTCAAACTAATCCTAACTTCTTTTGATTACAATGTGGCAGAATAATTCAATTTTATTTGATTTTTAAAATAAATTACATTTTCTAAATTTAGGTAAGTTAATTGTTAATCGATATTGTGTAAATTATTTAAAAAAAAACGAAAACAAGGAATTCAACTATTTCACTTTGTAGTAAAAGTGAACTAAGATTTCCAGAATTTGAATGTGGACTTTACTAGCATTTAGAATGTTAAAGATTTTCACAAGTAAGACGAATTCTTCGATTCTCTGGAAAGGACCACAACCTATCGACATTTGTGAATTGGCAGAAACCAAAATTAAAGAAAAAGGAACCCACCACTACGGAGACATTTTAGCATAATGTCGGAAAAATAAATAAGACCAAGCAAAAGCAGGCGTAGGAATATTAATCCACACAAGATTTCAAACGTATGTACAGGGTGCTGAAAAACTGGCGCATTAACTCCATGGTACGTTGTTAAGGGATACTCCCTGAGTATGAGAAAAATAAGGAAAACATTCTTTTTAATTTTAAACTTTTTTGAGTTTCAGTTCGTTAATTGAGAAAATTATTTACAATTATTTACATTCATACTATTATCTTTAAGTGGGTAATGTTTTTCTATCTTAATACTAAATATTAAAGAAATTGATAATCAAACCTTGGGCTCCCATATTTACAGAAATATAACACAACAATTTTTTTCCTTGTGTTTCTCGTACGCAGGGAGTATCCCTAAACAACGTACCATCAAGTTAATACGTCATTTTTGCAGCACTCTGTAGAATATATAGTATATGTAAGCGAAAGAATAATAAATGTCACCCCTAATACAGCTAACCCTAAAAATATAAGGGAGAACTATGAAACATTACAAAATGAAATAGGTTAATACCACAAGGCGATTACATAATAATAATGGGCGACCACATAACAGAAGAAGTAAAGCAACATTTCAATGAAGAAATGGAAAACGATCATCGCGATTTGCTGGTGGACTTTTGTTGATGGTATATTAGAGGCATTATCAGAGAGCAACGTCCCACAAATGCTAATCAACCTAATTAATGACATATATAGCAACACCACAACATATGTTAAAACTAACAACATTATAATAGATGAGCATCGGAATACGCCAAGGAGATTCGCTTAGACCTATGCTATTTAACATAATAATGGATAAAATCATAGAGAACGTTAAAACAATAAAGGGATATAAAATGGGAAATAAACAAATTCAAATAGTATGCTACTCTGACGATGTTATTTTGATTGCCAGTAACAAGGATGACCTACAAAGGATGGTTCATCAGTTCGTAACAACATCAAAAACGCTAAACATGGAAGTGTCCAAGGGAAAAGCAAAATCTTTATCGAACTTTCGAGAACCACTTAGGTGCAAACTAATGATAAAAGGGACTGTAATCCAGCACATAATGAGCTTTAAATATTTATTAAATATCGTATCCAGTGCGCGAGAGATCTACAACATCAAACAAATAAAGGGGTAAGGAGTAATATGAAACAACAAATACAAATCAATAGAAAATAAAATCAAGATAGATAAGAGCGCCATAAAACTACTACTCACCTATGCAGAAGAAAAGCGACCTGATACAAGCAGAACAAGGTAAAGACTAGAAACAACAAAGATGAGAACGTTAAGGTCAACAGTCGGAAAAACTTTAAAAGACAGAGTATCTAGTGAGGAAATACCCCAACAGTGCAATATACAAAACATTAGGAAATTGATAAAAACCAGAATTGGCTGCCCATGTCGATAGAATGCACAGTGACAGTTTACCTAGAATAGTTCCAGATAACACGTCACAAAGAAAGAGAAGATTTGGACGCCCTGCAAAGCGATGGAATCAGAGCTGGATATCGACATCAACCGAGACGCCATGAAATTACTGATATGAGCTGTCGTTGAAGAAAAATAAAGCCTAAATAGAGGAGGAAGAAGAAAAAGAAGAAAAGAATACAATAAAGTGAACAATAACAAACACTAAGTGACTTCTTCCAAGTAATCCAGAAATTCAAAGGCATAGAAATATTTTTTTCTATTAATCAAAGTAACCGCTGACAACACGCTGAAGTTCTACGTTAGAAGAAAACCGACGATCTCGTAGGTTTTCCTTTCTTTCCCTCAACTGATTCCGTGAAGTGTTTCGACACCCCAACACCTTTATTATTATAAAAATTATGAATGTATAATTTAATTACAACTTTCTTGTTTCAGATATTTTACTAACTTAGGTAGGGCGAAAAACCTGTGTAAAAATAATTTACTGTCATTGTTAACGTGTTTTTTGGGGGGGGGGGGACAATAATTGTACCATACCAGTTACGTTGTAATATTCTTTTGTCGTTGGTTATCAGTTATCAGTATGTCTCGTTATCTAAGCGAAAAAAAATTACTGGTTTGTATTGTATTTTGTTGTGGCAATCCCAAATCTGCATTGCTGCGTAGTCATATTTATAATCTGCATTTTCTTGTTTTCATTTAATACTCCCTTTATAATACCATCGAGCTGTCTTAAATAGCCCATCGGTAGCTTACCTAAACGTCCTTCAAATATCGATAGCATATCTTGTAAACCTAAATTACTTTCTCCTTGGTAGCTATTCTCGTTTGTATTAAATTGCATATTTCTTAGTTGCTATTTTACTTCTCGCAATTTCTCTTCTGCCCTGTCTACGCTTGCCTTCAGGTTGTCCTGATTTTTGGTAACAATCTGTTGCGTCTCCTACACTTTCTTGTCAGTCGCATCTATCTTGATATTTATCCTTTCGGTTTTCTATTTGCTTGCATTCTTTGTTTACTTATTTTCTATTAGCTTCTGCCTTGCCGTTATAGTAGCATGAAACTCTTTTCTAATCTGTGCAATTCATCCTGCATTTCTGCTGTTATTTCCTTCTTGAACTCAGCTTTGTAGGTATTAATTCTGTCATAAATGTTATTAATTTCTAGCTGCAGCCTCTGCTTATTTTCTACTTGTAGCTTTTCCAGCTTTTCCGTCTGCTTAGTCATTGATTCTTCCAATTTTTTATTCAATCTTTTCACGTTTTCTCTTGTATGTGCTCTCCTTTATTCGGTACTATTCTGTATTACTTCTTGAATATTCTCTAGCATTGCCTTATTAGATTCAATATGTGATCTGATTCCTTTTTAATATGTTCTGCTTTCTTCTGCAATTACTCTGTTTTCTTCGGCACTACGCTGTATTGATTCTTGCGTGTCATTATTAGATTTCTGCATTTTCACAGTTATTTGTGCAATTACCGTCATTAATTGCGCCAAATCAACTTCCTTCTCTGCTTTTTCGTCTTGGCTATCTTATCGGTCTCCCGGTGCTTCTTGTACCGTTTCTTCTACCTGCACTTCTTCCATGTCTTCTTCTTATTTCTTTCCTTTTCTTGTTACCCTTTTATCTCCCATTTTTATTTTATTAACTTCTATTGTAGGATTATTTGACGTTAACTTTAATTTTAAGTAAAGTAAGAAGAGCCCTACCTTTAACTCTTGCCCTACCTTACGGTCGACACTTGCTGTGATATGCCCCAGCTAAGGTCTTTATCTATATCATGGGTTGGGTCTCTACATCCTGCCTATTTGTTATTTGAATATGTAACTTTATTTTATAACATACTGGCTTGATTACATAAATTGTTATGGTTTTATTGAATGCGCTTGTTTTTTAAGCTGTCTATTTAACCGATGGGATAACCTTGTACGAGATCTTTAAAATTATGGGATTTTTCTTAATGTCTACTTATGCTGATCACATTTCTATGCAGTGCAAATGTTTGTAGGTTTATTATTTTTTAAATTACAGCTGCTATAGCTTATTAATACGTCGCCGAGGTGACTGAACGTAAGTAAACACTGCCACTTTAAACAAAAACACAGGCGAAAGCAACCACCGAAACTTTCACTGAATTTTTAGAAAAAAGATCTCTTGACCTTGGGATCCTGCTTCTGCGATGGATGTTTAGACCTATATCGGCCCACCAGCAACTTCCTCGATGACTTGTGCCTCCTTTCTTACGGTTAGCTTGTCTTGAAAACCTCCTGAAACTTGACAATGCAACGCCTGTAGGTTGCTCTCTTCTCCCAGCCCCGATTTTTGCTTTTAGCTTACAGCGAGGGCTCCGCTGCGATGCAGGATAGTTGCTGTAATTCGTGAGCTTCTATAGCCTCCGCTTCCTATATTAGACCTCAAAATAACTCCCGGAAATGTATTCAGAACCAGATGTTTATATAGACACCTTGTATTACCTGCAGAGGGGCTAGGAAAAATTGCAAACCGCTGCAGCCTATCCACAACACTGAACTAATGTGAAACACTCCCCTAAATTGTATGTATTGTACCTTTTTACCTGGGCTTTGTGCGTAGCCAAACACACACCAACACTGTTGTGCCCCCCCTTGATGTTACCTTTGTTCTCTTTCTTAATTTTATTTTAATTCAAGGCTAAAGCTATTTGATTACAGTTTCAAATTCAAATTATGACATTTATATGGAATATTTTGATATAATATTTGAAATGCTTGCATTATTTTAATTCCTTAAATCATAACTGTATTATTAGCTTAAATTGCATTCACTACAATACTTATAACGATGGAAAAATATCCACAGTGGAGAATAGAACACAAAAACCTCTATTTCTGTTACATTTCTTCCCATTTTAAAATTTTAATTTTCTTTTACTGCCTCGTTCCATCTTTCCCTTAGTCCATTTCAGTTTTTATGTTTTTATCGAATTCGTGGTTTTGGCTTGATCAATAACCATACCTTTATATTATTGCTTCGGCCCTGGTTCATCCTATCAATTTTTCGTATATTTTTCCTCTCCAAATTTTTCTTAGCTCTCACGCAATTCTTTGTATGCGTTAATGTCATTCTAACTGGGGTATAACGTTCGTCGAGATTCCTAAATCATCTAAATTCGTACAGCTTTCGTCTCTGTATTTATAATCTACGAAAGCTGCGTACAGCATAGTTTACCTTTCCAGCTCATCTGTACTTCTTTTATAGAGAAATCTGGTCTCCTGCTGCTCTAAATCCGCATTAGTATTCGCCTATTATTTGTTTTGCTTGTTTATTAATTCTCTTTTCTATAGAACTTGTCAAAATCGTAGATATTGTATTCAGTAATGCAATCCCACAGTAGTTGTGATAGTAACAAGACTGTGTCACCTTTCTTGGGTACTGGACATATTACTACATTTTCCCATTTTTCATACGTATATTTTTAGCACGGATATTCTTCCTTTCATTTTTGCTACGGCTTGCTCTATCAATTCAGCATTTATATCATTTTGTCGTGCAAATTTATAATATTTAAAGTTTTTGATAATTCTTTGTAGTCCTTGTTTATTTGGGGTTCTATTTTTTTATCTTCTTTTCACCGTGTTTACATTCTGGAGCTTCCTATTCTTCTTTCGTCTTCTTTTCTATCCTGTGAAGTACTTTCTCAAAGTATTGCTTCCACCTTTCAATAATTCTGTGTTATTCCACAATTAACTGCTCTTCTATATCTTTACAAGCTTTTACGATATTTTGCTAAGCGTTTTTGATTTTCTTCGCCTCTTTATAGAAATTCATAATCCGAAATTTAGTCTCCATTTTGCCTTCTTCTGTAAGTTTACATCACATTCTTCATCATACCAAAATATTGCTTCTCTTTCTGACTTTCGTCGAGGTAGGTGATGGTCAGAGTCTATTTCAGCTCATATATGGCTTAAGATCTTTGATATCAATTCCATATGTTTTATTTCTATCAAAACATGATCAATTTGATTGGTTCTATTCTATGAATTTCTTTACATGCAGCTTATATTACTATGCTATACGTTGCTGTACCTAACTTTCTATGCTTATGTATTGTATACATACAACGTATTTCTATTTAGTATCAAGCAAATTCTCTTTTAAGATGCATTTGAATAATTCACATGCCCTTTAATAAATTATTAATAGTCCAATCAAATAAGGATTCTTGATCGGAATAATTCAAAGTGAGCTGAATGTTTGCGTACACCTTTATTTAGTGTTTACAAACAACCTCCGAAAAGTACCCTTGATTTGACCTTGAGTTCTAGGGTGCAGATGTGGGAAAAATTTGGTTTTTCGCTTATATCTTCTTTTCTATTGACTGTAGGTATAAGACATTGTACAGAGAAATTGAAGGGCACAAAATTCTGTACAAAAAGGTGCTGAACAGTTTTTTGTATGACAGACCGTTTTCGCGTAGTATAGCGTTGAAACTATGAGTCCAATACGAAGTACCCTATTCCACACCGCCTTTGAGGTTGAGTACGAGGCGCGTTTTTTTAAATGTGGTATCCCCTTTCACACCTAATCCACGGTATCAGTCGGTCAAAATATCCTCTCTATTCTTAAAACAGTCAAAATAGAGTTATGTTAGTCTTATTTATTCTCTTCTTCCTCTTCTTCTATGTCGCGTTGTTCCAAATAATCCGTAAAAAATTTCTCTAATCGGTTTTCATTCTCTCCTTCATCAACCTGGTTTTCTAAGTTGTCTTCAATTGCATTGGCATTTAAATACGATTGTTCGTTGTAGTGACCACAAACTGACAAGCATTTAATCTCCAACTTTCTACATCCACACAATGGCCCACAACCTTTGGTGCAATTACAGAAGATCAGGTTCAAAAGAAAATCCGGAGCGGGAGCTTGCATTGTTTTCTTTGGTTCCAATCTTAGAACAGAAAATAGTGTTCTAAGGTTCCAATACATCGCATCTCAATGTACATCCCCACTCAATAGGATTTAATTCATCCCCCAGCCACTTTTGTGTTTGAAAATAAACTCTGTAAAGGTTGTACTATCTGTTGGCGGTAAAAAATTCAATTTCGCCGGCTTACTTTTACGTATTAATTTCGTGAAACACATGTAGCGATATTGATCAATAGACACTTCTTGAATTGGAGCACCATATACCAGTAAAAATTTAATCCCATTCGAAGAAATCAATTCGTGTGAGGAATCTATTTCCGTGAAAACTTGAGCCGCAGCTTGCAAATCTTGGCGGTTTTCTAACAGTTTCACAGCTGTCGTTTTACTTTTACTAAAAAGAGCTGACGTTGTGTCACACCCGGAGACAGCAAGATGATGTTTATTGGATTCATATTGATAACAACTTTGGAAAGAGTAAATTCTTTGTGGAAGTTTTCCTCTGCCTGGCTTCATAAAATAAATTTCTCCATCAACTAGTGTACGAACTATCAGGAGTACCAAGAGATCTTCATCTTCCTCGACAACAACTTCTTTATTTTGACGCGGTTCTTCAAGTGCTGTTTCAATGATTAAAACATCGGCATCATCTTCAGATTGCTTGACACGGATATTATGAACCTCAAAATGCTTAGTCAACATGGAAATCAATCTGGTTTTGTTGCTGTTATTAGCAATAAATTTATCTTGGCTTACCATTGCGCTCATTGTTTGATCGAACAAGATTTCCACCGATGACAATTTAGAGATGCAGCTGCTGCCTGCCAAGGGATTTCCTTGAATTATTTTATTTTGGGAACATTGTTGTCTTAATATTGTACGAAAAAAACCCTTCGATTCAGCTCTTGGTAAATTTTTACATTTCAGATCTCAAGTTGTGGAACTCGGTATTTCTGTAGTGTTATCCTTCAGATCAACGTTCATGGCGAGTTTTCAAAGAAACACTCGATCCTACAAAAAAAACTACTAAGTGCTTTTTTGTACAGAATTTTGTGCCGTTTAATTTCTTTGTACAATGTCATATACCTAAAATCAATAGAAAAGAAGATATAAGCGAAAAACCAAATTATTCTCACATCTGCACCCTATAGCTCACGAAGCTCAAAGTCAAATCAAGGGTACTCTTCGGATGTTGTTTAAAAACACCAAGTAAAGGTGTACACAAAAATTCAGCTCACTTTGAATTATTCCGAAAGTTTGCCGTAAATTTGTCTAATTTGACTGGACTATAAGTAATTTTAGCTTCAGTACAACATGATTACTCTCAAAACAGGTCGGTTCTCGCATTCTAAATATTGTTACTATATCTTTTTTTTTGTTTAATGAAAACGTAATGTAAAGCCAGACCGAAGGAACTTAATAGACATTAAAGGTTTGTTATGTGAATTTTAAAACGAGCGTAATTTCAATAAAGCCAAGCATAGTGAAAATAGAGAGAAATCTGAAAGGTGAATTAAGCAAGATGAAAGATAACAGAAAATTGCAAAGAGCAATTCGAGAAGCAGGCAACAGGAAAGGAAGCAAACGAAGGAAAATGGTGGAACTCTAATATACGTTAATAATTAATAAAAATAGTGCAAAGCAGCTCAATGACAAAATAATAAAAAACATTTGTATGTGTGACGCAATAGAACAAATTTAGTTATAAGAAAAAGACAATAATATAGATTTTAAGAACAATGTTAATTCTAATGTATGTACTCAAATTGATTTCCTTTTATGTCCATTAATTATCAAATCTGATTTCCATTAACATATGCATAACACCGTATCCTAGCAACTAGATGCTATTTTGTTAAACAAAGAGAACAAATGAATAAAGTTATTACAAGTTTGTCAGTTTTGTGCTCCACATTAAAATAAAATGTTATACCATTAAAAGAGCATTTTACCAGAAAAAAAGTCTTCTTCTTCTCTTCTTCTTCTTACGTTAGGTCAGAGACCTGTGTTTACTGATAAAAATTATTCTTGGGACGTTGATGTCCACCAATCTCGCCACCTTTTCGGCGGTCTACCTGGTGGTCTGGTTCCATGTGGCTTTAAGTTGCTGACAGCTTTTGCTAATCCATCGTGGTCCATCCGTTGTACATTATTGTTCCACATTCGTCTTCTTTGCTTGGTCCATCTAACTATATCCTCTGTGTTGCATCTACGTCGTATCTCATCATTTCTTATTTTATCTGAATAGTAAAAAGTAGTGCCTTTTATTGTGTGCATCTCCATGTACGAGTGGTAGTGTTTGTGGCAATTTCCGACATACCAAATTAAAAATTCTTCGAGCCTATCTAAAAGGACATCGGAAGCGAGCACTTTAAAATTTCGAGTTTCATCTACGAGCAAATAAGGCAGTGGAAACCAGAGCACAGCAGCGCAGGGCATAGTACGAGTCTGCAAGAACGTCTCAACCACCTTCTGCAGCCAGACGAGCATCTCCAGCAGGAAACTCAAGCAGCATTGCCGCAAGCAGCTCCAAAGCCAGCAAACGAGGTAGGGTTATGCCTGCGATTTAAGTGTTAAAGTTTGGGGAAAAGCAGGAAAATACGAGCTCAAACCTTGCCGAAGAGAATTAGCTCGTTTCCAAAGCTCCAGGTACGCCATAATTTGCGTAATAAGCAAGGCGTCATCAAATTTTTAAAATTTAGCGAGAATCCTAAACGACCACAACAATTGAGCAGACGGCGTCTGTCCTACATCATTACTAAAACAAAATAGTGTTAATTGTTGCCAAGTGCGAAAATTTGAATTTTTACCTGATGTTTTCTCATATATTCACGAGTTTAAACGTTCAAAGGATCGCTCTTGCACTGGGCGAACATTTTCTGTAATTTGACAGATTGTGAGTATTTGAACTAACGTTGCGTATTTCAAAATACTTATTTAGAATTGCTGGCTATAGTAAAATTCAGATCAAAAATATAGTCAACTTCAGAACCTAACCCGAGAAAGAGCTTATGTTTTCCCATTGAGTTAGCGTAATAAATAATTGCAATTGAATAAAATAGAAAGAAGGACATGCAACCATTTATTTGAGTAATTGAGTGTTACATTTTATTTTTAACTAGACTAAATTTACCCACAGATAAAAAACATTGGAGCAGAGCATAAAATATTAACTTATTAAATATTACATTTATTGGCATCCGAAACGTAGAGCTTAGAGAGCTTCCTTTGCAATATGTCCTATTAAAGTGGAAATGTATCAAAAATACCTATTCGTTACACTACTTGTCATTCAATAAACATGAAATAGTAAGTAGACTTTTTTAATTACATCACTTCACTCTTTTACGGTTTATTGTAGTTTGCTCAATGCTGTCATTCATCCAAAGAACTTGATCTGCCTGTTCAATAGTCCAAATGCATACCAACTGCATACAGAAGTTTCTCAAGCTGCACACTAACCCCAGTATAGACTCAACCAACTGCCAGCAACTGCAAACACCTTCTGGAATGTCTCCTTTTCAAATCTTCAATCAGCATACAACTCAACAACACGAACCCCTACCAGATCCTCCAGCAGTAAATACAGTGTGTCCCTTCCAAATAAGACGTTGACAACCCAAATAACGTGAGCCTCGATCTGTTGCACGTCACAAGACATCACTCCAACAAGAAGCTCAGCAAAGTACAATACTATTGAATGAAAAACCTTTTCCAATTCTCAAGATGTGCACTTTAGAAACTTGATGGGTTTTACTTCCAGTAAAGCCAGCTCACGCTCTCCAATTTACATGATGTAATTAATTAACAATACACCAAATTCAATATCCAATTCCAGACATTACTTCAATGGCCTGTAGTATTCCAACTTATGGTTCTCTTACCATATACATCCTGTCCATATCTTCATTATATAATCTTCTTGTTTTAAAATTTGCTTTGTTTCTCTTCTCGACAATTTTATATTAATTATACCCTTTCATAGACCAAATAGATTAATAAAATCATATTATGAAAGGGTTTATTTAAAAATTTCAGTCTTTTGCACATTATTATAACATGTTTTTTCTATCTCCCTAGTGATATTGTTTCTGCATATAAGTCCAACACTCTATATAATCTATTATCACATTGAGTTTAACACCCGCTATATTGAATAATATTTCTCAAATAAGTATTTGATATCAATCTTCCACTCTATTTGAGGTAACATTTTAAATCATGTTAGAACCCTTCTGTTTCTCATTTTTCATTGTTCAACTGAATTCAAATTCTATTCCATTATTTTACCAAATACATGTTAATAGTTATGCTATCCCTTTTTTACTACTTAAATTCATCTTATATGCAACCATTACTATATATTTCCTTGGTCTCAATTCTTAACTTACAGTCTCCCATAACTATTTTAATGTCGTGCTCCTGTATATTCTCATATTTATACTCTAAGTCTTCATAATGTGCAATAGGGTGGTTCCAATTTTGCAACCACGGAATTTTGTTAGTCGCACCCCCTACATTCGTTCCAATGCGAAAAAAACTAACTCATAAAAATTTTTAGCCCAATCGAATAATATTAACACCTGCCACCGAGCATTGGAAGTTTCCGAATTGCAGATTTTAATTGAATTCACTTGTTATCAATTAATATCTGACGAACCGAAAGTGCTATCGAAATTTTGATAATAACATAAATAAAAGGAAATTTTATTTTCTACAATTGTAGTTATATGCAATTTGTCAGCAAACCTACCAGATGTTAAAAAAATGCGTCAAGTGTCAAAAAAACGTAATAATTCGATTTTTTTTCTTTCTATTTTTAATTTGAAAACGTAGAAGTATTACAATTTTGAAGTAAATTGCAATCCATTATTCAATTTTAGGCGATTTTTGATAATACAAGTAAATAGATCTTATGATATATAAATGTTTGAAATTCAATAATAATTTTTTTTACCAATTTTAAGTATATTGAAATATTTTTAGAATCAGTTATTTAAAAAAAAACGAGTCAAACTGTCGAACACAGTTTCTTTGTTTCTCAATACAAACTAGATGTTTAGAGGGAGGATATACCATTTTAAAATTTTAAAGCATAAAATGGCCTCAACGTCAAAGGTTCTTAGTGAAAAAGACTAAGCACTTTTAATAGGAAATGATACACATTAAATTATTGGTAGTAAATTGCTTTCAAACGAACAAGTTTTACAAGTACTTTTTTGAATATGCGTATAGTTAAATTGAATTTACATAAAAGTGCAAAATAAATTATTCAAGGAATAGTGTTTTGGTAAAAAGCACGGATTCTAGCTAAGGAAAAACATCATTTTGTACAAAAGCTGGAATTATTATACTCTGAATAAAGGAGTCTGTTAAAACAAGGAAATAAAAGAACGGATTCATAAAAGGAAGGAATAACAATTTTATGAAAAATTTGACGACCTGTTCGATATCGCACATGCGAACGCTCTAGAATTAATAGATGTAGAAGATAAACAGTTTTTGCCTCTTCAAAGGCAAAAAAGGTAGTATGCTTGGTATTGATATCAGGTTACATCAACAAGAGAAGAGAACTGAATAACGACTGGAAAGAGAAGATGCAAGAAGAAAATGAACTTACGAATAAATGGAAAATTTAAGTAAGTATATGTAATTGTTTACTTCACGTCACAAATGATATTGCGGAAAGAAGTATTAAACTGGTCGAAAAATATAATAGCTTAATTACCAAGAAAGAGGACCAAAAACAGTACTTGCTACAAGTTGTTAGTGATTATCGGCGTCAATATCCGGATTCCAGTAAAGTTTCCTTAGAAAAAAAAAGTAATTATTGTGATATGCATTTAATTATTTTACATATAGGTAACTTGGTATATTTATTTTATCCTTAAGTTTGTAAATATAATTCTTTCAATTTATGTAACTTCAGTAATTATTTAATATTGTTCGTTTTATTTAATTTGTAAATAAATATATTTGCTTAATTATATTATATTATTAGTTATTAATATAAAAAAGCAATTTTTCAAGAATTTTTACCTTTTTTTAATACTTAACGCATATTTTTTAAATTCCAACAAGTTTACAAAAAAATTTCATATAACTAAATTAGTAGCAAATTAAATTTCCTTTTATTTATGTCATTATCGAAATTTCGATACGACTTAATGTTCGGGAGATATTAATTGATAATAAGTGAATTAAGTTAAAATCTACAATTTGGAAACTTCCGGGGCTCGGTGGCACGTGTTAATATTATTCGATTGGGTTCAAATTTTGTATACGTTTGTTTTTTCGGCATTAGAACGACTTTAGGGGGTGCGAACAAAAAAATTCGAATAAGTTTTTTCCTTTAAGTATAACGTAGAACCACCCTAATGTGCAACTTTTATAATTTAGAATAGATGTTATTTTATTTTGTTCAGATAAATCCGTAATCTGCTTATTACATATATTTATTTAGAGAACTACAATACTCAACATATTCTTCATTGATAGCTGAAATCCTCTTCTTCATACCGGGTGGCCATAAATATCTGAGATCCCGGTAGCCATGGAATTAGCTACTTATAAATGTTGGTTAGCATTATACATATTTCAATTATAATAAGTATTGGTATGAAATGTAATAAAATGCAAATAAGAGGAGGGGAATGTGCCCCAGATTCTGCAGTTTCGCCTACGACTCGATTATAAAACTCTCCCGTTCTAACTTCAATACTTATTGCAATCTTTAACAATTTTTGACAGATAGGAATTTTAGTTCTAATGACATTAATGACATTTAGTGTAGTTGGATTCATCACTTTAATAAAGCGGTGTTGATTCCAAAGGTAATGTGATATCAGATATTTATGGCCACCCGGTATATTGGATGAAGAGGAATACTTTCTAAGGCTGTAATTGGAAGCCAGGTGCATAATTGTTAAAATTACAGATTGAGTAAGTACGAGTCATTTGTTAAAGGCCTAAACAATAAAATTTCTCTTCGAAATTCCTCAATAAAATATAAATTGTAAGCAATACTGCCTATTTCGATTAACTTTATGGACATTTTATGTGAGTGTAATTTATGGTAAGATGCAGTTTCTGGCCGATATGGAAACCCATACGGCTCATAAACAATTAAATTGGCCGTTTTATATCCAGCTATTGATTTAAAAGGCTTGTTGTGTTCGATGTGAGGTCAAGTTTCATGAACTTCTGCATTTTTTAGCTTGCTTCTCTCTTAGAAAATATCTAATTTGACTGGACTATTCGGGAACGGTACAATTCTGTAAATATTTGGAACGTATTATATTTCAACGGTTGATTTAGTCAAAAGTCTATTATCATACGATTACTAATAAATGATAGCAGTGGCGTAACTAAGATTTTGCTCTGGAGGGTGTTCTGGGAGAGTGAGCAACCTTAAAAGAAGAATTTAAAAAAAAATGAACGTACAGTCGCGGAATTAAAAATCCGGGCACTTAAAATGATTCAGTGTATATCTTACTTTACTTTACTTATCACGTTACCTGATGAAATTAGTCAAAGTCAAAATAATTACTCGTATATGACAGCATGCCTCATGTTTAACTGTCAATTGCTAACCTAGAAACGCAAAGCCCAAAAATTGGAAAAATCCTCTATAAGACTCGCCCGGGTTTTTAATTCCGCGATTGTACCATAAAGTATAGTTGTTTGCATTTCTACAGGACTTGCGGTAGGCCTTGATTTAACTACTTGGCAGTATAGACCACCTAGTTACATTTAAGAATTTGTTTTTTGCTTATTATTTGTTTATTAACCAAAAGAAGTCAGAAATAATTATTTGCTAAATAAATAATAACTTGCTTGTAAAACAAAATTGCAAGATAATGCCTGTCCTTGCACTATCTCCAACCTATGAAAATTTTAAATGTCATTTTGACTGTAAAAAATTAGTTGAATCACGTTCACCTGCAGTTCTCTGTGAATGGAGAGCCAATCCATTCAGCCTATATTGCGATGTTGTACTTCGGAGGTAAGTCTTAATTCTATTTAAGGTGGAGAATGATCTTTCAGCTATTGCAGTTGACACAGGAATCGTTGCAAGGATTTCCAACAACTTGAATATGTTTGGAAACATGTCCTTATTGCAAGTAGCTAGCGCATCCATTGCTGTCTTATATGGAAGATTTTGTACATTTTGGCATTTCCGGTATAATTTGAACTCAGCAATCACATCCGAGGGAGGTTCGTTGAGATCGAATTTTAAAAATGGTCGAGTCCGAATTCAGAATGTAATAATTGATATTCAATTATACATTACTAAAATGTAATTTTAGATTTTTTGTTTAAGACAAATTTTAGTTATTCCTAAAGTCTCTGGGGGGTGTTCCGACACCCATATCACCCCCCATAGTTACGCCACTGAATGATAGAATATTTACAAACACAAGTACACAAGGCTTTTATAATGGAGGTGTGTTTTAAAAATAGACAAGGGTTGAATTGTTGTGATTGGTTTTTTGGCACATGTGTACTTGAACGAATTTAGAGAAAAAGTTTCCGATGTAGTAGTATTAGAAAACTACTTTTTCGATTAAGTGGTGTTACGGGCTAATTATTACTACCTGTAGCAAATTTAAACAGTGCATATTGCTAAAGTCAGTTCGGTAGAGACGTAAAAGGAGGCCATTATTGTTAGTTAGCCCCCACTGATGAGTTGATTACTCTAGCGTGAATCAGTTTACTACGCTTCCAAATCAGATGGAGACGTCCGAGGCATCGTGAAAATTCGTCCTATTACTGTATCAACGCACGTTATCGTAATCTGTTTGGTGCTTACCCCACCTGTAAACGCGTCTGCATATTTGCTTTACAAAGAAAGAAAATGCAATAAAAGCTGATACGTTATATTGCGTACAGATCGATGCAAGTAAAATAATCAGCGGGTAGCCGGAGCTAGCGCTAGCGACAGTGGTAAAAATCGATTCTCGGAGCCCGACGGTCAATTAACTATAATAAAAAATTAAACCCCAAAGGTTTAAGCACTACAGAAATTTTAATTATCCGGAAATAAGTAACGAATATTCATGACCGCAAAATTACTTTTGAAAGTCATGACATAACCAAATGGAAACACGCAAGCCTCGCCGGCTACAAACGTGTGGTTCGCTTGGTTTCTATCGATCATCTCTAAAAAGAAAGAACAACCAATCCGACTCACGCCAGCAGACGTGAGCGGGCAGGAAGCGCTCGCTTCGCAAGCAGCTTTCTTGCTTGGGGTTTTGTAGTAGACTGAAGAGTGAAGAGCTGCAGAAGCCAGTCACCTGCTTTGCGTTCTGTGCAAAATCCCTTGCAACGGTGTAAAAGCGCAGCGTGTGCTTGAAATTCTACGAGATAGAAAATGAATATAACAAAGAAGAGTATTGCGACAGCTTTTAGAGAGAGAGAGAGAGAGGTATTATATTACATAAACAGAAAACTGGCAGTGTATGTCTTAGAACTGAGCAACAACTTAAAGAATCCAGAATGCCAATGCAAGATAAATTCTCTACATAAATCGGTAAGTGTTACTCTGGACTAATTTAGAGGTGTATCCGGGCTACCACATCTATCAAAAGCTCGCTTACGTCTGCAATACAACATAATGGCTTTATATTGTAACTGGTTCCTTTAAATGAAGATATTATTTTAAACGTAGTTTATTCTGAATGATTGTTTGTTTTACTTGAAGGGGTATAGGAACTTTCAAGTATAGCAAATGTGGAGTACTGACACCGAAATCAACCCTTTTGCCTCTTTCACAGTTTTCCTGTACTAGGGCGTAGGGTCTTCTCTTATATACAAGTACTTGTCGGTTAGTCACCAACTTCCTGTTAAGTTTTCTTTTCTATTCGTTCCTCACACTGAACTCTTGGTCTACCTATATTTCTGCGTCCATAAGGTCCGGCTGCTAAAGTTCTTCATGGAATTCTGCAATCTTGAATTCTTAATACATGCTCATTACTACTTCAGTTGTTTGGGTTTTACCTTTTACACAACTGGAACTAGCTCTAACTTCGTCTTGGTTTCTGATTTTCGCGTCTCTTAGTTCATCTTAACTTTTACCGTTCGGACCACCATTTGGTTTTCGTTTTATTAGAATTTGCTTTTCTTTTTTCGCATGATGATTCTGCAGCTTTGAATATCAAGCCTCTGAGTTTTTTCGACCTTTTGTTTATTTATAATAATTATTTATTAACTGTTCTTCTTCTATTTTTTTCTTAAACAATTTTCTAGCTCTATATTGTATCCTTATTTTGTTTCTTAGTTGCATATCTTAACCTTTTCCGTCTATTCTTTCTATTTGACTTCCCTCGTCTAAAATATCACCGTTCATCTTTCAGGGTCTCTAGATGATGAAAAACAGGCTTTTCAGTTCCGTCTGCCTGTTTGCTTGTTTGTCTGTCTGTCTGTTGCTGGTATAACTCAAAAACTCTCTGTTGGAAGAAGAAAATATCTTACATGCGGATTATATGCCTTCCTGGCATGAAACAAAAAAAAATCTATAAAATATATACAGGGTGAGAACCTTAAAAAGGTAAATTTTTGCCTATTTTAACTTAAGAACTATTACTTAAATGAGAGTAATATTTTGTACATAGCTCAGGTTTTTACCCTTCATGAAAAAAGGCACATTTTAGACCCAACATATACAGAGCGAGCATCTTAAAATAATAAAATATTTGTTTTTGCTTCAACTGAGAAATAGATAAAAGTGATATTTTATACATAGTTCAGGCTTTAGCCTTGACAAAAATGATACCCAACAGCTATCGTGTAAATGTCGTAAAAAAATTATCAACAATAACTGCGTTGTATTTAAGGCAGCCGCGTCTCACCTGTTGGAGTGGTCTTCGATGGCCCCGTGCAGCGAGCGGCCGGTTTACTTGCCGGCTACAGCCGATCATTGAAATCGTATTTGCAGGCTCCTTGCTGTAATTTGCATTACCAAGTGTTTCCTTGTATTGTTTCAATATTATTACGTACGTGAAGAAATTTTTACCCCTAGTTTTCCTTGATTTTTAAAATTGTTTAGTGCCACAACATCCACTTGCGAGGGAAGGTCTGAATAAAGCCCTTTACAGATTTTTTAACGTTGTATTGGTGATTAGCAGTTTATGGCCGCGGTCTTGTTCCTCATATCACTTTAACATCAGGAGAAGGAAAATATTTAGTCTTACTTATTTATACAGGGACCGGCAAAAACATATTAAACATTTTAACGTGCAATATCCCACTAAGGTTTTTATCTATACAAATGTGATGAATATCATTATATTAAGTAGGATCAGGAGTTTGCTTTTAATGTTTAAGTAATATGTCAAAATGCCTTTTAATGTGCAAGAGCGAGCTTATTGTGTTGACTTATTTATTAGGACGGAATCAATAATAACTGTGCAATGTGCGTCCAGAAGACAATTCAACAGGCGGCAGGGTGTTCCATCGTACTTGACAATTAAGACGATGGGTTCAGAGGTTTAGAGAATTCGGTTCACTTTGTAATAAAGAGCCACCGGGAGCTCTACGAAATTAACAGTATTAGGCAAAATATACCAGAAAAAGTTATGCAAGAGTTTGTTCCACGTATTAATGAATGTTCTGAAGAAGAAGGTGGACATCTCTGGCACTCGATATTTAAATAAATAATCTCCCAAGTTTTGCGAACATACTCATGTTTTCGTTTCTTTTGTTATTACACTGTATAAAGAAAAAAATGTAAATAAAATGTTTAATATGTTTCTGCCGGTCCCTGCATAATATTCTTCATGCCAAAATCGATTGTCCATTTCTTCTGGAAATGCTTAATTTCCAAGTACCGTCACGTCAAAATAGAAATTTCGTAACATTTTATAATCCAACCCCACGTCCTAATGTATTACAAAAATCACCGCTTTATAAAATGAGTCAGAACTACAATGACATTTCAAATATGTGTGATATTAATTATTGTAATTTAAATAACATATTAGAATTAGTATAGACAGCTTTTGTTAGTTTAGTAGGTATAGGTATAGTATTATATTGTACTAGCAGTCCAGTGAGACAAATGTCTCATTTAAAAAAACAAAAAAGACCGTTTTTCAAATAGAACGCGTATTAAATAAAAACTGTACCCAGACCTGGAAGGTGTCAAAGTGGTTGCCTAACCGATCGACGTTTTAAGGCGCAGAGGGTCGCAGCTCCGTTTGGCTGCTGAAACAGTTTTTATTTAATACGCGTTCTATTTGAAAAACGGCCTTTTTTGTGATTTCTCGAAAACCGGAAGTGTCACTTGAATGAAATTCAGTTTCTGACCTGACATGACTATTCCAAACATATAACTTTCATAACTTTTTTCTCTATCTCTTACGGTTTGGCTGCTGAAACAGCGTCCCAGACAGACAAAACGGCGTCCCAGACAGACAAAACAGCGTCCCGGAGAGACATGTCTATTAGATAAAGGATTCCCTTTCAGTTTGTTTCACTATAAGCGAGTGTTTAGTGTTAAAGTTTAGATGATTAATATGTAATACTTTAGTTTATTGTGTAAATTGTCCTATAATTGGTTTTTTCTTTCTGTTGGACAGTAAACCATTATTATTATTATTATTATCAGTAATACCATGCTTTATTTTTCTGTTGTATGTATTATAATCTATCATACCTTTGAATTTTCTTTCTACTCCATAAGTAATCTTGTGCATAAGTATGTGAGGGAAAAACGAATTTGCGATAAGAAACTCATTTTAGATGCAAATTTCTATTATTTGTTGACCATTTTAGTGTTTAGATGGCAACTACATGCCCCTTGAACTTCTTGCTTTTTCTACTGCTTCTCACTCTTATGTATAGTTCTTCTCATAAAATACATCCTATTGCCTCTTGGCTCTTCCTCATTTGGTGCCTGAGTTTTTCAACGTATACCCTTGCCTTCACCTGACTACCCACATTTCTAAACGAAGCCTCCTTACATTTTTCTATTATCCCACCAATAATTACCTATAGACTAACTTTACGATAACTAATGACAACAACGTACATGTACATAGTACATGTAGCTCGAAATACTGTGAAATATGTACTGAATTGTTAGAAGACAGAATAATTTCAACAGATCTATCGTCATCAAGATCTTGCGATATTATTACTTTAGACTACTTGTTTTCGAACCTAAAAAAATATATACTTATTTAAACCTCCAACTCATACTCCTTCTACAGCAACGAGTATTCGTACAATAGCACCAGAATGAAAAATGAAATCGATAAAACGTTGATAGTTACATGGTGGTACCATAATACATATAATAATAATAATTACGTTTTTATTAATTCGTAAAAAATAATCATAAATACATATAAACATTTGACTTTAAAATTCAAAATGGTTCCTACTGATGAATATCCTTTTTGGTCGTACTATAGGTGAGGCAGCAGACACCCATGGGTCGCGTTCGAGTGGCCAAGAACGGAGCTGCTCCAGATTTGTCCACCACACTTTATGCGTACGGTGAAAGTAAAGTAAATTCTTGAGGCATATCTGTTCGTCCGTGAAAGCATTATGTAGTCATTATGCACGGTTACTACTTGATTAAATTGATTCCCGCTACCGTGCACTTTTCCCATGCCAGACACGTAGATGCTAATCGCCGTGTACTAGAACGATCTTGATTTAGCACCAAAGCTATGAATATTCCCTTCAGGTGCCCTCCATAATTCTCTCCTCGATCCTTCGCGCGATTCAATCATAATGCAGGAAAACCGTGATTGTCGTGCGACATAGAAACGGCGGCCAAATATAGAAAACCCATTTTTATGTCTCGTTCATGGCTAGGTATTATGTAAAACGCCTTTTACTGCCCAAGAGCACTTGTTGGAAGTAACGGACTCGTTCTTTGGCTATTAACAGCTGTCCTCATTAAATCTGTAAACTTGCATTTTTTCCCTATAGTTTCTTAGCGTTGACATGAAGTTCGGCTACCCAAAAGACAAGACAACTAACTCTGAATTGCTCTTTTTGGCCACATTGGAGCAGCAGAATAGATTTTTTTAAAAAGGAAAACGTTTTCAATTATTAGCAATTACGGTGACAGATGAAGTCAATTAGAGCTCTGACTGCTGATTTAGTCATAAACCAATATTTTATAAAACTACCAGGACAGCATTAGAGACAAATTTGCTTTAATTCGTGCCAGCATTCGAAATTTCTCTTGTCAAAATAACAATTTCGTTGATAAATTGTATGATTCTGCACCTTTCAATAAAAAATGCAATCTGCTATTTAATGGCCAACTTGATCTAATTTGTGCTACAAATACTTTTGGAGGCTGTTAATAAATTTAGAAAACTGTCCGAGTTAATAAAAACTCGCAATTTAACTTAGTTAAATATAAATACCTTTCCTGTTGATTAAAAAGAAACAGATTTATTTGCTAACGCATGTAATCATCCTAGAATAGGAATTGGAACATTATTAAAATTGTTATACGTATGAGTTTCTATACAGTTAAAAATAGACCCAAAGGAAACTACCAGCAGGCAGAGCAGTTCCGACAATTAATTGATTATAATTATGTTTAATATGCTCATTTAATTTTTTGAAAGCTATTCATTGGGCTGAATATTTGAATGGAATTGTCAATGATCTACTTTAAAATCAAAGCCATGCTTCTAGTAGTATATCGTTCTTCTCGAACTAAATCAGTTAATGTTTGTTGTAATTTTAGTGAATTTAGCCACTCCATACAGAGATATAGAAAAACGTTTTGGGATACTCTTTACAGTTGCATTCTTGTTTGAGAATTTCTCATTGATGGGTGTCAGGACGCTATAGCTGTTGTTTTAATCTTCGGAACCTATGTAGCTTCTTGTTAGAATTTGTTTTCTTCTTTTAACGCTTCTCACCACTCGTCATGGATTTTCTTATCGTATATTGTAGCTCGTTACAATTAGTACTACATATCTTACCAATACCTATCAGCTTATCACATTAGTTTTAGTGTCTAAGTACACGGGCGTAAAAAAACTAAAGATCCACTAAACAATTTTTTGTTGACTTAGACTACTTAGAGCCACTGGACAATAATAGAAATGTCTATAAAATTTACAAATGACATTATTGTACACTTAGAACCATTAAGAAAATACAAAATGGTATACAATGTGTGAGGTGTCAGCAGTACGGGCACACAAAAACTTACTGCACCGGCCATTTGTGCTTGTAAAATATGGCATAGCACCGCCAGTTGCAAAAAAGGAAGGACACTCCAGCCACATCTGCTTTATGAGGAGAATACTATCATCGCTTGTATAAAAGCAATCAAAACCATAGCAGCCCCCTGCCACCCAACCATCTAGCAGCACCATTAAACACAAACGTCAACCACCAGCAGTTGACCAGCTCACTAAAGCTATCACACCAAAGATATACCCAAGAAAATGATGTATTAAAAAATACCGAGAATAATACACCACAAACACAGAACAATGGTAGTTGCGAAAACA
>OW679196.1:169446687-169660932 GCA_940337035.1 Agriotes lineatus | reverse complement strand
GGTTTTCGATATGAGGGAATTTCAATACTTCGTACACTTCGTGTCGAAGTAAATCTAAAAAGAAGATAGACAGTTGCGTGGTGGTCTTAGCCTAAGCAGAGCTTGTGCACTGAAACCATACAGGCAACAAAATTAAAACAACGTCTCTTTCAAATTGAATTTAAAGATTTTGAAAAAAAATAACTAAAAAAATTAAAAGTTTAAAAAAATGCGGGGTATTTACTATTTACTATATTACTATTTATGGAGCTATAGAAATGTTATTTGAAAAGGACTAAAAAAGCAGTCATATTGCACTGTAACGATTCTCGTACAAGATGTTTAGATTGGATTCCTTAACCACGAGGTATTGAGACAGTCAAGATGTTTTTGAGTACTGCAGCCCTGGGTACAAGCGTGGTACGTGGCCGGGGTAGCGTTTAAGTTAGTTTGAAGAAAACATTTGCTGTCGAAATTAGGTTGCGAATTGTGATTACCTGCCGAACTACGAACATATTCGTTGCGTTGTAAGATAGGCCCGGGGTGTTGAGTAAAGTGCTTATTGGTTGCTACGAAAAGTTGTAGCCAGAAATTGCCATACCGTTCAATGGTTAAAACTCTACGGAGTAATATTCAGAATATATAAGAGGGGCCCCAGTTCTTTGTGTCCAAGTTATCGCGCATTGAAACGTGCTTTGTTGTAAAATGGATTTACTAGCAACATACGTCGACGGGTCGTTATAAAATCCCGGGCCGTTTGAAGTCATCCAGCATACTCGTGTGGTGTTGACCTATTTTTGGCAACCCTACCCCTGTTTAACAAGCCCGGGAACCTCTCCTTTTTCCTGCTCTTTTTTTATTTAGCTTGGTCGTCTTTTGGACGCAGAGTTATTGCAACGTAATCTTTTCTTGCTACGCCAGCTCTTCTAAGGTGTAGTAGACTAGTATATTAGAAATTACTGAACTGATTTTTGTCTTGTCTATTAAAGATACAGTTGTTTAAGCTGCTGAACTAGATGAAGCCAATATAATTTTCAATTATAAACATTTGCATAAATTAGCAACGCTCTTGTATGTGGGATTGTGCCTCAAATCTGTCCATTAGCGACAATATTTGTCCCTTGTTTGTATGCGCACATAGTTTTGACTTCCACCTACTGGTTAAATTAGATCAGGACCAAGTTCTGTCCTCGCTTCTTGTGTTATTTTTATTTGCATTAGCTTCTCGCATTTATATATGCTTGTGTTATATTCGATTATTTTGATTACCAACTTTGTATATGTTTTTTATGTTTGTTCTATAAAATCCAGCCATATTGATACTAGAATAAATCAAATTTGTTAAGTTATTTTTGTTTTTCATCAGGAAAAGTCAATTTATAAAAAAAATATAAGAAAGTCTTTTCAGGTGCAGGAATTTCATAAACATTAACTATAAAAATCCGCATTTTTAAAATGTTTAAAACCTCACTGGGACCGAGAATCGAACTCGCCACCCTTAGATCAGTACCAATATGATTAACCACTGAGGCACCGAGCCCGGCATTAGCTATCTTACTATTAAATACTTGTAGACCTCTAGATGCAGTAGTGCTCGTAGTATTAAATGGTATTAGCTACCACCGTTTGTATTAGTAATGGCCAGGTATGTGTTCATTTATTTGATTTCTTATCTATATGTGTTTAAAATCGTTATGTATGTGTATTGCACCTATTGTAAGATGTGTGAAATGTTTAGTGCTAGATCTGTAAGCTGAACTGGGACTTAAAGGTAAAAGTTCTCTTGTTGCAAAATTCGATAGTTGGCAATAATGATGCAAATACTTATTCAAGACCAAAGAAGCTGCTTTACACAGTTAGATAAAATCATGCTTCGTCACAGAAAATTATTTATTTAATTCCTGAAACCATTGACAATATCTAACTTTATTTGTATAGTCTGGGGCTGACCGTTTCTGACACATTTGAAATTTATGTGGGTGTATTTGGAGGTCTTGTGAAACAAGAATGTGAGCCGATACTATGCTTAAATCTAATTTCTTCGATAGCCGACGTACTGATATTGTTGGATCTTTGTGGACTATACCTCTTGCATGTTCGACAACATTTTCTGTTCTTTGACGAGGTCTTCCTGTTCTTGGTCTGTGATTTACAAAACCTGTTTCTTTAAAACATGCTACTATTCTCAAAACTTCAGGAGACTAGTTGTTATTTACCATAAAATTTGGAAACTTATATCAAAATTCTTGTTTACAAGCATTGGTGGAATAATTTCAGTTTCCATTGCGAAAATAGGACTTCATTGTACACGTTTTTCGTCAATAAGTAAACATTTTACAGTAAAATTAATTCGAAATTAAATTAAATTTACTTTAAACTGACTTAGACTTATGTCATGTCAAATAAATAATAAATGATGACGTCTGAGATTGTAGAGACATGCGCTTTATAATCCTAGCCGAAAAGACTTATCGACCATGTTATTAAGAAAACAAGATGAAATTTGTAAAGTTACCTAACATGCCATTCAGGGATACTAATAGTTTAACAGAAATATTTCAAGCCATTTTAAGATAGTCAAAGATTGACTACTCGATAACTAATGGTGATAATAGATCAAATTCAAAACGGTTCATAGAATAACTTTTCAAGCGTTGTCATGTTTGTTCTGGCATATCCTGTGTAAAAATTCCAGCTTCATATTAACTCCAGCAACAATTTCATCGAAATAGATGGCTCATTCGTATTCACTGTAAATCTCGACCGTACATTACATTACCCGTTTGTAAAACACTTAACACGAAGGTCAAGTGTCAAACAACAATAACATACAACATAATGCATCACGCCTGGCATTTGCTAGCTAATTGCTCTCGTCGTTCCTTCGCAATTGGCCTGATCTGGACAAGAATTCTACTAAGAACAAAAAGTACAATTATGCATACGCGGAAACAATGGCCCACAAATCACTAATTAAATTGGGGATAAGTTACACGAACGTATGCACAAAAAGAGATTGTGAAAGGAATGTTCCGTATGCGAGAGAACGCAACCTGTTCGGGGTCATAACTCACCATTGTGATGCAGAGCAAAGTTAGTATTTCGGGATCGCGTCGATTTCGAGGACGAAGTATTACTTATTAGACGGTAATTAGTCGGACCAAATGCGCCAAACAGAAGATAATTAACGAGGCAAACACGCATTTAGCGGGCCGTACAGCCGTATTAAAAAAGCTTTTAGGCAATTACTTTGATTAAGCACTTAATACATGCGTTTAGAAGGAATGAATCAATTTTTTTGAATAACAACGTGACTAGTTATACGGATTTATATTTTTAGAGACGAGGTTTTGGTAAATAGTAATCGTTTTATTACCGCACAAATCTTAATAGCTGTTTGTGAATTAAGTAACAAAAACTGTAGGTACTAAAAATCTGTCAAGTGCTTTACACTAAACATCCAATAAAAAGCTACTCTGCAAATAAACGGACAGACATAGAGACGGACAGACAGACAGACGGACAGACGCACAGACGGAATTGAGAAACATGTTTTTCGTCAGGGACCCTGAAATGTAAAGATCTGAAGAAATCTCGGAAGGTGATTTTTTTACGATTACAATACTTTCTTCGTCCTTCAGACGAGGGAACTACAAAGCTATTTTTAAAATGTGTTGCTTCCAGTCTATCAATTTAACGTGTTGACACTTTTTTTCAGTAAACAGTTGGATCAGTTTCCTTCTTATTTCGTTACTAAAGAAAGAAAGGTATTATAGATAGTGCTCAATCCTGTGAGTAATTGACAAAGCATCTATAAATATCATATTTCTACATCTTTGCACGAAAACCTGCACCGTAAAGAACGCCACCCTTGTGACCATCGAGTTTCGTAGATAGCTATACGTCAGTTATTTAACACTCACTTCATAGACGATCTTTAGAATTTCCGTTGATATGTCGTCTTTTCTGATTGCTTTTCTATTTTTAGATCTTTGCAAAGCACTTAGCATCTCACATTTCAATATCGAAGGCTCTGAAATGCGGGTATAATAGGTTTCTCTCCCTTGCTGTCACCGAATATATCCGCTATGTATGCCTTAAGTAAGCATTAACGTTAAAGTACTTTAGGGAAGAAGGTAAGGCACAGGTTGTCTTGCAAAAATTATAATTGAAGATGAGGATTTTCTGCTATTAAAAAGTAAGAGGATGCAATTTTCTGATCTCGAAAATTACACCTTGTTGCTTTACAAAGTAATTACAATTGTCGCTTATCATAAATATTTATTTATTAAAGAACACCGGCATGGAGAAAATGAAGGTGGCCGAATGACATATTACCTAATTTGACTGGACCCATTTTTTGCAAACTCAATTTAAGTAACACACCTCTCTTAAGAAAGTGTTATTCTCGACCCCCGGCGCACGGGACGTTGAGAAATTACTTTGTTTTAGACTCCGCCACAGCCCGTAAATCACGTTTGGTTATTAATTAAGCGAATTTGCTGTTTTAACAAACACGCAGGAACCAATCCATCAAATCTTGAAGTTTCCATCGGCCCCACTTAGCTGTACTTAACGCCCTTTAAGACTCAATGTAGAGGCTGAAGCTAATATCGTGGATTTAGGTTTTGCACCTTTCTTGATTAAGTTGTTCTGGTTGTAGTAACCGACTGATGGTAATTATGCCGGTACTCCACAAGGCATTTGCATATTTTCCTAAGATCTTACTCCATCTCGCCGGACGTGGGATCTGCGAGATTAGTCAGTCAGATTGCGAGGAATCTCATTTTTGTAATTTATTTCGTCCGCCCTGTTATTACCATAACTGAAGCTCGATTTTTAAATGTTGCATAAGCTGCAGCTAATCTTCGTGGTTTCGGAAACCTGCTAATTTCGCATGCGACCTCCCGCTAGTTCACCGTTGCAGTTCGAGTCACATACTGTGAGATTGCGACCCCATTCCGTAAGAATTGCTTTTATATAACGTAAACAAGACGTATAAATTTGTAATCGATGATCCTTATGAGGCTGTAAAACTTAATGAGCTCGGATACTACCGCGATTTGCATGTTCTGTAGCGTTTTGAATTATTAGTTGATATTGGCTGTAACCTCTCACGTCCTCTTGATTAATGTGTACATATCTACATTTTTCTATATTTTGCACTATTGGGCTATTTATATTTGTTTTTTTAAATTTGAAATTATATCTGTTTTCAACAATATAATTGCTATTCATGGTAATGTTAAATGACTACAATTAACTGAAGGATAATAATATAAGGGCACTGATCGCTCCTGTGAAAACATTTTATATGAAAAATTAATAGTTCTTTTGTAATTTTTGATTACTTGATCACTAGCACTTTCCTTAGCAGATGATAGGTAGACGTCTTGAGGTAGTCGTCGTTTTAGCCTGGTGTGTAGTTTTCTATATTCTACTTTATAAAACGTGTCGCCTGGACAATTATTGTAAATTTGGTGATTATATTTTGTAGTTTCTGGAAACGTTATTAGAAGTGTTTGCGGTACTGTCCAAATTTAATACTTTTCAGACTACAGTTATCGCTATATTAAGCAAAAATAATATCTCTATCTACATACCTACATTCGATTAACATGAGGGTGAAAGTAAACGCCTACGCTTAGCCATATACGGTACTGCTTCAGTGGGAAAGCAAAGCTAATTTATCAGTTACTTAAACATTGAAAGTTCAGATTGGCCATAAGTCAGAATTAATAATACATTCAATGTACTATGCAATAGTGTATGTTGGCTTGCTATATTTTAATCCAATTTCCGTTACATTTCCTGCCTATTTTTGATTTACTGCCATAAATAGCATTTTTGTTGAAAGCTGCTAACACAGCAACCAGGTATAGATTGAACAGTGAATGTCAGATTTATAATTAAATATAAACGATTCAACTTCTAGCTTCAAATGCTCGTTATTTACAAATAATGTGAAGTTTTACCGAAAATTGCAACATTGAATGTTTGATTACCATTTGCCAAATAAGTTAATGCGTAGTAATTTTTACTGTAGAATTTAGTTCAGTAAAATACACACGTTTGTGGAAAACAATAACCTTCCTTTATTTTTATTAAAACACATAAACAAATACACACATGTACACATCCGTTAATAGTACACAAATACAAATTCGAATTGTAAGTAGCCCCGTTTTCATTACTGACTCAGCAAATAGCGTGTGAGTCGTACAAACGCGATTGATTTGATCAAGACTGATCTGGGACAAAACCGATCTGGAAAACTAGGCTACTCGAGTTTATATAACAAGTGTTTGAATGGAAGAAGCGCCGGCTATTATTTCGGATACAATAGTATTGTCCAGCCGATCCTTCGCCCTATTGTGACACCAAAGTTTGGGATGACTTCCGCTAATAAAAGGAGTCTGTCCATTGCGTGTGTTTCTTTCGCATTCCAGAATTAATAACTGTATTGTGGCCGGGTTGGTCACTGTTCGTTTTTGGGTCACAAGGATATTTACGCAACCCTCCCTTTTGTCGTCCGGTGCCTCTACGTTTGTGACATCCGTCCTGCTGTTTTTGAATTTGCACTTTGACGTTATTGACAAGTGAGTCTGCATTGTTTGCATGACGACACAAATCACATTTGGCATCTAAGATGACGCACATAATAGATACTTTCTAGACAGCACCTAGCGAACACTTTTTTTGTTCGCATATGCAGCACTGACGTTTACAGACAATTCATCACTCACGTTTTAGATAGCACTGACGTTTACAGATTTAGAACTGCACTTAGTGTCAAGTTTGAATTTATGACCGTCCCTTGCACGACAGGCGTTTTTAGGCCAATTATCTTGGTACGCTACAAATGTTTTTACAGAACATGGGCTGGTATGGATCAAATTTAGAATTAGAAACTATTTTTTCCAGTGATCTAGACCATATAATGCTATGGTATTGTACTCGCAAGCAGTTTTGTTTGCTCTTTATTTATATTTTATAATAATTAAATAAATGAAATAAAATAATTTATTGTGCGCGTATGTATTTTAAAAAGTTAAAAATATGAATATTACCTAATACAAATTTTTTTTTAATAAAACGATTATTTATTTATCATGATAACAGTTAAATAGGTTGTTGGGGAACATGAACTATTTAAATTTAGAGCAGGTTACATTTAAGGCACTAGTAATTAATCGAAAGAAAATGTTTATAAATTGATTTTAGATCAATACAAAAAAGGTTTCAGAGTCAATAATAGTTATTTATGTATTAAGAGCATAACCATTAGCTAATAGCACAAGGGAATGTTTCAACCGCGATGCGAAGCGAGAGCTATAATCGTGATTAGGCACGTGGTACATATAACGTTTTATTTCATTTTGCTTCTCAAAATGGACAAAATTCAAGGATTCAGTATTTTGACTACAGACTACTGCAACATCGTTTTGCTGGAGCTGTGATTTTTTAGAGAACTATAGTTTCCATGCAGATTGTTGGTGTTGCTATACTACATTGTTGGTGCTTGTTATACTGATTAACAACCTTATAGGCCCTAGGGCCATAAAAGCCATTTTAAGCCCGCTATCGAGGGCCAATAGACCAGATATGGTTCCAAAATAAAATAAAGAGAAATATGCAAATGTAATATAATTATGCATAAGTTTACTAAGAAATGACCTTTATGAGTAATGCAAACAGTATTAATACGTGGTAAATTTGATATAAAATTGCAATACTCATAAAATGCATGCCAATATTAACAAGATTCGCATAAGAAATACATAAATGATATGAGTACAAAGACAAGAAGTAGCTGAAGGGCAAGGTTAAAAAGTGTGAACTGAAAGTAAGAAGGTTAAAATGTATTGAAGTGGAGTGTCAAAATGTGACAGTGTTGAGCTGTTAAGTAGTTAGGTAATATCACGATATAAAAACATCGCGAAATTGTTTTTGGCTCCAAGTCAAATTTCATGTTGGAGCTTAACAATTTTTATTTTAATTAATAAAACCTATTTGAACGCCATTTGTGTTAACTTACAATTCTTGTGGTAAATTTAGAAGCCGAAGAGATAATTTGGTGTAGCCAGACGAGGTGTTGAAAAGCAGTTCGGAGGACCTGCGACCTGAGGGTGCAAAACTGCAGTTCAGATATAGCGTGCTGTATTGACAATAGCGTAGAAGGCAGGTAGATGGGGATTGTTTGCTGTTCGTTGCCGTGAGGAGAGCATAACAGGTATCTAAAAAACATTCTTTTATACATACGAAATAATTAAAGAGTATTATCGCTTACCTGAGTGAATAAGTATTGTAATTGGTTGTTTTATTTTATCTTCTTTAATGCGTAAAGAGTAGCTGTACGCACTTGTATCGTAAATTACTATTTCGCAATCAACGTCCCAAAAAAACTCAATAACGACACCCATATCGATTTTTAGGCCTATTTACCCCATTTCACCCCCTAAGGGGTTGATTTTCGGAAAATCACGAAATATTTGTTTGCTTATTTGTTTTTAGGGATACTTTTACGAAGTTTCAAGTCGAAATGTCTATTACTTCGACACGAAGTGTATGAAGTATTGAAATTCCCTCATATCGAAAACCACTCTGAGTCAAATATCTCTAAAATTCGTGCCAACCGACTAATAAACCCAGTATACCGAATTTCCGTCTCGGCGGTGCGGATCTTTTGGTGAAGATCCCAGCCCACTAGATCCCCCCTCGTATTGGGGGGTGCCTAAACGTGCTCTGCGGGGTATGTATGTTCGTATGTGTACACGATTCCGGTCGCCAGGAACCTTCCTGAAGTCTTGGATCGTTTTCATACGATAGGTCCTCCGAAAATGAAGGCAACATCAACTTTTTAGGTATGGTCGTCGGCAAAAAAATTTTTTTTTGGTTATTTTTTTTATAAATAACTGATTTATAATATTTCATTGTATTAGCGAAACGGAGTGATGCTGAGTGTCGAAGTATTCTTGGAAAGCACGAAAGGGCGCTTTTCTTAGGTGGGGGGTACCGTATATTTTAATATTATTTTTCCAAACAAAATGGGAACCCCCATTTTACCCCTTTATGGGTTGAATTTCAAAATATCCTTCCTTATTCCTTGTATACATTATAAAGGGAACCTCTGCACAGCTTTCTAGGTTCAAGGGTTTGGGCTGGGCGTTGTTGAGTCAGGACTTTCAGAAATATAACACACTAAATTAATGATTAGCTTAAGGCTTAGTTTTAGTGGTGTAATAACACACCAAAAATTGAGCAATTTTAAACGAATATTACCGTCAAATAATACATTTTGGAGAATAAAATGCATATGCAATATAAATACTAGAGTTTTATCAGTGGCATAACTATCGGTGTGTGATGTGTGCAACGGCACAAGGTGCTGCTCGGTCAGGGGGCAAAAATTGTGAGATTTATAAATAAAATGAAATATAATAAAGCTAGTCCTGTATTACCTGATTAGATAATAAGCGCAAAGAAGTTTATACAACAACCATAGAACTAAATGTGGAATGCATCAGAAAAGACGTACAGTTTCATCTTGTTGTTGACCTCTTTTGACAAACGGTCCATATTATATCAAACTTATTACGAACAGAAAGCCGATATACCGGGTGCTGACTTGTGCGACGCACCATAGGGATTTGCATAGCAAATCCTTTATATTCAATTATTTGCTCACCCAATTATTTAAAGCTGAATTGTAAATATATTTTTTATAAAGAAAAAAATACTGCATCCATTTGTACTGTTGCTAACAATTTTCTATTTCCCGGAACCAAAGGAATGCAAAAAATCAAACTAGCATTTTTACAAAAATCAGTGATGCCATGGAATTATTGAAACAAGCCAATGCAAACGCAAGTACATGCGGGGCGACAATATGTGTTGTTTGTTTGTTTGTCATTGACGTTTATAATAATTCATTATTAAGGTACCTGGACCTTGTCCATAAAAAAAATGGTTTTATCTACGACCACCACTAAAAGTAGGCCTAGCTTGTTTCACTAAAAGTGACGTTTTATAGTTTACCGTGGTTAAAGAAATCAGCTGTTTACTTTTAGCCCATGTGCTAAAACTGAAGTGAGGTTATAAAACTACAATTTCGAACTGGAAGTGAAGTTGTAAAGTTATTCTAGTTGCTTCTTGCGTTACAGGTAAAGTGTTTTTATAATTAATGCGGTATGTAATGAATACAGTCAGATGTGGAGTATTAATAATTACATATCGTAACTGACCTTGACTACTGTCAGTCGCAAACATTCGCCCGCGCGGCATGGGCTACTGTTTATTATGACATAAATTAGAAGTGTTGTAGATGCAAACCTTTGTTAAATCGATATTTATGGATTAATAACAGTAAAATTAAATTTGTAGATAAAATATTGTATGCAACGCGTGCTAAAAGTCGTTTATGCACGAGATTTTCATGTCTCGTGCATAAACGCCAACTTTTAGCACTTGTTGCATAAATAGCTATTATGATGGATGTTCGTTAAGTAAGCTCCTTGTTTATTGTAATATATCTGTATCGGCAAATTCCAAACAGTACAACCATTAATAAACTGATACATTAAGTTTAAAACTACAGGCACATTATTAAATAATTGTAGGTACAGTAATGAGGTTCAGAACTTACACCAAAACGAGAAAAACGACATTACGTTCAATCTTTTGGCGGCAGTGACTGGATGATCGCACTTGCATTGGCACTGGCTTGTTTCAATAATTCCATGGAATCACTGATTTTTGTAAAAATGCTAGTTTGATTTTTTGCATTCCTTCGGTTCAGTAATATGAAAAATTGTTAGCAAAGTAAGAATGGATGCAGTATCTTTTTCTCTACAAAATATGTATTTTTGTACTCGTGACTTCAAAATTCATATTTCCCGGTCATTCCCGATGCGCCGAAAGTTACCTTTCCCGCACTGCGGTGCTTTTTACTTTCCAACAAAAACTAGGGCAATTGTGCGACAAGGATAGATATAAAAAAAATCACTAATGGCGGTACCTTACACTTTAGTGTGCTGATCTACGACGTAAACTAACATGTGCGTAAGGTATGTATAAAAGTTTAGTGATTTGTGCTGTCAACTCAGTAAAGTAGTAAAACACTAAATAATTATATTTTTTATTTTTTTTAGAATATTTTCAATTATTCGTTACAAAAAACATTGTACCTAACTCTTTCGGGAAGAATTTTCCCGAATTCGCACTACATGCAGCACTCCCTTCGGTCGTGCTGCAAACAAAGTGCTCATTCTGGAAAATTTCCTTCCCGAACTTGTTAGGTAAATAACTATTACCTTTTAGCTCTAAAATAATTAGGGGAGCAAATAATTGGATGTAAGGAATTTACTATGCAAATTTGTATGGTGCGTCGCGCAAGTCAGCACCCGGTATACTGGAAGCCCATAATCTGTTGCATATTGCAACATATGAAATTAGACTTAAAATCGTATTCAAACGGTTTCCACTACTAAAGAACTTTAAAAAACATTTTCTGATATGTTGCTGTGATTTCTTTCGCAGACAGTGACCTTGTTTATAAATGTTTAATCTCAGTGTTCGTATCAAATAAAAAGCTCATTCACTTACCTGTAGTACAATCTTAATAGCATGAACAAAGATTAACAGTGTAACTGTCAGAAAAATTACTTTTAAACCAACACCTAAATGTTGCAAAATAGACAAATAAAAATGAATGTTAAATTATAATTGACACAAATTGATTGCGAAGATTACATTTCAATCAATTAATGCTTAATGAAATCAAATCGCCTTTTATGAATTATAATCAAGTTATTGATTAACCACTCCTACAAAATATTTCTGTCATCATAGATACGTGTGGCTTACAAATAAACAAACAAGTAAATTATTTTTAATGGACGATTTTTACTTTTTAATTATTAAATAAACCTACCTGCGCTTTATTACGCAGTTATGGTCGCTTTGACTTCGACTTTTTATGTTTTTGTTCTATTCTTTACATAATGTAATAATTATTCGCACTCACGTAAACTTTGGGGCGTTCCACCAGATTTTCGAGAGATGAACGCTGGCCTGCACTGCTACTTTGCTCGATTCTGGTACAATTTTCAAAGTTCGCGCGATGAGCTGCACAGGTTTCGGAGCGCTCAGGTAAATTTTCTATTTGAAATTTGTCAAATCGCGTTTGATTCACTCCACAGCTTGTACAACGTGCGACGATTTGTACTAATTACTATTATAATAGGCAAATATGACAAAAATACCGGTTTACAAATAGATTTTGTTGGAGTTGAAATTTTACAGACTTTTTACGGTTCTTTTCAGAGAGAGCATTTGCTACTGTTTCTAAATAAACAATTGACTGAAAATTGTCATAGCAACCAAGAAATTTCAAGCAATGCGTGATCTGTGTTATCAACATTTCAATTGTCAGATTAAACGTCAACTTTTCACTTTTTAGGTTAAAACTGTTATTTCATGCAAAACAACTCCTGCAGCCCCACTAGCGGCATTAAAAGCTAGCTACAGCTATAATTCGAATAAGTGAACTTATGCAAATGCATTATTTGCTATAATAACGCGTTAATTGAATGTTTCAGAATTTCTGTCAAACTGCTTTCTTTGAAATGTGTTAAAATGTGAAGGTTCATGTGTTGAACCTATGTATATTATGGATATGTAAATTTAGTTGGCCGGATTTATGCCAATTTAATTGATATCTACAGTGACGATTTAATTATAAAAGGTATCTGTTTCAAACTTAATTATCTTATAAGTCTACCTGTAGTTATACAGCATTGTAATTATAAGCAATTCATAACTTTTATTACTTCGATAAAGAAGCTAACAGTCGCTATAGAAAAACTTTCATTGAAAATTGTATACTGCGCGACTGATTTATAATGTTATAAATTTGAACGAATTTAACAGAGGCAGTATCTGAAACGTAATTTTAAAATGACGGAAATGATTCCTTTAATAGGTTTCCATCAAAATTTACAATATTTTAAAGTTTTACTCAATTCACGACAATTGTAACAGTAACATAATTAAAAAATCAGTGTGAATATGAGTACCTATTTAAACATCTTATTAGATTTATTATTTCCCAGAAACAAAATAAAATTTTGCAGGTGTCAAAAATACAAAGAACTTTACTTGGGCATTATTTTTCCTAATTCGATCTACCTCGCGGTCGGAGTAAAAAGCTAGCAGTGGAGGAGTTAGGTCGTGGTATTGATCCGGATCCGGTATATTTATTATTGATCTGTTACAAGTAGAATCACAATACATTAACATTTGGTAGGAGGCTACCGAAGCTGTCTGCTGGAAAGCGCGTGGATGTGTAGATGATGCAAAGATTTTAATAATCTAATCAAAAGCTAACATATTTTTTTTTCATTCTCGCTGTGTTGCAATAATATCGATTTTCGGTATTAATTTAGATAATTTTGGATAAAATCCTCGAATTGTAACACATATTTTTGCGTTAGCTACCTAATTAAAATTATGGCGCACTTAGGGCACTCTCCGGGCCTCAAAAAGTTTGGCCAAACATTGAAAACCAGCCAGCGTTGAGAAAAAACTAAATATAATGAAATATTCATAACCATACGTAATGGTCCGATAGAAATCGATCTTCGGTATCCGAAGGTAATTCAAATAACGAAACCGAAACGCTAAGGGCTTAAGTATTCCAAGAGTTTTGATTTCTCCCAAAAACTAAAGTGTCTCTATAACCGTAATATTGCTTCTGCTTGTTATTGCATTACGATACCGAAACACGAAAGCCACAAACAATATGTGCGGTTCGCTTCTCTTCACCTTCTGCCCTCACATCACTAGGATACCGGTCTTCATTCTCTCTGATTTACGTAGTACATATGTTCGCACGCCATACAGTACTATAGAGACTCTAACTAATCATTCTTTAGTATTTTTAGATGCAGTTTTATTTTTACTAATGTTATTATTCTTTTGATATCATTTTCGAAATTTCTGTTGTTGTTCCTCGGGCGTAGATACAGGTATTCATGCACGGTTTTTTACTGGCATCTGTTGTTTATAGAGTGCTTGCTCGTTCAATTACCATAAGTTTTGTTTTCTGTATGTTAATTTCAAAATTTTTTATTCGGTTTTCAACCGTTTCCGTTCAAATAGAAATCTCTTTCAGTTTCTGAAATTAGGGTAATGTTATCGACGAATTGTAAATTGGAAATCTTCTTCCCGGTAATGTAGACGCTTTCATTTCAACTTTCTAGAGCTGCTCACATAAGAAACACGTGAGATTGTGCGATAACTGTTGAAATTTGTGGTTGCCCCCTTGCTACGTTTGGGAAGAAACCGCGATGGACACCAATAAACTGGCCATTTCTTTTCTGCGGATCTGAGTGCATATTTGTCATATCATTCGAAATCCATGCTATATAAATATGGACTGTCTGAAAATCTCTGGACACGAGATATACCTACATGTATTATAGAAAAAGATATAAGAATGCCACCATACATGCCCAGATAGACAAAGACACAACAAATAAAGGAAGAAATATTGTAAGAGGAGTATGTCAGAAGGACATGATGTCCCTTAACTATTTACTTTTTTTGGAATATGTCTTAAACGGTTAACTTGGGAAAAGAAAGAATTACAAATTGATGTACCGTATCTGAGCCACCCCCGTTTCACCGAAATATGATTATTATATCTAGTGATCCGGGAGAGTTAAGTGAAATGTTGCAGCAGCTAAACCAAGGGTGGGCAAAGGTAATACTAAAAATAAATTTTGTCAGGCCATTTTACATTTCTCAGTGATTTCATCAGCTAAAAAGCCTTTAAAACAGTTTTGGTACATAAGTGGCGAGTTTTTGAGTCCATTTTAGCCATAGTCTATCGCATAATGCTGCAACATCTAGCATCAAGCATAGCCATTGGCAAACTTTGTACACTCCTGGTATGGCTGTTTCTAATTCATAACTTTTGTACACCCATTGCTTCGTTGTTTTACGCAGCTGTTGATTTCATCGCATACAAGAGCGTTCAGTTTCGACTTATTTAAAAATGTACTCAACGAGAGCAAGTGAGAAAGCATCTATCGATCCCTGTCGCTCCGAGACGGTTTGTCGTCTCCGGGCGGACTCCCTGCCTTGCGATTGGCCACTCATTGTGGCGTGACGGCGCCTTATTTTCGCGTGAAATTTTGTTTGGCGTGGGTTAATATCGAAGCAGTCGAGCCCAAGTCACGAACTAGAAAAGTTGTCATAACGTGCTGTTTTTTTATGCCTCGCGTCCGTTTGGGTGCGGGGGCGGTGTGTTTTTGGCAGTCGGGAACAGACGCTACTTGGTGACGTTGCTGTGCACTCATGTGTGGGTTAGAGGGGTTCGTGGCGAGTCGTTGTGGGAATTCAGTTCATATGTGGGATCGTTAAAGCCAATTTTCCACCGTCGTTTGGGAGGCGGGACCCTGTTCTTGAAATTACCTATACAATGGTTTTGCTGTTAGCTGTGTAATGGTCGAGGTGGCCTGTACACAATCCGCTCTTTTTAAAGGATTCTAGAGGACGCCGTAGCCTTTCGGCTTTTGTCACACACCCAGGTGCTAGCGATATACCGACACTGCTTTGAATGCCACCGCCCGCGGCAGGCTGAGCCCGCTAACAAGATTAAAATTGTGCAATAGACTAGTTCGTTCGCATGTTCCTGTAACTTAACCCTTTAAGTCGGCGCCCGACGCAATAATGCAATAGTACAGTTTGCGTTTGATACATAACCATTGCAGAGTACACTCTGTTTAAAATATAACGTTGTGATCTAACATTCTGTGCTGCAAGACAGTTTTGTTTCTGTAAATTAATCATTCACGTTTGCGTTCAACACAGTACTAATGCAGAGTACACTCTGATTAAAATATAACGTTGTGATTTAACATTATGTGCTGCAAGACAGTTTTGCCTCTGTAAATTAATCACTCACGTTTGCGTTCGACACAGTACTAATGCAGAGTACACTCTGATTAAAATATAACGTTGTCATCTAACATTCTGTGCTGCAAGGCAGTTTTGTTTCTGTAAATTCATCATGCAAGTTTGCGTTTAACGTATAATTAATGTAGAGTACACTCAAGTACAACATTTCACATTCGTGTTCTAGCATTCAGTGCTGCAAGGCAGATTGGTTTTGTAAATTAACCCTTTTTAAGTTTGCGCATGACGCTTAAATAACGCACAGTAAACTCTGGCACAAATGTAGCAATTGTTATTCACAGATGTTTCGCTGTAAGTCAGGGCGTTCTGGTGACTCGAACTCAAGTTTAGGTTTTACACTCGCGCGTCACGCCTGTTGAGGACTAAGCCGAAGTTATAACCTCATTCGGCCTGGATTGGTTGTTCGGCTCAGCTATGCGCCGCAACCTTTAGTTAAAGCGCTTCCTAGCAAAAAATTGGGGGCCCCGGGCCCGGGCCCATCGGGCCCTTGCCTAAAGACTGCACTGATGCAGTTTGGATCGGACAGTGAAAAAAGAAGTTCCACTCCTTCCAATGTGAAAAAGTAGCACCGGTTACTACTGGTAATTTGCTACTTACAATATCTACAGATCGATCAAAAATAAACTTTATCGCGGGAGCCTCATTAATTATTATATGACCACTGTCTATACTGTACATTGTAACACTACATTTGAACTACAATTAACTGTATAGTTCATGTGACTTTGACATAGTCTAATAAGCTATACAAATATGCAATTTAAATAAAATTTATAGAATAGACTGATAAATAATATTAAAATAACATTAGCCACATGTTATTTTTAACACTTCGAAAATGAATTTTAAAAAAATTGACAGTTCTATGTCAACGAAAAGCATGCTACAGATTAGGCAAGTTTTTTTGTATTCAATGCTTAAAAAGGATTCATGGATTGGAAACATTAAACTCTTTTTCGGGAAATATTCTGCTAGCCTTTTTGAAGAAACTTAAAAAAAATTACAAATCAACTACTTTATGGTCTACGTATATACTTCATGCTTAAAACATCAATTATAGCAAAACATGATATTATGATATTCAAAATTAAAAGCAATTTTGAAAAAACAATCAAAAAGTCAAACATACTGAGTCCTAAAGATATTACAGCTCCTGATGAATTATATTTGTTGACAAAAGTAATATAGTATCTGTGGTATTTTTTATGATAATTTATTTTAATTTTGAAGAGGCTGCTCTAGCCTTTGAAATAAGCGGAGCTTTGAAAACAATGAATGGTGCAATATTAAACTTCGTGATTCAAAGGACTGCTTAATTAGTAATTGTTCCTCTTGCTAAAAACAAAAATCCTCGAAGCTTTAATGATAACAGGAAAGTTTTATGAAATATATGAGGTATTCAAATCTTCGTCGGAAAAATTTGATCGATCCAAATGAGCGTTTCTTTGTAAATTATCAAAAAGGAAAGTGAAATTCGCAATTTGCCGATATTAATAAATTTAGCAATATGATAAAAATTGCAAAATTTAAAAAAATACCTAATGCAGAAACGTTTACAGGTCATTCATTTACACGATCTTCAGCAACAATATTGTGGATTCTGGCGGACACCTTTTAACATTAAAATGCCACGGTGACTCGAGATCGAGCACAGTTGTTAAAGCATACCTAAATAACTATCCTTAACAAAAGAATTAACATTTCTAACAGTATAGTACAATCTATCGAACAAGCATCGGCCTCATCAAGCTCCAGTCTCAAAGCTGCCGTGGAAAGTTTTCAAACAGAAAAAACTGAAAATCCATGAGAACAAAAACTCCATGACATTAGCCAACAGATCTGAACCGAACATTCAAACTTTCCCATCCAACTACACAATTATTCGAATTTTATGATTAAGTACATTTTTAAAATAGTAATTTACTATACAAGTGCGTAAAGCTAGTCTTTAGTCACGAGTGGGGGCGAGTTAAAACGCGAGTGAGCGAGCGTTTTAAGCCCCGCGAATGACTAAAGATGCTTTACGGATGTGTATCGTACAATATTTTATCTTCGATAGAAATCTGAAAACACGGTAAATATAAAAAAAATATTTCAGTGTAAATTAGAATTGCTAGCAAACGGTTTTAAAACACGTTGCTACTGACGACGTAAACTAATGAAAACATGTTATTAAACAGTCGTTTTACAAACTGAAAACTGCCAACTAAAAGGGAATTTTACACACTGTCGTAGATAAAGTAAATTAATTATTCTATTTACATGTTTAAAATAAAAGCAACGATTGTAATCAGGTTGTCGTCGGAAAAGTACAGTGTAAAACACGTGCTAAAAGGATATTTCACACTTTTCAGTACTAGTTAGACAAAATACTGTTCAGTAGTTGTTACACAGGAAAGTTTATTGATTTGAAAGTCATGAAGCTTTTATACAGTAATGTATTAACATTCTCTAATTCAACATTATTTTATATGATTGGGAAGCTCCAGCCTTATGCTATATGACGCAGGAGTTTTATTACTCTTCTCTTAAATACAACGTGGTGGACAAACGATGCTAGAAAGTAATTTCACGTGTAAAAATTTGGCAATAGACACTGTTCAGAAAGATATAATAAATATTCGCAGTTTTCGTTAGATTTTAAGCAGTTTAATAGGGAAAATAAATCTGGTTTTCCTGGTTGCGTTGATTTATAAATTTTCATATAGATTTCGTTATTGTCAAAAAGTATTTACTGTTTTTCTAGTAATTTACGATACAAGTGCGTAAAGCTACTCTTTAGGCAAGAGTGAGGTAGAGTTAAAACGTGAGTGAGCGAGCGTTTTAAGCCCCGTGAGGACTAAAGATGGGTTACGCATGTGTATCGTACAATACCTCCCGATGGTATCTCCACCTTGACGTAGGCATATTTTGCCGGGTGGTGCTGCTTGAGCACTTCAAGGACCTTAAGAGCTATGCCAGCGGTAGCTTAGCTATTGGTGGGGTCTCCCGTGCTGAACAGGTTTTGGGTGAGGAGCCAGACTAAGAGAGATACTCTGGCCCTCCAGGTTGGGGGTTGGGGCTTCGGACTAGCACTCCGGCACCTGTAAAACCTTTAAAAATGCTAAAAATCCTAGGGCATTGCCTCGGAACACGGACGGTCAAAACAGAAGACGAACCAGGCTCAGGAAAAGGACAACGCACGTCGGAACATGGAACGTACAGGGTTTATCGAATAAAACAAGAGAGATTATGAAAGAAGCAAAAGATCATAAAATGGATATCATAGGTCTTACTGAAACAAAAAAGAAAGGTAACGGAAGCATGATGATGGACGAATATGTGTGCTACTGGTCAGGTGTGGACAAAGCACAAAGAGCAAAAGAGGGTGTTGCTGTAACAATAACGAGAAAAATAAATAAACTAATTAAAGAAGTTGAATATGTGTCGGAAAGATGCTTAAGGGTAATGATCACGAAACACGGAATAGAAATAGTAATACTAACGGTGTATGCCCCAAATGAAGACGCGCCCGTAAGAGAAAAGGAAGCATTTTATAACACCCTTAGTAATGAGTTAGACAGCATCAAAAACAGACAGGAAGTGATAATTATTGGCGATCTAAATGCTAGAGTTGGAAAAAGAGGAAATGACGATGTGGTGGGACAATCTGGAGAAAACACTCTAAATGAAAACGGAGAAAGACTGATTAGTATATGTAAACAATGTAATCTAAAAATAGGCGACACATTTTTCCAACACAAGGAAATTCATAAGTTTACATGGGAAAGACCATCACTGAACCAAAAATCAATTCTGGATTACGTAATTACCAAACAGGGATCGTGGAAAATAATGCAAGACATAAGAGTTCAAAGAGGACCCAATTGTGGCTCCGATCATTATTTGGTGAAAGCAAAAGTTATATTTCCAACGGCATGTTTTGCAAAAGAAAAACCTATACGATTCAGTTCCCAGGGAGAAATTATGGCAAGCACTGGATACCCTAGATCTAGACGCTCATATGATCAGGATTATAAAAGAACTATATAATAATAAGTCGAACGTAAAAATAGGGCAAATACTATCAAGACCTATAGAAACAACAAAAGGCTTAAGACAGGGTTGCTGCATATCACCACTACTCTTCAACATATATTTAGAACATATATTAGAAAAATGGAAAAGAAGCTGTGCCGGTATGGGTGTACCAATAGAGGACAATTGCCTGTTCACACTTAATTTCGCGGATGACCAGATAATTATAGCACAGGACGCTTACGACCTGGAATTCATGCTAAAACGACTGCATAAATACTATCAAGAGATGGGAATGAACATAAATATTAGCAAGACAGAGTACCTAGTCGTTAATTCAGAAGCACAGTTCCGGATTTTAATTGATGACCACAAGGATATCAAACAAGTAAAACAAGTTAAATATCTAGGAGTACTGTTTACAAAGGATGGATTGGGCAGAATGGAAATTATAAACAGAATAGAACAAGGAAAGTGCTTGGATGTTTGAATGGAATATGGTGGGACAAACACATATCGCGAAAAGTTAAGAAACACATAGGAAAGACAATGGTGGAATCACTAATGTGTTATGGTAGCGAAGTGTGGCCATTAACAGCCAAGACGATCATGGAACGAAGGTGTGAGGAATGCTATGAGAGCCCGTGATCTGGAAGAAGAAGATGCACTAGAGGGAGACAGATGGCACTTAGGACTGGACTATATATATCGTACAATATTTTATCTACGATAGAATCTAGAAAACACGGTAAATATATTTTTTTTAAATGTAAATTAGGATTACCAGCAACCGCTCGTAATTCTGCGTGTTTTAGAAAAATTTAAAAACACGCTGGTACTGACAACGTGCTTAATGAAATCTTTTAAACACGTTACTACTGGCAACGTAAACTAATGAAAACATGTTATTAAACAGTCGTTTAACAAACTTAAAACTGCCAACTTAAAAGGCAATTTTACACACTATCGTAGATAATAGTATATTAAAATACAAGTTGCAGAACGCATCTATTCAAGCTCGAATTTGAAATTCCGAAACCAGACGCATAGCGGCGAGCTGAAGAACAAATGAGTGCTCGAAGGACCTTCGTCAACGAGTGTTTTATACTATTTTTTCTATTTTGACGCTATATACCATTTTATAAATTAAAAAATTAAAATGTTTTCTATTTTGCGTTTAGAATATCTCCATTCTAGCACCCAAATGACGTCATTTTATAGCGACTTATTCTAACCCTCAAATGACGTCATTTGGGTGCTAGAATGGAGTTATTCTAAACGCAAAATAGAAAAAGTACTATGCCATATACCGAGCGGCCATCTTCAAACTATCACATAGGAATCTAACATTGTCTCCAACAGTTTTGTGGATTCCTGGTCGCCAATTCAACCTACTGAAGATGTTTTGGTATCAATGGATTGAAAAAAAATATTGCGCATTCTGTAAAAAATTAAAAAAATATTTTCGTACAGTTTTACTGACTGTTTCCCGCATCTCTTATTATTCAAACAAATCACGTGTTTTTATACTAGCAAAAAATCAAAGTTTTCCTTTAGGATTTGATCAATTTCTTTTACCACTTGTATTCATGGCAACCATTAAATGTGTTGTTTTAATCAAAATATCTCAAAAACGTCATTTAAACTGCCATTCTATATTAGTATAAATGTCATGTTTATTCCATACCAATATAAAATGAACCGATATTTGGGAAATAGTTGTTGAAATAGTAATTTGTGTAGCTAGGCAGAAAAATGAATATTTTCCGGGCCGAAAGAAGATATGGACAGCCTCGCCTACGGTTCGGCTGGCCACTTCTTAAGGCCCGGAAACTCATTTTCCCGCGGTGGTTCACACAGTATTTTTTATCCTACATAACAAAAATAGAATGGAACATAATAAAATTTATTACATAAACGAATACAATTTAGACTTAATTGTTTAACTAGTTAAAATTCAAAATGGGATTATTAATTGTACAATTATTGAAGGGGTCAGAGCAAAAAGTAACTTAGTGCCATTTTGACATTTTCGAAATACAGTGAGCGCCAAAAAGCATTGGTCAGTTTCAATTTGTAATAACAATTTATTTGCTTAAATTACACAGTTAATCAGAACTATTTCTTAAAGACTAAGAATGGGAGATTCGCTTATGAAAAATGCTGTCGGTTAAATGACTCCCCTCTTGTTGAATGCACTCTTTTAAACGGTGGCCGAAATCTCTCATCACACGTTGCCGCATATCCTGCAGTATAGCTTCAATATTTTCCCGAATAAACATTTTAAGCTTTTCCAGATTTCTTATCTTTCTTGCAAATACTCTGCTCTTCAAGTAATCCCAAAGAAAAAATCAGGAGCGGTTATGTCCTGCGATCTCGAGGGCTAATGAAGGTCACCATAGCAAGAAATCAGTTTATTTGGAAACGATTGTCGTAGGAGATTCGTATTAATTCTTGCGGTGTAATTTGTAGCACCGTCCTGTTGAAACCAATATTCATTTACTATCTCCTCCTCTATTTGCAATAAAAAGAACTTTAAAGCATGTAATGTCTTTGAGATGTAACCGTTACCGTTTCACCAATTTCCTCGAAAAAATGAGCCCCGACAATCTTTGACGGTGAAACAGCACACCAAACTGTCACTTTCGGAGGATGTCAAACATTGAAACAAAACTCCCAAGTTTCCGATTTATGAAGAAATTATCATTGATTCCATAGGTGAAGTGTATGGGTTTTTATTAGGTATTGAAACTGACCAATGCTTTTTGGCGCTCACTGTATTTGAGGTTAAAACTTTAAACTTTAATTGTGAAAACCGGCACTATTTTTATGAAAGGACGACGTATTAAGGTATTATAATTATAGACGAACATTTTAAAAATTCTTACAATTTCTAGAAATCTGGGAGTTTTGCTTTTTGGTCCTTTTGCTTTCTATTAATTTGATTAAAATATGTAAATAATTTAAATTCAACTAATATAATTTTATCTTTCAACAGCGAAACACTCAAAGAAGCATAATAATAATAATAAACACCCAATATTGAATTTTAGGATTTTTTTAATATCCACTACGAGCCCAGAATCATATCATTTGGTCCAGATACATAAAGCTCTTATATTTGCTGGTATAATATTTGGAGTTGTTCCAAATTTGGATTTTCTGGTATGGATCATGTTGTTTTATAGTTTCACAATATTTTATACACTATAATACGATAATTGCAATTGTTCAGAAATTGTGCAGCAGGAATTAGCAGAATTAAACAAATTGAAGATAGCTTTACCACGTGACGCAAAAAGAAGACACCAGACTGTCAATATGTTATTAAGGCTGGCGTTTGGCTTATGTTGAAATAATAGGGACAGATTGATACATAGGAATCACGTATTGTCGATTCACACGCGTCGTATGAAGTTATACAAGGCTTCATTTCAAAGACGAATGTTGGCAGATCGGCGTAAACTATTTTATAAATGGTAACAGATTCGCTTGCGCTGTAAAATTGTATTCAAAATATCGACGCTTTTGTAGGCATTTTTCATTTGTATTTCTGTCATCCAACAGTAAAATTTACTTGTGAAAAATAGAAAACAGAAACTGTAAAATAGCTTACAGGAATATACGATTTTTGATCTTTCATTTAAGACCTCAGTGAACTATTTCTGACGTTTAATTATTGATAGTACGTGATTCCTAAATAAATTCAAGCTGTTGTCATTTAGGACGAATATTACAAAGCCAAATGCCGGTTATCGGTGCTGTTTTTGCAGACACCTGATAAATTTCCACATAAATAGCGTATAAATAGTTTAGGCATTGTACGACAGATGTCGTATTGTCGTTACAAAGCCATATACAAAACCAAGGTTGTGAACATGGCACGTACGTGGGACCCGAAAATAAAATTTAAAGTCCCGCACGGGCGGAGTTAAAATCACGCGTTTGCCCGTTTGTCCTATGGTACGGGATTGCTAATTATTCGTTAGAATCCCGACATACTTTCATATACTTTTGCACTATAATTTCTAAAATGTTATTAGGTAGAGACGTAGGTAAATGAATATTTTAAGTTATTTAATAAAAACCGATTGCAAAACCGATAATAATTTAATAGAAAGCTACTAGATAGAATGAGCAACAAAATATATGTTTTTCTTTTTACCTATATATTAATAAGAATTTTACACTAACAAATGCCTATAATAAATCAGTATTGTGTGATCTTCCATAAAATACAAGATACAGTATTGATTTGCAGTAATTTTGGAGGCTCTTTAATTTTTCCTTTCTTTCTTTCTTGGTAAACCAATAGCTGTTAGTGATCTTCCTCTAGGTCTACCTCGAGATTTTATTGCTTCCTAAAAATATGTGATTACTAAAATCTAAGAAATGTCCGTAAAAGTAAATGCTTATAACATACCGGCAAACAAATGTTATGTAAACATGATCGATCATCAACAATTTCTGAATAATTCATATCACAAACGATTTCTTCTTTTGTCTCTACAGAATGGGATTAATCGAATTATAGAATATTATTAACATTTTCTTCGCTCATAATGTCTACCAAATTTTTGGTGCTTTGGCAATCATGTTCTACTACTAGTAGATTATTATTACTGTAATAATCGTGTTCTACAAATCCTTCGTTCAATACCAAATTATTGGTGTTTTGGCAATTACTATATACGTCGTTTTGAAAATTAATAATTTCAACTTTCTCGTGAATGCAAAGTATTTTATAACATAATACTTTAATGTTGAGTTTGCGATACTGTATAACTTGGGGCAGTGATTTTTAGCATTGTCAAGAGTTTTGCAATTTAGTTTCGAAAATTGTACTTTATTCTGTTTTTTATGTAACATTATGGCTTCATTTAATTCTTCATAACTGTTAAAGGCATCGTTTATCTTTAATTCATATGAAGTTGCCATTATCAATCAATAACGTTAATAGCAGACGACAATATTAATTTACATCGATGAACAGAACAGCTGACCGACACACTATAAGAACGAGGAATGGATAAGAGTACAAGAGGAAAGACCGCACAAACGTGTGATAAAACTTCGCCCGTGTGGGACTTTAAATTTTATTTTCAGGTCCCACGTACGGAACTATATCCACGTTTTGCAATGCAATGGGAAATGCGAAATTTACAATACGGTAAATCGCGAATACGAGTGACAGTGAATGATTATTATTAGAGCTCGGATTCATAGCTGTTTTGCTATACGTAATAATTAATAGCTGAACAGAAATGTTTAGAACGAAATATGAATTATGAAGAAAACAATTGTTGAAGAATATTTATTTTTAGGTTGAAAAAGAATGTTTTTCCGCAACCGTCTTGAAAGTCATTACTACTAAAATCTGTCATTAAAGTAGACGTTTCTCTTACTTTTATAACAGTTATATTATAGAGTTGTTGGGAACCAATTTGCTTTACATTGTCACAAACTCACAGTCTCTTATAAAAATATTATACAGTGTTGTACAAAAGTCTGGAACACCTGAAATATCTTGCAAAATCCTGTTTTGTGGCAAAACCGCTTGAAGGGGTCAAAAAGCATTCTAAATTTGCTATCTTTTGAAATACTCTAGAACTATATACAGTGGCGTACACCAGCAGGGTCAATTGGAGCATTTTTTTAAAATGATAACCCCAATATTTTGTTCGAGGAAGTGGAAGAGCACATCGTTTTGAGTATTGTAGTATAAAAGTTTTATGAAGTTACATAAAAAATTTTTCGAGAAAAATGCAAATAAAGCCAGATATTTCAGGTGTTCCAGACTTTTTTACGACACTGTATAGTCGTACAATATGCAGCCTTATGGAAACGATAATGAAGATTATTAAACATAAAAAAAATTTTTTAACCTGACTTGTTCAGCTGCTGTACGCGTTAATCGTTACTTTTGATTGTTTAGTTACAAAACCGTTGTTTTAAATGACTAAAATATTTTATAATATTAATTTTAATCAAAATTACTATTTATTTCTAACTTTGATACGGCCCTGTCGCTGGATGCGCGCCTTTAAAAAGCATTATTTTATAGATGTTTTATAAGGATCACCTAAATAGTTTAATTATCACGTTCAACACAAAACTGTTGAATTAGATATGCAATGTATAAATAAAACAATTTTAAAAATAATTTGTTTGATAGTATCTTGTAATGCTTAAATAATCTATTATAAAGTGGTAATCTCATTTCCAATGTGTTAATATTTGAATAATAATTTACTGTTGAACTAATTTCAGTGACTATTTCCCGCATCTCCTATTATCCAATCAAACGCCATAATTTTCCAAAATTCAACCAATCACGTGTTTTTATAGTGGCAAAAAATCAAAATTTTTCCTTGAAATTTTATCAGTTTCTTTTACCACTTGTATCCATGGAAACCACCAAATATGTTGTTTTAAGCAATGTGGCATTTGAAAAACGTCATTAAACTGCCATTGTGAATATATAGTATAAATGTCATATTCATTGTATACTGATACAAAATTAACCCATATTTGGGAAATACTCCACGAAATGTGTTTCGGGCTCATGATTTTGCTCGGAACACGTTTTACTCAAGATTTGTTGTTTTTTGGCAATGCCCTCAACAAAATAACTTTGACAAATTCCCTCATCAATAAAGTTAGTTTGTCTTGTGACATTGCCAAAACAAGAAACTTTCGCAAAACATTTTCACCGGCAAAATCATTTGCCCTTAATACATTATTACTGATAAAAATTCAGTCATTAAAATAAGTACATTTTGGCTTAAATATCATGAATCTGGGAAGTATATAGCTGGTTGAAGAAGAGAAATTATAACCCTGTATAGTGTATATGCTAGGATACCTGACTCTCGCTCAGGAGACCCGTGTTCATTTCCGCTACCGAAAACTTTTTTAAAAATTGAATTGTAGTTTATATCTTCACGTACATTACAAATAATAATGTAACAGATTAGTTTTTTACGTAATACGTATGTACTTTCTTGCTTAATTTACTACTAATGTACTTATTAAATGTTGTATTCATATATTATAGCATATATCCATTTCCACCACTTGGGGGGGTGGAATTTTAGAAATCCTCCCATTTTATTCTATGAAATATTTAGAATTCGTGAAAACACAGTTTACCCCATTTCACCCCTTAGGGGTAAAATTTCGAAAAATTATTTCAGTCAGTCTTATACTGAAATGAACCCAGAGCGAAAAAAATCATTCTAACTCCCTACCCCTTTTCGGTTTTCCGTTTGTACCGCTTTAGTGGTGAAATTTAAAAAAACTTTAAAACCCCTTTCTAAATATTTAAAAAACACATCTATATACCAAAAAAGAATGCTCTAACTTAACAATCACAGGAGATACAAGGAGTTCTATACTTCACCCCGAATGCAGATTCGAACTTTAAGGGTTGATTAGGGTAAAATCCCGAAATGAGTTTTTAGACATTTGCATTGGATACTTAATGCAAGCAAACACCAAGTCGATATTTTACCGGGTCTAAGAGATACTGACGAATTCGTGAAAACACAGTTTACCGCTTTTCATCTCTTTAAGAGTAATTTTTTCAAAAAATAATTCAAAATGTAAATTACTTCGTTACATTTTTTATTATTTACCGACAATTAGTATTTTTTAGAAATGTAAATTGGATAAAGAAAAATCTCATTTGGACAACTATAAGAAAACATTTACAGGATTTTTGTAACAGTAATTCATTAACAGGGCTAGATTAGAGTTTCTAGAAGCCATTTAAATAGCTATCAATTAGAATTGAAAAATATTTCTCCTAAAAAGCGCCTTGCATAAAAACGGAAAAATTCTGCAAACATACTACTTTTCGGTAAATGATAAAAAATCTAAAGAAGAAATTAACATTTTATATTATTTTTTCCACTTATAAATCTTTAGTCTTCACATAAAAATTTTTGATTTTAATATTAAGTCTTGGTATGTGAAATTTTGAAAAATATTTAAAAATTTCAAAAATTAATAATTAGCTAAAGTTATAAAAAATAGGAGTTTTCTGGCCTGGAATTGTTTAGTTAGCTAAAAATAACACACTCTAAAAAAATCTGATTGAAATCTTACTTAGTTTCCTAAAAATAGCACTTTTTGGATTTTGACAATTTCGGAAAACTCCATTTTCTAAATAAGTAAAAATCACTCGGTATATATGATAGGGGCTAAATAGGTTTTTAGACAAGCACAAATTATTGACGTAAAAAGTTGTTTTGAAAAATCAAAATAATTTTTTTCCCATATTAGGCCGACTTTTTGGCGGTCACTGTACATAATAGATTCAGAATTTGGCAGAATCACTTGGTTCCTGTTTATTTTAACTAAATTTCACAGATTTCGTTGTTATAGTGACTGAAAGGCCAAGAAGCATAAAGCACCGGATTCAAGGTAACATGAGGTTTCGATAATACACACATACAAAGGCCATGAAGCTTATTTTACTTAAAATCACAGAATAATCTTAAAATTATCTGCACCGGCAAAAACATCTGTCCGTGTTTTTGGCCCACATCTGCTTAGAACACACCTGCTCAGCAGAGAAACAAACCCTTGCATAAGTTGAATAGCGAGGTAGAAATTATACGGTGGAAAATTCGAGTGCGTCTATATTAATACAGATACCAGCACCACACAACAGGATAAAGAAAGAGGGAAGATTGGTGAATTTTCTTCGTTTCAATCCCCAGCCTTAAATAACAGTTTGTTTTACTTCAACCAAAATATGCTACGGTGAACGAAATTATATTTTGATCATATGGTCAAATGAAATGAATAGATAATTTATTTTTAAGATATTTTTTCTCGAATGTTTTTTGTAATTAGCTGTTTGTAAAAAGCAGTTTAAAATATTGCTAAAAACGGCTACGATGTAAGAATATTGTCCAAAAAGATTTTCTTTGGTGGGTACAATATAAAGATACCTGAAAAATCTTAACTGGGCTAATGATGTGATTCTGGGCTCGTACATAGTACTACGAAATGTGAAACTATTTGTCAAGAACAGAAAAAGAATTAAAAAAATGTTATTCAAAGACATCTGTGTTGTTATGAAAGTAGAAGGGGGACAGAAATTCCCCACCACTTTTAATTGATTCGCGGATTCGCGGTTTAATTCGCGGATTTATTCGCGGATTTCGCGGTTTTAATTTTAATTCGCGGATTGACCCAATTAATTTCGCGGATTGATCTAATTAATCACATATGAAGTTTGATATGTAATTTACATATGTGCTACTGATTAAATTACGCATTAGCTTCCGATTAAAATTACGCGTCGGACTTCGGCGGCCATCTTGGATTTCTGGCGCGAATATTTGAAATTTAAATTTTTTCAGATTTTTTTCTAAGTCCCAGTTTTTGATTTAAACTTCGCGGTGTGTCGTCCAACTTTGTTTTCTGCGCGCGCACTTCTCACAGGTGTCGTTTTTAATTTTGAATTTTCGCGGAAATATTTGAATTTCAAACTGGTAGATCTTCCGTCTCCCTCATCGAAGCTACTCTCTCTCTCATGCACGGAGGCCATTTTAATTTCGCGCGAATATTTGAATTTTAAATGTTTTGAATTTAATTTCTCGGGTGTCGTCCATCTTGGTTTTCTCACATTTATTTTAATTTAAAAAAAGCTTCCTGCGATGTCCCATGGCTGGAGTCGAACCAGCGATCACAGCATTACGAGTACGAAGCCTTAACCAACTGGGCTATCGAAGCGATCGAGGTTAAAGGAATTAAACATAGTCACTTACGTGTCACGAGCCCAGCTTTAAACAAACTATTTTTCAAAAAAGGTTATTTATGAAATTGGAAATGCATTGCCTGTGTTGTTAAATGACTTGTAGTAATTTTAAAAAACTGATTTTACGGTTGGATGTGTCATAATTAATAATTTTATAATTTGTGCCTGCTATATGGCTGGATTAACGAGATCCTCATTGTCCCTACCTACTATTGGAAATTTCCGTCTAAGTTCCCTTTTTAAAACAGGTCGGTGCCTGTGTTTTGTTTGGTTTTAAAGGTTTGAATATTGTACCACTTAGCTGTTCTGACATTACACTTCCATATTCATATTATAAATAAATTTTAAATGTTATTTTCGACTGAGTTTTAGCCGCTTATAAATTACAACAGCTAGTTTAAAATTAAATGGGCGATCGGTCACAATTATATATATCAGCAATAACATGAACAAGAAGATATACGTATTGCTTGAGTAAGAAAGAGATAAACATATAATCCGTTCACGACCTTTTTGGGACAGAGTTGGCTATTATTTTTTCTTTTCATGTTGGACTAACTGATTCGGTGATGTAGCGGATGCAACTTTTTTTCTGTCAGTGTCTGTTCGACATTTTCTTGCCACCACATTGCCAAACTTATTATTTTAATATTCGTAAGAAAATAAATGCTTTATCAAGTGTGTAAAAGTAATTTTAATTTCCGTCAAAGGAAAAATCAAAATGCCCAATATAATTTTGTTACAACAAAAAATTTCCATTAAACGATGCTAGTTGCAGTTTAAAAAGGACAGACCAGATCTAAAAGAACACGAGTTGATGTCGAGACTAGAGAGAGATCCGGCAACAATGTACCTATTCAGAAAATATAACCTTAAACTGAAAACAACCTAACCTAACAGAAAAAGTGTCAGTTTGCATTAGGGAGTTTAGTTGCCGCAGAGGTACTGCCAACAAAATTACTAGATGGTCATAGCCTCACCTGACCCTAAAAAGATCGTGAACGGCTTATATTAGCAAGTATTGGAGAAGGCTTGACTAATTTTAATTATGACATTTGTCAACTAAACATAGAATAAATTTGAATAAAAGCACGCAAAATTACGAAAATACGTAGAAAATTTATAAAAATCGGCATCTTTTCACATTAAATTCTGCAAAAACGACAAAAAACATAATTTTTATACAACATTCATTGAAAAATAGTAAAATTTTACGAAAATACGTCTGTGTTGACGACCAATGAAAATAAATTTGAATAAAAATACGCAAAAATTACGAAAAGACGTATGTGTTGATCCCCAAAGTAACAAAAATTTGAATAAAAACGCACAATTTCGTTGAAAATCTTTACAAAGCGACTTTATAGTACCGAAAAATTGATGTAAAAAAGTTTTAAGAGTTATTTCTAAGCATAATTTTGCAAACGTTTAACAAATAAACCGTAATTTTTTAAAGTACATCACACAATTATGAAATCGTAGTTCAATTTATATGAATTTCGATACTTTGTATGTGAAAAATAGCTTCAATTACTAATATTTGAATAAAAACATGCAATTTCCAAAGCATTTCGTTTAAAATTTTAGAAAATCGACAGCATCTCGCATGAAAATTTATAAAAATCGGCATCTTGTCACATTAAATTCTGCAAAAACGACAAAAAACAATATTTTTATACAACTTTCATTAAAAAATAGTAAAATTTTACGAAAATACGTTTGTGTTGACGACAAATGAAAATAACTTTGAATAGAAACACGCAAAAATTACGAAAAGACGTATGTGTTGACCCCCAAAGTAACAAAAATTTGAATAAAATCACGCAATCATACAGCATCTCACATAAATTTTCACAAAAATCGACATCATGTCACATAAATTATACAAAAACTGTCATCATATCACTTGAAATTATACAAAAAACGACATTTTCATTCAACACACGATGAAAATTGAACAAAAATCACGCAATCACACATCATATCACATAAATTTACACAAAAATCGACATCATGTCACATAAATTATACAAAAACTGACATCATATCACTTGAAATTATACAAAAAACGATATTTTATTCAACACACGATGAAAATTGAACAAAAATCACGCAATTACAAGCCATCCCACATAAATTTTCACAAAAATCGACATCATGTTACATAAACTATGCATAATTTTCCAAATCTTTTACACTTTTTATAAAATGCATCGCTCAAAATTAAAAGAAATAGCAATTTCGTTGAAAAATTTGCAAATGTTTTACACTTTTTTATAAAATGTATCGCACAAAATTAAAAGAAATCACAATTTTCTAAATTATATCACGCCATTATGAAATCGTAGATTGATTTTTTGAAATTTTACACTTTGTAACTGTAAAATAACTTCAAATACTAATATTTTAGCTTTAGATTTTGTAATTATTGCAGATTCGTGAAAAACAAAAGCAGAGTAGAAATAAAAAACACAAACACTTTTGTAATAAACAAATATATTGTTCTTATTTCGTATAATACTTAATAATATAAATATAAATGTACAGCAGAATGTCTTATTTTCTAAAAATTCGCTAGCAATTTACAAAACTGTAGTTTGAGGTGCACGACATTTCAAATTAAAAAGGCTGTAAGTAATAAAATCAGAATTTCATTGTGTAATTTTAAAGTTTAAGATGCACCCAATCTAGAATTCCCTTCGTTTTTGGTGTTGATGACATCTGCCTTAGAGGCGTTTTTCTAACGGCCCTTTTTTGGAAGCGTTTCCTTATCGGCGTTCTTCTGACTGAACCTTTTTGATGTGGACTTGGATGAGTAGCTGGTGTTTTTAATTTATATTCTAAATCGGACTCGCAGTTATCAGTTTCCATTTCGGTTTTTCCTGTAGTACCAGTCGGGGTTGGCTTTTTTTGCTGTTTAGGTTTAGCTAGCAGCACATTAGCAACGTTAAGGTCTTTGATGTAATCAGCAAACTGTAGGCGTCCGGGTGGATTAATAGTTTTTCGAGGCCGCAGAGTGTCGTGAATTAAATCGACTATGTTAGACGCCGGTAAAATTTCACCCTTTATAGTAACGGTACCCTTGTGATCCCAGCTCACATCGCTTGAGGTACTCAAAATGCGTAGGAAAACTTCAGCTTTTTTCTTAAGAGTTTTGGGAAGTGTAGATAAAATAACGGCATTTGATAGGCTGTCACTGGTTGTTTCAATAGGTATTTTGATTAGCTGCCGCGCCTGGTTTGTGAAATGAAGGAATCGTTGTAAAACCTGATTGTACTGGATCCATTTATCGTGATCAGTTAATTTGGACTTTAAAACTGTTTGCATTTCGTCATCAAGCTGTGATAATATATTTTTCTCCGCATCATCGCCAGACTTAAGACGTTGGACAAATTCCGGCGATACAATCAACATCTTCCGCTCTTTGTCCATTTTAGTCGAAAAGGAGCTCAATCGTTTGTTCTGGTAGAGCCGTCGCACAGTGGTCCAGAATCGTAAAAACGTGATCGAAAATCATATCTATTGGTTACAGAGATTAAGACAGTTGAAATGCATATTTCTGAATGCTGTTTGGTATAAAGAATTAAAGTTATGCACAATTTGGGTTTTATGATAAAAATCAACCCCCAAAAATGGGGTGAAAGTGGAAAAATATTGTTGTTTTTTAATAAAAAATTTATATTTTACAATATTGTGTATTTGTTAATATTATGTCAATAGCAGGTTTAAAATATAAAAAAAAACACCCTTAAAAAACAACATAAAAGATAAAAAAAAATTACATGTATTTGTAGACATACAACAGTTGAAATGAACAGTTGCACATCTTGTTAAGTACACAAAAATAAAATATTGCAAAATTGTGGTTGTATAATAAATATCAACCCTCTGGAATATAATAAGTTAATATGCAAAACAATTTTTTTTTTACATTAGAGTTAAACATTGTTTAGTGTTTGGTTTTGGTTAGTTTGCGGCCATAAACCATTTAAAAATAAAAAACTACCCTTAAGCAACAACACAAAATAAAAATTTATATCAGGTGTTTCCAGACCTTACGTTACTTAAAATGCAGATTTCCAAATGTTGTTGTGTAAATAAAATTTAAATAGACGTATGTCATATATGTAGTAATAAAACAATATATTTATCTTTTGCGGTCACTACAGTGTAGCATTCGTCTAATTTAATAGTGAATGGTGATGGATACGGTATAATCCGTAAAAAAATATCAAAAATTACCTTCAAAAACTTTGAAAAAATTAATAAGAAATCCAAAATATATAATAGGTATATATATTATATTCTTTTGTTTGTTATCTCTGATGACGAATAAGGAGAAATTCTTTGTCATATCGGTTGGTGGCCCTGAAAAGGGCCGTTTGTGTGTCTAAAAACAAAAAAAAATCTTCAGTTGTCGGAATCAGAAAATGCTTCCGAGACGTCAGAATGCAATAATGTGCAATTCTCGTCAAAATAATAGGCGCCAATGACAATTAAATCGGATGATTTAAATCTTCATTTAAATCAAGTTGATTTAAATCTTTGCACCCTGGATCTGATGCCAACGCACGGTACTCGCAGTCGAAAAAAATTAATATTTCCCAAAACGCAAAAAAGCGCAAACCAAGCTTTTGTAATTACCTACCCCTATCCTTATGCTACCTGATAAACCTCATTTAATGAATTCTTCGGAATTCTTCCGTGTCGTAGAACTATTTTTATCCAAATATTTGTTGTAAAACTAGTATTCTAATATTAATTGCTACAGAAGTCTAGGTATAAAATAAAATGCAAGTAATTTCTGCATATTGTAGTTCAAAGAATGCTTAATATGACTACCTATCTCAATTTGTCCTAATGTGTTTCGTAATAGCTAGTATTAGTCTGACAAGAACCTCTATTTGGCGCATAACTTTCTCTTCGCAAATAGTCTGTTTTTCAGCGACTTTAAAGGCGTGCTACAAATTAATGCAACTTCAAAATAAGTCATAAGTCTCTCATATGATGGTACACTTTTAAAACAATACTAGACAAAATTTTCAGCTTTTTAAAATATAGTTGAAAAATTGATTTTCGATCACGTTTTTACGATTCTGGACCACTGTGCGTCGTGAATAAACTAGCTTAAAATCAAGACTTTCATAATAAATATATAAAAAATATGCCAGGTACGGGAATCGAACCCGTATTCTCTCTCGAGATCAGAACTTGAATCTGACGCCTTAACCATTCGGCCAACCCGCCTCCCTATATAAACGAGCACTCTCTGCATAATTAAGAAAACATATAGTTTAAAAAGCCTTCTACATGCAATTTCATACAATATTTCGTATAAATTAAACCATGTACAAATTTCTAAATCAGGTTTTGATATATATTTTATCGAAAGACATGACCCTCAGCTGCCGTTTTATTATTTGTCGTGATTCGCCTTCGCTGAATTTACATGTGCCATCCTGTCTGCGATGTGACGCACGCAGCGTTTCCATACCTTTTTATTTTAAAATTCTATAAAATCAGAGGTCCAAACTGCTGCCGCATCAGGTAACAGAGTACAATGGTTTAAAACGTGTTAGTGCGGCAGCAGTCGGGCCTCTGGTTTTATAGAATCTTAAAATAAAAAGGGGTGGAAACACTGCGTGCGTTACACAGCAGACAGGTTGACCCTTGTAAAATTCATCGAAGGCGAATCACGACAAATAATAAAACGGCAGCTGAGGGTCATGTCTTTCGATAAAATATATATCAAAACCTGATTTAGAAATTTGTACATGGTTTAATTTATACGAAATATTGTATGAAATTGCATGTAGAAGGCTTTTTAAACTATATGTTTTCTTAATTATGCAGAGAGTGCTCGTTTATATAGGGAGGCAGGTTGCCGAATGTTTAAGGCGTCAGATTCAAGTTCTGATCTCGAGAGAGAATACGGGTTCGATTCCCGTACCTGGCATATTTTTTATATATTTATTATGAAAGTCTTGATTTTAAGCTAGTTTATTCACGACGGCTCTACCAGAACAAACGACTGAGCTCCTTTTCGACTAAAATGGACAAAGAGCGGAAGATGTTGATTGTACCGCCGGAATTTGTCCAACGTCTTAAGTCTGGCGATGATGCGGAGAAAAATATATTATCACAGCTTGATGACGAAATGCAAAAAGTTTTAAAGTTCAAATTAACTGATCACGATAAATGGATCCAGTACAATCAGGTTTTACAACGATTCCTTCATTTCACCAAACCAGGCGCGGCAGCCAATCAAAATACCTATTGAAACAACCAGTGACAGCCTATCAAATGCCGTTATTTTATCTACACTTCCCAAAACTCTTAAGAAAAAAGCTGAAGTTTTCCTACGCATTTTGAGTACCTCAAGCGATGTGAGCTGGGATCACAAGGGTACCGTTACTATAAAGGGTGAAATTTTACCGGCGTCTAACATAGTCGATTTAATTCACGACACTCTGCGGCCTCGAAAAACTATTAATCCACCCGGACGCCTACAGTTTGCTGATTACATCAAAGACCTTAACGTTGCTAATGTGCTGCTAGCTAAACCTAAACAGCAAAAGAAGCCAACCCCGACTGGTACTACAGGAAAAACCGAAATGGAAACTGATAACTGCGAGTCCGATTTAGAATATAAATTAAAAACACCAGCTACTCATCCAAGTCCACATCAAAAAGGTTCAGTCAGAAGAACGCCGATAAGGAAACGCCTCCAAAAAAGGGCCGTTAGAAAAACGCCTCTAAGGCAGATGTCATCAACACCAAAAACGAAGGGAATTCTAGATTGGGTGCATCTTAAACTTTAAAATTACACAATGAAATTCTGATTTTATTACTTACAGCCTTTTTAATTTGAAATGTCGTGCACCTCAAACTACAGTTTTGTAAGTTGCTAGCGAATTTTTTAGAAAATAAGACATTCAGCTGTACATTTATATTTATATTATTAAGTATTATACGAAATAAGAACAATATATTTGTTTATTACAAAAGTGTTTGTGTTTTTATTTCTACTCTGCTTTTGTTTTTCACGAATCTGCAATAATTACAAAATCTAAAAGCTAAAATATTAGTATTTGAAGTTATTTTACAGTTACAAAGTGTAAAATTTCAAAAATCAATCTACGATTTCATAATGGCGTGATATAATTTAGAAAATTGTGATTTCTTTTAATTTTGTGCGATACATTTTATAAATTGCAAATTTTTCAACGAAATTGCTATTTCTTTTAATTTTGAGCGATGCATTTTATAAAAAGTGTAAAAGATTTGGAAAATTATGCATAGTTTATGTAACATGATGTCGATTTTTGTGAAAATTTATGTGGGATGGCTTGTAATTGCGTGATTTTTGTTCAATTTTCATCGTGTGTTGAATGAAAATATCGTTTTTTGTATAATTTCAAGTGATATGATGTCAGTTTTTGTATAATTTATGTGACATGATGTCGATTTTTGTGTAAATTTATGTGATATGATGTGTGATTGCGTGATTTTTGTTCAATTTTCATCGTGTGTTGAATGAAAATGTCGTTTTTTGTATAATTTCAAGTGATATGATGACAGTTTTTGTATAATTTATGTGACATGATGTCGATTTTTGTGAAAATTTATGTGAGATGCTGTATGATTGCGTGATTTTATTCAAATTTTTGTTACTTTGGGGGTCAACACATACGTCTTTTCGTAATTTTTGCGTGTTTCTATTCAAATTTATTTTCATTTGTCGTCAACACAAACGTATTTTCGTAAAATTTTACTATTTTTCAATGAAAGTTGTATAAAAATATTGTTTTTTGTCGTTTTTGCAGAATTTAATGTGACAAGATGCCGATTTTTATAAATTTTCATGCGAGATGCTGTCGATTTTCTAAAATTTTAAACGAAATGCTTTGGAAATTGCATGTTTTTATTCAAATATTAGTAATTGAAGCTATTTTTCACATACAAAGTATCGAAATTCATATAAATTGAACTACGATTTCATAATTGTGTGATGTACTTTAAAAAATTACGGTTTATTTGTTAAACGTTTGCAAAATTATGCTTAGAAATAACTCTTAAAACTTTTTTACATCAATTTTTCGGTACTATAAAGTCGCTTTGTAAAGATTTTCAACGAAATTGTGCGTTTTTATTCAAATTTTTGTTACTTTGGGGATCAACACATACGTCTTTTCGTAATTTTTGCGTATTTTTATTCAAATTTATTTTCATTGGTCGTCAACACAGACGTATTTTCGTAAAATTTTACTATTTTTCAATGAATGTTGTATAAAAATTATGTTTTTTGTCGTTTTTGCAGAATTTAATGTGAAAAGATGCCGATTTTTATAAATTTTCTACGTATTTTCGTAATTTTGCGTGCTTTTATTCAAATTTATTTTATGTTTAGTTGACAAATGTCATAATTAAAATTAGTCAAGCCTTCTCCAATACTTGCTAATATAAGCCGTTCACGATCTTTTTAGGGTCAGGTGAGGCTATGACCATCTAGTAATTTTGTTGGCAGTACCTCTGCGGCAACTAAACTCCCTAATGCAAACTGACACTTTTTCTGTTAGGTTAGGTTGTTTTCAGTTTAAGGTTATATTTTCTGAATAGGTACATTGTTGCCGGATCTCTCTCTAGTCTCGACATCAACTCGTGTTCTTTTAGATCTGGTCTGTCCTTTTTAAACTGCAACTAGCATCGTTTAATGGAAATTTTTTGTTGTAACAAAATTATATTGGGCATTTTGATTTTTCCTTTGACGGAAATTAAAATTACTTTTACACACTTGATAAAGCATTTATTTTCTTACGAATATTAAAATAATAAGTTTGGCAATGTGGTGGCAAGAAAATGTCGAACAGACACTGACAGAAAAAAAGTTGCATCCGCTACATCACCGAATCAGTTAGTCCAACATGAAAAGAAAAAATAATAGCCAACTCTGTCCCAAAAAGGTCGTGAACGGATTATATGTTTATCTCTTTCTTACTCAAGCAATACGTATATCTTCTTGTTCATGTTATTGCTGATATATATAATTGTGACCGATCGCCCATTTAATTTTAAACTAGCTGTTGTAATTTATAAGCGGCTAAAACTCAGTCGAAAATAACATTTAAAATTTATTTATAATATGAATATGGAAGTGTAATGTCAGAACAGCTAAGTGGTACAATATTCAAACCTTTAAAACCAAACAAAACACAGGCACCGACCTGTTTTAAAAAGGGAACTTAGACGGAAATTTCCAATAGTAGGTAGGGACAATGAGGATCTCGTTAATCCAGCCATATAGCAGGCACAAATTATAAAATTATTAATTATGACACATCCAACCGTAAAATCAGTTTTTTAAAATTACTACAAGTCATTTAACAACACAGGCAATGCATTTCCAATTTCATAAATAACCTTTTTTGAAAAATAGTTTGTTTAAAGCTGGGCTCGTGACACGTAAGTGACTATGTTTAATTCCTTTAACCTCGATCGCTTCGATAGCCCAGTTGGTTAAGGCTTCGTACTCGTAATGCTGTGATCGCTGGTTCGACTCCAGCCATGGGACATCGCAGGAAGCTTTTTTTAAATTAAAATAAATGTGAGAAAACCAAGATGGACGACACCCGAGAAATTAAATTCAAAACATTTAAAATTCAAATATTCGCGCGAAATTAAAATGGCCTCCGTGCATGAGAGAGAGAGTAGCTTCGATGAGGGAGACGGAAGATCTACCAGTTTGAAATTCAAATATTTCCGCGAAAATTCAAAATTAAAAACGACACCTGTGAGAAGTGCGCGCGCAGAAAACAAAGTTGGACGACACACCGCGAAGTTTAAATCAAAAACTGGGACTTAGAAAAAAATCTGAAAAAATTTAAATTTCAAATATTCGCGCCAGAAATCCAAGATGGCCGCCGAAGTCCGACGCGTAATTTTAATCGGAAGCTAATGCGTAATTTAATCAGTAGCACATATGTAAATTACATATCAAACTTCATATGTGATTAATTAGATCAATCCGCGAAATTAATTGGGTCAATCCGCGAATTAAAATTAAAACCGCGAAATCCGCGAATAAATCCGCGAATTAAACCGCGAATCCGCGAATCAATTAAAAGTGGTGGGGGATTTCTGTCCCCCTTCTACTTATGAATATCTTCGTTTTCTATTCCAGTGTCTTTACGACTTGACGTAGCAAATTTGGCGACATCGACTAGGGTTCTTTCATAAAAATCTGTGTCACGCGATATAACACTTTTTACCAGCTTTGTTACATATGCAAACTTTTTGGTCTTTATTTATAAATAACTATCCTCATACGCCAAGCTTGGTGCAGAATCGATTTTCGATTCATTCCGACTTTGTATAGGAACATTTCCGAGCAATACCCTGTCATAGTTTCTCGTGACTTCACACTATGGCCTGTTTGGAACAAAACAAATTGGGTTATCGATATTCCTGGTACATAATTTTTAACATAAGTTTCTATCCAATTTTTGAAATTTTTAACTTTGATGATCCTGTCTCCGGTGTCTACTAATCTGTTTGGCCTGAGGCTATGCTGCACAAAAACAATAATAAGCGGATTTTTGTTTCTACATGTTTTTATAAGGTTCACATAAGCTTCAGGGTTGTCCAGTTTTTCAAGCTTCAACCTTTTTTTCCCAATCGCAGCAAATTCTCTATCAATAGGCATCATTGAATGACCTGGGATGGGATATATTGTTTCAACATTATTAAACACATTCTTTTTATAATACTGATCCAAAAACTGTGAATAGATAACTATTCTAACTTTGGCTAAAAGCATTGTCACAATAGTTATTTAGACCACAAGTGTTAGCCACGCTAACACAAATTGCCTACAAGATGTTTTAAAATTTCATTAAATATTCAAATCCAAGCCTATTTTGTATACGTATAATTGTATTTGCCTTCATTTTAGTCAAGTGCGTTGGTCAGTTGTGGTAACTAAGGAAACGTCTATTTAAAATCGTTCATTCCTAAACTAACGGCAAAGTGCCACTTTTGTTCACTCAGTGAAAAAAGTGGCACTTCATACACCGAAATTAATTAAAAAAACCTACTTTTTTAAATAAAATTTTTAAAAATATTTTCAGTTTTGTTTGCTGGGGGGTTTGTGTGAGTCTATTTAATCACTTAAACAGCTTAGAACTTCATTCGGACCTTTAAACGCAACATTTTCTGTATACACTGTCATGGCTCCCCATCCTTGTTATTTTGGATGGGACAGTATAAATGTAATATTTAATAAGTCAATATTATGCCCTGCTCAAAGTTTATCTGTGGGCAAATTTAGGCTGGTTAAAATTGAAATGTAACGCTCAATTACTCCAATAAATGGTTGCATGCCCCTCTTTCTATTTTATCCAATTGCAATTTATTTGTTACGCTAGCTCAATAGGATAACATAAGCTCTTTCTCAGGTTAGGTTCCGAAGTTGACTATATTTTTAAGGTTTGATCTGAATTTTACTATAGCCAGCAATTCTAAATCAGTAGTTCAAATACGGGAGTTAGTTTAAATCATCACACTCCTACAAATTACACAAAATGTTCGCCCAGTGCGAATAGCGATTCTTGAATGTTTAAACTCGTGAAAATATGAGAAAACATCAGGTAAATATTCAAATTTTTGCGCTTGGCAACAATTAACACTGTTTTGTTTCAGTAATGACGTAGAAAAACCGGGCCTTGCTTATTTTGTGACGTAGGACAGACGCCAAAACGTGCTTTTGTTTCTGGTCGCTTGGGACTCTCGCCAATTTGCAAAATTCGATGACGACTTGCTTATTACGCAAATTACGGCGTAGCTGCACCCTCGGTAATGCGCTGGACTCGTTCTTAAACCCTTAATATTGGATTTCAATAGCTAACCGGAGCCCCCACACTTAAAAACTCAGAATCCTACCACGCTGTGGGTATTTCATCCTCTGGGACTACTTTCCTGGCTGCAAATTCCTCTCGGGATCCTCCTGCACGCTCTGATGACCTCCTGGATTGCTGACCTTTTGTTGTGGATGCTTTATTCGCAGGTAGATTGGCCTCGAAATTTTGAAGTGCTCGCTCCCGATGTCCTCGTAAATGGAATCGGAGAAATTTTAATTTTTATACTTCGGAAACTGCTGCAAACACTTGTACACGCACTTGGGCACTTTGGCAATAAAACGCAACACTTTTGAACTGGTAAAATTTTCGTTTAATATTGTAAAATTGTATTTGAATGAGGAGCACAAAACTGACAAACATGTAATAATTTTAATTCAATTGCTCTCTCTTATTTAACCAAATAGCATCAAGTTGCTAGGATACGGTGTTATGCTTATGTTAATGGAAATTAGGTTTGACAATCAATGGACATAAAAGGAAATAAATTTGAGTACATAAATTAGAATTAACGTTTTTCTTAAAATCTAGATTATTGTCTTTTTCTTATAACTAAAATTGTTCTATTGCGTCACACACACAAACGTTTTTTATTATTTGGTCACTGCTCTGATTTGCACTATTCTTATCAATTATTAACGCACTGGCATATTGGAGTTCTATCATTTTCTCTCGGTTGCTTGCTTTCCTGTTGCCTGCTTCTCGAATTGCTCTTTGCAATGTACTGTTATATTTCATCTTGCTTAATTCTTCTTTCAGATTCCTCACAATTTTCACTATGCTTGGCTTTATTGAAACTACGCTCCTTTTAAAATGCACATAACAAACCTTTTGTGTCTATTAATTTTCTTCGGTCTGGCTTTACATTACGCACGAACCTATTCTTTTATTATTTTAATCTCGAACTGTGTGAAAATACGCTTTGCCTTTGCTTTCCTTTCTCGACTACTTTAATGTTTCTCTTATCTCATTGTCAATGCATTTAATATTCTACTTTAGTTTAACATTGCAATTGCATAAAACATCCCAACCACGATTTTCTTCCAAATCTTCATTGGGGTTATATTCACTCCCAGATGTCGTGTCCTCGCTCTCCGAAGACGAAATTTCTGTAATAAAAGAGCTTTGCAGCGTGACATAATCTCAAAAGTACATAATTATAATTTCCTAAAATTAATTCATACAACGGATGTTTTTATCATTTATGTGATATAAGGGCAGTTTGTTTAATGTTAAATGTTAAATCATTCATTTTGTAGCCACTATAAGTTTAAATCACTAAATTCACAGAAACTATTAATTAACAAAACATATTTTTGACGAAGGTTAAGCGACTGCGGGTCAAAATGTAACTAAGTCCCTGGACTTGGCAACTTTTTGGTACATAGTAGTTTTTTGCCCTGAATTGAGCTTACGTGGAATTTCGCCAACTAGATTTCTAGGACATAGCTATTTTGTCACCGAAACTGATTACACTATATTATAGTTTAAACAATAATAGATAGATGGAGTTAGTAATCTCAAAAACCTCCAAAAGTTACCCCTTCAATTGGAAAACAAAATTCCTTGTTGGGATACATTTGACAATTGGATTTGTTCTGGAACGGTTGAAAAATATAAATCGTTAATTGTTACTTCTGAGTAATCTTGATTGGAAACTGGGAAGAGGTATTTCTGCGGTTCTAATTTCATCTTGTATCTTATCTGTAGCAAAATTTATTTGAGCGACGGAAATTTAATTTTGGATAGAATCCTCAACATAGCCTTCTGCTACTTGTAGATTTCAATCCACCATGCCTTTTTAGAACTAACATGTCTGTCCCTGAATCGGCAAGAAGTATGGCTGACGTTTTTCTAAGACAAAGATGAAGATATTCTTTGTTATCCGGTTACTTTAAATACGTAGATATTTTAATAGGCAATGCACCATTTGTATGATGACCAACATTTTGACATGCACGCTTGCCGTTACCTGCGACGTATTTAATAAATAATCGTCGTGACTGCATATTCGTAGGCAGTAAATTAAAGTATTTTTTGCAGATTGATGTTATATTAACTGAGTTGTTCTTTTTTACAATTTTAAACAGTGAATGTGAGCTGTTTATTAGTTAAAGGCTGGTATATGTATTATTACGATGTCATCTTTATCTATTATATCGTCATATCTGTCAGTTCATCAGTGCTACACTTAACAGCAATTCCAATTATTATACTGTCTTATGTATGATGAATAAAATAATTTTTGGTTACCTTTACCATTAAACATATTTCATCCGGAGCCTCTATGAAGAATTTTCTAATTTCCTGTTGGGCAAAGGTCTTCGATTATTACTTTCGTTTAATATAAAGAAAGTATTGGATTCACCCCAAAAATTTGAAATTGAGTTTTCAACAGATCTTCACGTTTTAAAGTCCCCTGAACCCAAAAAAACATGTTTTTATTTATTGGTCTGTCTGTGTGTCTATCAGTGTGTGTGTCTGTGTGTGTGTGAACAGAATATCTCAAAAATGAAATGAGGTATGGCGTTGGAACTTCATATATAAATTTCTGTAGAATTTGTAATTTTGCAAAATGTTTGACAAATGCTCAAAAATTAAAAATAAAATTTTTGGCTAATTATAAGATCACTGCAAAAAGAAGTTGTGTGTGTGTATCACACCAGATTTTTAGGAATATGTCCGACTGATCGCTTCTTTAAAAAGGCGTTTACTTTCATATAGCTGCGAATGTTAAGATTATGCCTGACCAACAGTGTTGCTTTTAACAATGATTGAATCGAACACAACGTCGAAGACTTGTAGTTTTGTGATTATAGGTACAGTTGCGGCCAATAAAAAATAAGACAACTCTTATAACAGATTTTTGTCTAATTCTAGCTGCTTAAATTTGTTTTATTAATATGTCATATTGCAACATTGAATATTTGACATCTGTCAAACAACTCCAAATTAGAACTAATACAACAAAGTAATTATGCCGCATATAAATGCAGTGACGAAAAATGGAATAATCGTGAAAATAGAAGATGGGTGGTCAGTGAGGCAAACTGCGGCATTTTACAATGCGAACAAGAACTCAGTTTCAGGCATTTTAAAAATATGGTTAAACCATGAAAGAATTAATAGAAATCCAGGCTCAGGACTATCGAAAAAGTCAACTGCTGAACAGGATGCTGCTTTGATTAACAATTTAAGAGCAAATCCATTTTCAACAGTAGTTGATGCTGTTCCAGAAACACCTTTTCCAGTATCATGTCGTACGGGCCGTCGCAGAGTAGCACAATCTAAATTGAAATGCCACGCAGCAGCAAGGAAACTATTATTAAACAACAGTCATAAAGAATCAAGAATGGGGTTTGCTTTAGAACACATTGTTCATGACGAACAGTTTTGGAATCGTGTCATTTTTACCGATGAAACGATTTTTCAATCCTCAAACAGTGGCAATATTCGTGTCTATCGTCGTCTGGATACACGGTTTGACGAGAATTATGTCAATTTTACAAATAGAAGTGGTCGTTTTTCTGTAAATATGTGAACGTGGATATCTGCACAGAGACCTGAAATTCTATGGCATATTGACGAAAAATTTAATTGTGCAACATATATCAGAATTTTGGAAAATGTTATGCTTCCTTCTGTTGAGCTTTTTTTCCCTAACAATTATTTCATCTTTTAACAAGATAACTGCTCAGTGCATAACCGAATGGTTTCGGGCACATAATATTAATGTTCTTAACTGGTTTAGTAAAAGTCCAGACTTGAATCCAGTAGAAAATTTTTGGGAGATGTTAGTCAAAGAAATCCAAAAGGCAAACATAAGACCAAGAAATGTTGGAGGTTTGTTGGAAGTTATAAATAATGCTTGGGAAGAAATAACTGAAGAATATTGTTCCACATTATATAGATCGATGCCCAGTAGTTTAGGAGAAGTCATAGAGCATAATGGCGGGATTACTAAATATTAATGGTTTTTTATTACAAATTAAAAAATATTATTTAGTAGCGTTTGTTATTTAATTATTATTAACAATATTATTTACTTTAGTGTTATTAACATTTAAATATGCAACAAAACTATCCTATTTTTCCAGGAAACGAAAAACTCACATTCACACTGTAACGTTTCGCCCAGCTCGAACGCGATTTTAGTTAATAATAAATTAATTCAAGCATTCTCCCATGGCTTAAAGCACGTTAGGAATCGGAGCACTGCATCTTTGGCCGCACGAACAGCGATAAGTGACGTTAGCGCGGATAGACGGAGGTACACCGCCGCGCATTTGAACGAAGAATCTTAATAATAATAATAATAGCATTTATTCCCCCTTTACAATACTATACAATGCACTGAAAAACAATTTAGTTACACACACATGTATATGCATATATATTTTTTCAATTTAAATAAATTCACTGTAGCGAAAAGCTACTTCCCTGGGAAACCTTCTACAAAGTTGAAGAAACTTGTGTGTAGAAGGTGTATTTAATTTGTTTTATTTTTAAATTTTAAGATAAATATTAACACGTTTTTTAAAGTTAGCATTACATTTTTTTTTAGTGGAAGCAATTCTAGGTACCCTACTATATTCTCAAAAATATTACTATTTAATTTTTACATATTTCTTGCCAAAAATGTTTCTGCAAAATCTTCTTGATTTCGAATAAAACAAGCAGATCTTTTTTTGAATAATTTTTGGTGCACGAATTTGATGTCACCAAGAAGTGAGTTGTATAATTTTGGTCCCAAATAGATAAAACTTCGCTGTGTAGCTGTTTTCCTACAGAAATGTACTTGAAGTATTGATTATTTTGGTTTTATAACTAAATAATTAGTTTCTACCGGTAAATAGTTTTTACATGTTTTAATCAAATTACATACTTTATAGCAATACATTTCTTGTAAATTTATTAATCTTAATTTTCTAAATAATGGCTTTGACGGTGTAATTCTACTACATTTTGAAATCATCCTAACAAAATTTCTTTGAACCGTTATTAATGACTTACTTGTGGATGTGTATATACCACTCCAAGCACATATTCCATATGAAAACAGAGAGTTTGCAAGTGCAAAATACACAGATCTCAAAGTTGATGACGAAAGGCACTTTAATAAGTGGTAAAATTTTGGCGAAGCGTAATTTAATCCTTTATCTAATAGACTTGTCTGTCAGAGACGCTGTTTTGTCTGTCCGGGACGCTGTTTCAGCAGCCAAACCGTAAGAGATAGAGAAAAAAGTTATGAAATTTATATGTTTGGAATGGTTATGTCAGGTCAGGAAACGAATTTCAGTCACGTGACACTTCCGGTTTTCGAGAAATCACGTGATTTCCGTCCGTCCGGACGCTGGTCCGTCCGGGACGCTGTTTCAGCAGCCAAACCGTAAGAGATAGAGAAAAAAGTTATGAAAGTTATATGTTTGGAATGGCCATGTCAGGTCAGGAACCGAATTTCAGTCACGTGACACTTCCGGTTTTCGAGAAATCACGCGTTCTATTTGAAAAACGGTCTTTTCTGTTTCATTAAGGGCCGGTTGCAGAAAGCAATGTTAAGTCTGGTGTTAGCTAACGCGACGTCAAAGTGAACAAAAACGAATCAAATCTCAAATGCTTATGGTAACTAATACATTAGTAAACAAAATTTGATGCGATTTTGTTCACTTTGACGCGATGTTAGCTAACACCAGACTTAACATTGCTTTCTGCAACCGGCCCTAAATGAGACATTTGTCTCACTGGTTGCTAGTCTTCTATATAAAGCGTTTACGTGCGGTTTCCAGGACATCTGGTTTTCAAAAATGATACCCAAATATTTTATGTTGTTATTTGATTGTAAAACAGTACAATCACAATTTTTAGGACAATCTTTCAAGTGATATTTGATAGGATTCGTAAATTCAAAATCATTACGTAAGCTAAAATTGACATATTTGGTTTTTTCTGTATTCATAGCCATTTTATTTACACTGAACCAAGCTCTAATTATCTCTAAGTCAAATTCCATGTTTTCATAATTTTGCACGGCAGACTTGGCAGAATAAACCGAAGCAGTGTCATCCGCAAATGTGAAAATGTTCCCCCTGAAATTTGCTTCGCATAGATCATTTATATATACTAAGAATAGTATCGGACCTAACACCGAAGCTTGTGGCACACCACTGTCAACTCTCATAAATTTGCTGTATGGGTTCCCTATCTTTACACACTGTTGTTTTTCTCTTAGATAATTTTTAAACCAAGTTAGTGGCAATCCTCTAATACCAGCCTTTTCTAGTTTTTTTATTAGATTTGAGTGACATACAGTATCAAAAGCTTTAAATATATCTATGAATAATCCCGTAACTTTGTTTGCCTTCTCTAAATTTTCTGAAATATACGAGGAGAAGTTAACTAATGCTAGTTCCGTTCCTCTACCAGGAGGAAAACTGTACTGGTTATTAGAAAAGAAATTTGATGTAGTTAAAAATTTTGTTAACTGACTTGCAATAAGTTTCTCAAATATTTTTGAAAAGATTGATAATAGTGCTTAGGTCTGTAGTTTGTTATGGTAGTTACGCTTCCTCCTTTACGTAATGGAACAATAACAGCAATCTTCATACCATTTGGTACTACTCCGGTTTCTATTGATAAATTAAATATGTGGCGTAAAACTGGGACAATTTGACTTCCAATTTCTCTGACCATTCGAGCACTTATTCCATCAAATCCCGGTGCTTTATTACATTTAATATTTGAAATAATGTGCTCAATATCAGTTTTGTCACAGGTAGCATCACAAATGAATTTGGATTATTGTAGTTGCCAAAACATTGTCTTTCTTTATCATAATCGATATCACTGCGAATGTTATTAATAATCTCTGTAGGGACATTTACAAAGAATGAATTAAGTTCGTTTGCTATATTTTTATGATCTGTGATTTCTGTGTTGTCTTTTACTAATGTATCAGTTTTGTTAGTTTTGTTTATGTTTCCTGTAATTTCATTTATAATATGCCACTGTTTTTTAATATTGTTATGGTTTTCTGACATTTTGTTAGTGTAATACGACTCCTTTACCACTGCAATTAGTTTTGTTAAATAATTTCTATAGTTTTTGTATTTCTCTTTTAGTTGTACATTAAATGGTTCTTGTTTCAGTTTTTTAAACATTTTATCTCTTTTTCTTATAGATACTATAATTCCATTTGTTATCCAAGGTTTTATTGGTTTTGTTTTTGCATTATACGTTATAGTTTTACTGCATGATTGTATTTTTTGAGTTAATATATTTATGAAATGTGAATATGCCATAGTTTCACAATTTTCGTTATAAACTTTTACCCAATCTAACAAATTTAAATTTTCCTTTAATTTACAATAGTCAATATCAATTATCGATAAATTTTTATTTTTATTGATACGAGCATCGTCAGTGTTGCTACCTATGACAAGAGCAGTACCATAATGGTCAGCGACATCACATTTAGTTATTGCTGAATTTACTCGAGTTCCGCTGAGGCCACGTACAAATAAATGATCTAAGCAACTGCCGTTCTGACCATTATTACCTGGTCGAGTTATATCTTGTATATAGGATTCAAAACCATTTACAGACAACAAATCAATATATTTTTTTACCATGTCCTCGTTTTTTAGAAGGTCGATGTTCACATCCCCAGACAACACTACACTTTTCTCATTTTTTGTTTCTTGAAAGAATCTCCCAAGTTCATTTGTGAATATAGGCACAGGAATTGCATGTGATCTATATAATCCTAGGAAAGTTGTAGTTGTATCATTTCTAGAACACCTAAGAGGTAAAGTCTCTGCTGAAACAAATTTTAAGTACATTTTCTTAACTGTAACATCATTCTTAACAAAAAATACAACCCCTCCTGATCTGCCGTCCTCTCTGAAATCAAGAAAACTCTGATAACCCACTATATTATAATTTTGTTTTTCGTGTTTATATATCCAAATTTCTGTCAGTAATATAACGTTAGGTTTTGGATCAAGAAAATTATCAATTTTTTTTCTCAAACTTCTAATATTGAAACAAACATGGTAAAACATTTGGTTCTGCACATCAGGGAAGATAGCTTTGCGCTGATACGGATCTTCTATAACTATAAGCCTCTTCATGAGGCAAATTTAATTCATTATTATGATGTAGCTCTATAAACATAGTAAAAAATTAAACTAATAAACATAATATTTTAATTAAAATGAAATGAATAATCAACACAGCAGCCAACAATCTCCTATTACAGATTAGATAAATCAGAATCGGATTTAATAATAATAGCATTTTCACTATCACCTTTTTTTAACAAAGATCTTCATGTCACGTACCCAGACATATTTGTATCCTTTGTCACTACATAGGCTTCTGGCTTTACGTAACAGATTTTTTCTTGATGGACACAAGTGGTCGTTAATATAAATGTGTTTGACTGGTCCGTTTACGCCAATTTCTTGAGTGTTCAGTTGTTTATGGTTTCGGTAAGCGCTCATTACGTTATTTTTCTTATTCCTAGCAAAAAATTTCACAACAATGGGTCTTGGTGCTTCACTTTTGTAAACGGGATTAATTCTATGTAGCGCATGGATGTCGTTTTCCACGATCTGACAATTTATTGCCCGACCAATTGCAGCGGTTATTTCATTTAGGTTCTCATTTTTTGTTTCTGGTACTCCTTGAATCTCTATATTACATATCCTTGAGTATTGCTCCAGTTCATCTATTTGCCAGCTGATTTACCACCTACTTAAGCTGAGCATTTTAACCACGTCTTCAATTTTTTCATATTCTCGTTGAATACTTGCATCTTCTTGTCATATTCATCGAGTTTTTCAGAGAAAAATGAAACGGATGCCACAATATCTTGTTGCGAGGTTTTTATAGTTTTCATATCGTTGCGTAGTTCATTTAATAAGTTCATTATATTTCCAGCCGAGGGGATATTATTTTGTGGTGCTTTGCAATCGCTGCAGATAAACTTGTTTTTGATAGTCGTACTGCTATCAGAAGGTATTCCAACACATTTGAAGTGATAGAAACGACCGCAGGTACCTTGGCATTGAAGGTCGGAGTTGTTGCGATTGGTAATTGCAATATTACATACTCCACATATATCTGCAATTTTTACGAATAATTCGATTTATTCACTAAAAATGCATACTACCGCTGCACACAATTCACTTTAGAATTTATTTGCACTTGAAATAAAATTTTTAAAATTCTATTAATACTGTAATTTTAGAAGTTTCGGAGGAACGATGTAAAACGTGTATTGCTTCTACTACCACTCTTCTACTCCAATAAACTGGTTTGAGCCGCTGATTACGCCAGCTCGGGCTATATAAAGAGGAATTGAAGACGTTGCAAGACAGACTTTTCCGGAACCTTTCTCCTGACCCAATTCTGCTCAGGAGGGTCTCTAAGCTCTTCGAGGGGATTTCTGTCCGTTAACTTGCATCTAGACTGCTTTGTCAGGAGGGCTACTATAAGGCTCAACGACGGAGATCGTACCAGATAATCCGTACCTAGACTTAATCGCCAGGAGGGCTACTATTAGGCTCATCGGCAAGACTCCTGTGAATAATTCGCATTCGCTCAAAGAACGCTTTAGATCCCTGTAGTGAATTTTCCCGACCCGAAACACCGGAACATACGGTATTAAAACCACTAATTGCGACCTTAACAGCATAGCCCAAGTGCAGCTTAAGGCTCATGCTCCAAAGTCCAGCCTGTATTTACCTGCAGCGGAAGGCCGCATCGCAACAAGTCGACGTTCGCAATTTCGTACGTTTTAATCCTTGGGCCATTCTACGGCGACCGCCGCCTGCGAAGCCCGGCTCTAATTCTATCACAATCGGTTACCTGGACCTCCAAGAATTCCTGAAGTTGACGACAAATGTAAACAAGATAACCTCGCAACGTCCGCTCGAAGATATTGCACGTTCTGCACACGTGGAAAACCCGATAACACGATCAATAGCAGGTACGAACTTTATTAATTGTAATTCTGATTTCATTCCACCCGCTTGAAAGTTAATAGATCGAATTTTATTCATTCACGGCAGCCGTATTTGCGGTCCCGACTAAAACTGTTATATTTATGTTAGTAGGTCAAATGAACGCACGAGACATGAGACCTACTTTGAACGGAGGCTGTCCCGGAAGTCGCTAACACCACCTGAAGACCGCCGACCGCGACGCCGACAGAAGAGTACCCAATTTAATTGGATTATAAACAATTTATTTTGTCATTATGCCTATAATTTAACTTTATGTATTAACAGTTAACCAAATTATACCCTTATAAATATATTCTGTGTACTTTCACTGTGCTACAAAACTTGAGTGTATTAATGATACCTTTGGCAATCTTAGCTGCCTGGAGCCAGTATCAGCCTGGAAAATTGTAGCAAACTCATTAAGCTTTTAAAAATAAATTAAAATAGCTAGTACAGGCTACAACAATAGGAAACAACAACTGTCCCATATTTTGTTTGGCCGCAACTGTACTATTCATAATGCACAAAATCCCTATTCAGGCCACCTATTAATAAGTGATGATGTTTTCAATGTTGAGCTGTCAACTGTGAATGTCATGCCATTTCCAACGAATTGTTTAAGATACGCATTAAATACGTTTTTAGTTTATTTTGATATTAATGGTATAATCTAATCGAATACTCACTTGACGACTTTAAGAATTATCAAATACCCTTGCTTATAAACTCAACGCGTTGCTTTGTAGAAACACCACTCGCTTTCGGCTCATGTTGTTTCTAAGCAACCCGTTTTGTGAGAAAGCAATAGTATTAAGTATTAAGGACTGTAAGGATAGAAGACGATTGTTTGGAAGAGGAGCGAAGCGACGACTCCAATTATTGTCTGAGATAGGTAATTCCTTAACTTTCGTGATGCTTATGACGTTTTTTTGCACGATAGAAATGTATTTTTCTTCAAACGTCAGTAAAATGTGACATTATACCACATAATAATATGTTGGTGGCACTGTAAGTCTACGTCAAATTCGAAATTAGCAGGTTAGGTTTTGCGTCAGTCTGTGTCAAAACCTAATCTGCTAACCTCGAATTTTTACTTACCGTTCTAGAACGGTAAGCATATCTTACTGATTTGTCAACAAACGCGGAAACTAAGTAAAATCGGTCTATTGTGCAAAAAAGTATTTTTGTAAAATCGTACTAAAATATGGTCATTTATGCATTAATTTGCGGGCGTAAATAGTGCCGTTTGCGCCCTAAGGCCTAAAAATAATTTGCGGGCGTAAATAATGCCTTTTGCGCCCCAAGGCCTAAAAAACCAGCATCACATTGGCAACCAACAACAATTTGATTTTTGAGAACGAATCGTGCCATTTATTTTTCAAAGCTTTATGGTGGATTTTACAAAAAATCTTGTTTGCATTTCGGGCGTGAACGGCGATTTTGGCCCTTTGGCGTTTTATAATCCTTCGGCCCTTCGGGCCTCTGGCTTATAATTCCGCCGCGGGCCAAAATCGCCTCCTTCACGCCCTTAATACAAAAATAGCTATTTTGCTAGTTCACAGTCGTCCCGTAGTATTTATTATTACTCATGATTCTGACATGTACGCCAGCATTACATTTTCCCTGTATTTGGTTGCGTTTTTTAAAGCACACTAATCCATAAATAATTTGTATTGTAAATTATGCCTTTGTTTCGATTTGTTAGGTGACAAATCTAGCTTTACTTCTCTGGATTTTTCACTGATTTCTCTTAGTGTACAATTTTCAAAACTTTCATCAGATTCATTAAAATTTTCTGAAGTACCAGAAGTACCCGCAATAATATTGAAGTTCTTATACTTCAGAATAAGAACGGAAAAATTAGCCAGCTGCAGGTTTAAAATTTGACAACAAGAAACAGACAATAAATTGATGAACTACCAGTAAACAATAGTATACGGCCTCCTCGATTAGGATGCTTACCTGAAGAAACATTTTCGCGGCTAGCTGTGCAAACGTGTACTTTTGCGAGTCTGTCGTGATGCGAAAAGCGAATTTTCATACAGTGTAGGATAAAAAATATCAATTTACGGTTTTGCCATGACTGAAAAAAGTGGACAGTTGTAGTACAATTAATTTATTATTTGTTGACATTATAAGCTAATTCAGTAATTTTTAATTGTAAAATGAACAATTACTCGAAGAAAGAAGTAGTTTTTATGATTAAAACATATTGCAGTGGCGTTAGTTAGCTTAGAGTAAGAGATTTGTTTTCTGCATCTACCATACCCAGGTATACTCATAACTTTGAAGAAGCTGCTAATATTTCATCAAAATAAAAAACTAGAGGTGGTTAACATTTAATGTTATTTTTTTTACAAAAATTAAAACCATAAAATTATAATAAAGGTAATCGAAGGCATGTTGCGGTAGATGGAACTGAATTGGAAAAACGTGTTTTGGAGATGATCAATATCGACCCAACATACAGCTCAAGACAAATTGGTCGTGAGTTATATGCATCAAAGTCAGAAGTATTGCAAATATTAACAATTGGTAAATGACTTTCCTTGATACTTATCTCGCAAAGCGAATATTTTGAAACAAAATTTCGTAAATACTCGCACCAAAGAAAAACAAGTGTTCAAAATTATGTACAAAAGAAATACAAATATCTCAACGTTGCTAATAATATTAAAAAGTGAAAGAATAAATTTAGAAATGCCCATTACGCAGAGCTGGGCATACTTTAAAAAAGTATTTAATTACTAAATACTAAATACTTGATTAAAATCGAATATATTTAAATACCAAATACTTTTTATGACCAAAAAGTAGTTAAATAATAAATACCTATAATATTTAATAGTTAAACACTTTTATAGAAGTAATTAAATACTTTAAAAGTATTTAAATATTTAGTAAGTATTTAAATATTTTAAAAGTATTTAAATACTTCTAGTTTTTAGATAAAACTAAAATGTAAAAAGAATGCGAAGTAGTACCTATTTAAATAGTAATGCAGTATTTATATACTTTTTAGCAGTTACACAATTTTTCAAAACGTAAAGTTCATAATTTCCTTCCGTTTGATACTTAGTAATAATTGTAATGACCCAAGTAGTGAAGATGGCATAACTTAATAAGCTATTGTAGCATGTGAGCAAACGAAAGTGAAATCAAGCTTGGTTTTGAAAATTGAAAAATATGTCGATTATTAATTCACATTATATTGATGTTTTAGAATGAAATAATGTAAACACCTTAACATTTTTACTTTTATAATACCATATTTAAATTGAAAGCATCAGAGGTAATAGAGCACTTGACTTAATTTTTTCAAAGCCAGCCTTGACTTCTTTTTCATTTATTCACATGTTAAATAAATCATTAAAAACCCACAAAAATGTATATTGGTTTGTGGTGAATGTATAGTTTAGATGCAATAGTTCGGCTAAAAATTTTAAAATACAGACAATATTTTTTTGATAAAATTACTTATATTGAATATTTAAAAAAAGTAAATCCAGAGTTAAACAAATATAAAATTAAAACAATGTAAACGCTTTTTTCAATTTTTGGGTTTCATATAACAGTTTTTTTAAGTCTTTGCCATAACACAAAACAAATAAAACAATAAACATACAGGGTGGTGAAAAACGCAGGTTATTCGTTGTAGGCCTTCAGCTATAATAAATTTAAATATTAGAAGGTTTTGCGTATTCTGTTAAATACTCGACTTAGTTTTTATTCAAGCAATATTTTTTCTTGTTTTTTGCTAAAATTTGGATTGTAGACCCATAGTGTCAATTCCAAGGTGTAATGTCTAATGTCAGAATAGCTTAAATGATGACCTATAGGACGTTTGAAATTACGCAAACAATATTTACTAGTTAGAAATTTTTTATTAAAGAAATAAACGTAGTTAAATACTCCCAATATATTTAATTACTCTTAAGATATTTAACTACTTTTATTTCTTCAAAAAATATATTTCCAATTAGTAAATACTTTTTGAGTAACTTTAAACGTCCAATACGTCAACATTTGAGACTATGTAAATACTTTGAAAATATTTAACCACTCTCAAAGTATTTAAATACTCTAAAAATATTTAAATAGCCTAAAAGTATTTACTTTCAAAAATGTATTAAATGCTAAATACTTTGCAAAGTATTTGCACCTACAAATACAAATACAGCCCATTAAAAAGTATTTAAATAAAAAAAGTATTTACAAATACAAATACTGCCCAGCTCTGCCATTACCGCAACTTGCAAATAAAAAAACAATTCTGTTTGTTGGATCCGAATTTAGGCTTCCAGACGTGATTCAGAAGCATCCGAGGCTTCAAATGCTACGCCATGATCGAATGCGTACTATTCGCTTCTAGCTGCGTTATAAAGACGCTATAGACTTCTGTCTCATTTGCGATGTTCACCCTGTATCTGTTATGTCCAGTTCCGTTAAGGGTATGTCAAAATGATTATTTTGTATCTTTTCTTCACTTCAAGCAAAAATAAACAACATTATATTTTGAGGGTGTTCATCTAGGGATCCTGAAAACTGAAGATCTACAGAAATTTCTAAGAGAAATTTTTCCCGATTACAATATTTCGTTCGCCTTTAGATGAGGAAGTAATACATAAAATTTAAATTGCCACGTTATGTTGACCATACGATAATACTAGGAAAAGGACACAGTGTATAGTTTTGAACCTTTGATGTCTCTACGCAGTAATATCACTGTGGTACAGTTTAAGAAAAGGCAATTTTAGTAGACTGACTGCAATCCAACCGAAGTGTCTCAATAGCTTTTAATCTCGCTAACGGGGAAAGGCTCAAAACATGTGTCTGTTATTCGAACACTTGCAAAAACATACCTATAAACAGAACGAATGACAATTAAAGACCAAGGGATCGTAAATATTGTATCCGCAATGAAGGATGACGTACATGCTTAACTTATCTACACAGTAAATGAGGTATTTCAGCTTCATGCGTTACTTTAACGATACCACATTCGAAATAACTACGACAAGGTAAACTGAGAGGTTGATACGATGACCCATGAAGTTCGGCAGCAGATCTGAAGCAGTTCCCAGGGACCCGGAAAGTTTGGCCAGGCGTTGGAGTTCCGCCAGCGTTGGAAACAAATTCAAAACTACCGAAAAGATTCGGAAGTCCAACACTTTAAACACTGCCGGCGTTTTGATTACCCGGAACAATAGAAGCGTCTTTAGGACCGTAACGTTATTTCGGCCTAATTGCATCACGATCTCGAAACACGCTTGGTGTGTCAAACTTCTTCAAAGAAAAATAACTAGCATCCCAGAGGGAGCAAGCCGAGGGTAAAAATGCTAGCTCAACAGGAAACTTCCCTGCTTAGAGAGAAGATTGAAAAACTGTGCCCACGCGTGTTAACAAGCTGAAGGGAATGAAAATACTTATCCCTACACCTTCCTTTTGGGTGGGAAATATGATGTAGCAATGCAATTTCAAATTGTTGTGACCATCTGTCATATCGTTCAATGCTCTAACAATTAATAGCACGAAACTAAACCAGTGACCATCAGAACATTCTTCAAAGCAAGCCAGATATCGAATTGTGAATACCCAAGAAATGGTTTTGTGACCATTGCGTTCAACGGAGCCCGCCAATTAATGTACGGCAGTAGTGAGTGAGCTAACACTAAACTGAATATAACTAAATTCAGGCGCCACTAATTTAATAATAATCAACAATTCGCAAATCCAAATTTGGAAATGCTATAGTATTATAAACATCGTTGATTTGCGAGGAAGATGAAATCTCAACAGTTGTTGCCCTTCTGAAATGCAAACAAACTGATAAGCTATACCTTGTTAAGGTAAAAACACGACATAAATATGGCACCATTAAACTAGGATCTATATACCAGGTGGAGATAAAAACATGTGTTCTGTTAGACAATTAATAGCTGCTGGCAGATTCAAGATATTCACCTCAAATAATGGTGAAAAACGGAATATTTCAAACGAGAATATTTTTATTTTATAAACTAGTGGAGAACTGAAACTAGAAGATCACTAGTAAAAATTGGCATTTTCGGAAGCGTGGCCTATCTGAAAATGTGTTGGATATTACCGACATTTTGGAGTAAAACAGTTCTCAATCTTCGCTTAAACTGGAGAATAGTTCTTCTTACTAAATGTATAGAAATATTAGGCCACACTTGCTCTACTTTTTCCCCAAGTTTTTGCTTCTTTCGTCGTTCATACTCATTTTCTAGAAAAGCATTCGATATTGAATAACGCTAGGAGCTGTCCACGGTTTATGTGGAAACTCCCTACAAATTATTTTACTAGTCCAATTTTTTCCTGGTATCAAAAGACCAATCGGACTTTGAGAAATGAGAAGCCATCACGAACTTTGATTGAATCTAAGGAAAAAAGATAAGTAACTTTTCTTGACACAGGAAGATTACTGAAATACTACGACATGTGCACTGATGCTGTTTTACTGTCCACATGTTTATTTGTTTTGACACGAGTATACCATTGTTTTAAGGTTTATAGATGTTAGCCGGAAAACGAATTACTTTTCCATTTCTTAGATTTAGGAATCAAACTTTTCACACATATTTTTGGGTTTATTTGTGCTTAAAATATAAAATTCAGTGTCGATATCTTCACTAAGAGTTTAAAACAGGGTGCATTTTTATCGCCACCCGGTATATTATTATTTTATGTATAAAAGAGGCAGTTTTTCGTACTGATATATTTATATGTACATATGTAATCTTAAAGTTATGTAATTTAACAGTACATAACAAATTCGCTACGTGATCACGAGGCGCTTACAGTAACTTGGTAGATTTAGGTTAAGCACATACCCAAATAAAAAGTACGTAAGAAATACGTATTAAACATTACTGCCTCACTAAATCCGAAATAAAGGTGATTTGTCACATCACCTTAATTCACTCACATACCTTCTAATAATTTTATCCTGGAACGTCTATAGGTATGTCAATTGAAAAGTAATGCCAACGTGAAAATATTTAATTTACTGTGCGATTGAACAAGGGAGGAAGCTGTCTGTGCCCGTACCCTATTAAAGGACAGAACGTTAAATTGACACTCTAGTACTCCCAACCATAAGCCAAAACTACGACTCTATGATGACCACATCGGAACTCTAAATTATATGTTTTTTACCTTCGTATTATAGTAATTAAGAGTAATTATACTGGGTGAGTTTTTTAAAGTGCTACAAGGCGATAGCTCGAAAACCGTTTACAATATTTTCATGGAACTTTTGTGAGGTATTAGAGAGATGGGGAGACATATTTAAACATATTTTTGACATTTACCTCCTATCTGTGTTTTGAGGGGTGGGGGGTAACTTTGGAATTTTAAATAGGATGATGTACTTTTGTTTATAAAATTCGAATCTACGTAACAAACTACGTATGTCTACAAAAGATTTTTTGATTCGCTTTTGTTTTATTAGGTTATATAATTCAAAAAATGTAAAATTGTCGTTAAAACGTCAAAATTCTCAACTTACTTAAATAAAACTAACGCATTTCTATGGAAACGAATTCTAATTTTGAAATAAGTGAACTTGATTTATTGGTAAAATGTATTTATTTTTTAATTTCTATCAAAATTTAGTCACCATTATTCCGTAACCGAAAGGGCAAATCAAAACATGTTTTGTACATATACATAGTTTTTTACGTAGATTGGAATTTTCTAAACAAAAGTGCATCATCCTATTTAAAATTCCAAAGTTACCCCACATCCGTCAAAACACAAAAAAGAGGTAAATGTCGAAAATATGTCCCCCCATCTCCCTATTACCTCAAAAAAATTTCATGAAAATATTGTAAACCGTTTTCGAGATATCGCCTTGTAACACTTTAAAAAACTCACCTGGTAGACTGATATGCGCAACAAATATTTAAGTAGCGGTACCAAATCTTATCAGTTAAATATGAAGATGTTGAACTACAGGTCTATTGTTGCTGCAAAATAGTTTATTCATAACCTCATATGTAATAAGGTCATTATTGACTTTTAAAAAGTTGGAAATTGAGCTATTACCTTCTTTTACTTTCCAACCGGTATGAATACTGGCTATGAATAAAATAGTACACATGCCTTAGTGGAAGTTTTCATTACAGCCTTCAGCTATAGCTCACCTCGGCGCTCTGCGCCTCGGTAATCTACAACATTAACCATTGGCTGTAATGAAATATTTTTCACCTCGGTACCTAATCTGCTCTTGTATATGCACTTGCACAGAACTAGTCCATTTCTTAGGGCTCGCTTTAAGGGCGAGCGTTGGTTTATGTGCAGTTATGGATTCGGTGAAAATGGAACATTGTATTGCTATTAATTTTTTCATAAAGGAGGAGAACTGATAAAAAGCACAACGAACTGAAGTTTTAAATGATCATTTTTTGATGAGTTATTTAAATATAGTGGTAATTTCTCATATTTTGTGTCTATATCTGAATATCTTCTCTACGTCAATATGAATAAGTTAAACTGGTCTGCTTCTATTATGCTTCGCTGTAACATATTTTCTAGATGCACTCATACAGTACCAATGCATGATGTCAGCACTTTTAGTGAGTGAATTATCAAGGGTAATACCACAAAAGGTGTTTTTTCGTTTATATGTAAATTATTGCTATTAAATTTCTCGAAACCAAAACTGCTTTAAAAATTCCGCTAGACCGCAGATCGAATGGAATTCGAGCAGTTTTTGTTGAGAGAAATTTTGAATAATTTGTGTGTAAACGAAAAAAAATCTCTTCAAAAATGTTACCTTAAGTGGTATTTGGAGAGATATTCAACAATATAAATATAACACTTGGATTTTACTGTGTTCGACGATACACATTTTTAACGTTTTCCATTATTAATTCAATACTGGAGCTTCCAAAACCATTATTATTCACTTTGGCGTTTTTGGGGAAATGTCAGTGAAAGGCTACTCATTGAATTGAATTCATTAAAACGTGAAAACACTGCGACATTGGGTGTTTTCAATTATAGTAAATTTTTATTGGCCGTTTCTGGCAAATTGACAAATTTCATTGGTTTGTTTATTATAGTATTGAATAATCTGTAAAATACCATAGTCTAAATCTAGTTAGACTTCTCGACTTTGTGAATGATCATTGCTTTGTCGATAGGTTAGTTATAGAATATACATTTAGGTTAGGAGATGTACTCGATAATTTCAAGGAGGACTCATATATTATGTAAACAAAAATTGCTGCATCGGCATCATTTCATCATATTGCAATAATTTCCATAAAATATCGATCATGGGGTAAACTCAAGGCTGCATGAGTCTGCACATTTTATACGGCCCACTATTTCTCCTTCAAGGTGCATTCTGCACCAAAGTAGCAAAGGTGCACGCTTGACAGCACGGCGGGGTTTGAACTTAGGGCCTTTCAAATTGGCGCTAAATTAGGGCCGCACTTTCTCCGTTTAGAGCGATATGGCCGAAGTCACAGCGAAGTTTAATTATCTACTCTGTTTCACATGATTAGGCAAACGAGCGATGCAAATGAGTCAAAACTGCAGGCTTGCGCAACGGCGTGAATTTCGCGCTTATGCCCGATATGACCATAAACCATGATCAGATATTTCTTTCCCCGTAGATTTTTCGCGATCGCAGATAGGCTAATTGCAGCTTTTTGCGTCGGTTTGCTCCGCTCGAGTTGCTCCGAGGGGCAAACGGCTCGGCGATCTATGCGAACAACTCCAAATTAGCGATGATTAAGTCATTAAAGATAACGGAAGCTGGTTCCGCGAAGCCCGGGAAACAATATGATGACGCCAGAATCTAACCTTCGGTTTTCATTGCAACTGCTTTAATTTGCGGTTTTCTCAACAATTTTATTATGAGTCCCGTGCATATAATAAACAAATCGCACAAATTAATTCCGCAAAAGATTAGTATCGGACGGTCCAACGCCGACCGAGTTCTTGCCCAAGAGCCCCTTATTGTTATTGAGATAAGTTAATATATCGACCGAATCGTGCCATATTTAAATTTATTGCGGTTTTATTCCCGGCATGAGTCAGGTTTGTTAGATACAAATGCGCCCAATAAATCTAGACAGTAATTTGTAATTACGCCAGTCATTCAGGGCCGTAACAAGGGACACTTTGAAGGGCGTGGCTGCCGCAGGCTCAAAAGTGGAAAAAATTCATTTGGATAATTTGGGGACATTGTCAAAAATAACGTGCACTTACTTATCTGTGGTAGCAGCAATTATAATGGAATTTCAATGGGGAAATTATTATAGGCTTCCTGGTTGCACATTTACTTTCCTGGTTTATTTTTAATTATAAGTACCGTAACAGATCCTCTTCGATATGTTTTTATCGATTATCACATCATCATTATTTTTATCAAGGCTACGATTCGCCTCTATCTCTTTTATGTTTTGTTCTTGAAAAAACCTATGTGGATGCTTTTCAGGGAAAAACTCGACGATCTAATCTAGTTAAATTATCTATTGACAACCAAATAATCGGATGTAGAAACAGCAGTTGTTACATTAACAAAAAACATCTATGAAGCAGCATGTTTTCTAAACATCTACAAAATTAAATCATAAGGTTTCTGCATATACCATTTCAAATGGATATCCATCTCAAGAAATGGGGAGTGTCATCATGAAGAAATTAGCATTAATGAAGTATCAGAATTTAATCTAATCACCGGCAAAGTTTTATGAAGCCTATGAACTATCGATGAAATATATAACACATATAACCCTCACATTTAATGCAATACTGTGGACAAATTACTTCCCAAACAGATGGAAAGTTGCCAATTTATCGTCAATTATGGGAGAAATTAGAAGAAGGTACTTCATATAGGCCTATAAGCTTCTTACCCATGCTCCTTGAAGTTGTGTTAGATACTTTAGGAACCCCGCTGTTGGGGCGTTAAATTGTAATGAGACTGTCTGATCTCCACAATTGAGTTTACCATCTCTTCTTGCAAGCAAGCTCAACAGCAATGAGATTTCTCTTACTTTATTTACATCAATTGTGGTCGTGGAAAACTCCTGTTAAAATAAACCCAATAATTGACCTGGGCTCGTTTGACGAGATTAGCTCCAAAAATCTACTCAAATAAAAGTGAGTTTGTTTAAATACTTATGAACGACAAATAGATATACGTCCTGTCAATGAAACCACACTAAGTAATATCAATATTAAATATTAAACCATAAAGTGGGTGGCTGGTGCTACTTAAATGTCAATATACGAACAAACAGCTGGTTTTAAATCACACAGCCGACAGCTGCTAGTCTACCACGCCTGTGATCAGATCAGCGAGCATCGAAAACAAACAAGCGTACACAAACACATCTGATTTGGTCGAAATCACCCACACTGAGTGATTATTGATGAATTAGTACCGCTGCCTGCTTTACCGTCTATATATAGATTTCTAATGTTCTCCCGGTGATGACATCACTATTGCGTCACTCAATGACGCTGCCGCTTCATTTGATGTGTAGGGAAACCTTCTAATTGCCAACAGCAGCATATGCAAGACTTCGAAGCCTTTTCACGCAGTTAACAGCAGCTGCTGCAACGCTCTTCTTTTATAGTCCTTTACGAAAATGCAGACACGCTTACCTTCAACTGGCGCTGAGACGTATCTTCCAGAACTGGCTTTCACTTCTGCACACGGACCCCTCAAACATCGCTCTCCCTGTAAAACTCGACAACTTTTGGAACTTTTAGATGGCAGGTGGCGCGGGAGCTAAAAATACATTGGTGCGAGTTTAAAACTTATAATGGAGCACTTAAAACCAATTATGAACATGAAACAGCAAACAAAAATGATGTACAAATCGGCTGAACATTGAACTATTATTTTAAACCCATTCAAACGAGCCAGGTTAAGTTCCTGTTTTAAAATTTTTGGGAAAATATGCAGCAAATATTGAAGTTTTAATAATAGTTCGAAAACATCAATTCAGATTTCTGCTGTTAGAAGAGCTCATCGCTTTTCGCATACCATTACCTCATATTCTATGTGAACGCCCTCTTCGTCATGCAGGGGGGTTCCATTTTATTATTTGCTTTGGTAGCCTGTTGTATGTCATTTTTGCACATGTCCATATCACACCAGATGTCGCTGTTCTATTTTAGCTATAACTGTTTGTTGTCACCCATACTGTGTCTGATGGTATCGTTCTAACTCTATCTCTCTGAAAAGTTCCGGAGGCTCTTCTTATTTACTTCACAAATGTTTTATGTTTCCGTCCCATATAATAGCATACCTTTAATTATCACGTTGTAGATATCCATTTTCCTTTTCTTGCTAATACTTACATTTGCTTCAAAATATACCGTGAATGCACCTAACAACTTTTCTACCAGTTATTACTCTACTTTTGATGTTGAGGCCGTTTTGACTAGTTTTTATTGATGGGGCTTCTATTTCATAGACTCCTATTTTATATTCGATTGTTTATCATTTTTTTGTTGGAATATTATCACAGGCTTTTTTGATATCTAAAAATATTAGTAAGTGAATCTCTTAATCAGTTCCTGTCATATTTTTCATTAACTGTTTAACATAGAATATATTTTGATTGTCGGATTGACCGGCTCAGATGCCTTGATCTTCTTCTTCTTCTTCAGTGTATTATCGTTCCATGAATCGGGTACTGGGTATTTATGGTTTGAAATTAATTTGAATTCCGTTGCTTATCAGCTTTCTTCTGAAACCTTTCTGGATCCGCTGACTTCTCATTCTGCAAAATTCCGACTGTAACCTCAACTTGCTTTACGTCTAACTGTATTTCTTCTTCCTTCCACATTTATGTCTTCTCGGTTTACGTTTTCAGCTATACATTTTTCTAACAGAAAACCTTTGTAATATTTTACCCAATCTGTAATCTTATTCGTACCAATTTGCTATTGTTTCTCGCCTTGGAACTTTAACATTTTTTATGAAGAAGTATGGAAGTTCTGTGCACCTTCTTCTTCTTGATCTACTTTTCTCCATTTCTGATTGAATATTTCATTTTTCCTGCTGCACGTCCCAATTCCTAACGTTCGTTTTAGCATCTTGGTCTGTTTTTTATTAGATTCATTATTTCCAAGGCTTATTTTAGACTTTTTAGCAAATTAAAATATTCCGAATACTGGAGAAATAACCCAAATAACCCCCAACCTGGAAGACCATCTCATTTGAGTTTAAGATTTTCCTGCTTTAGACTGACTGATATCCAAAAGTGGAGAGGTTTAGTCTCCCTTATTAGTGTCCCTTCCGCCTTTCTTTCCATTTGGAGCTACGTCTTCTTCACCGAGTCCCCCGTTGAGATATTTTATACTTTTTATACTTACAGGCAGGTTTATTTAAGATAGGCTCTATTTGACGCTAATAGGATACGATAATTGTAGGTAAAGGTGGTTCGAGGACATTTGGCCAGGTAGTGGCCTCTTACGATGGGTAACTCCCTACCTGAGCCTATTTTTTTATCGAGAACACAGACACACAAGGATTTAGATTGCGTCCGATAAGGCATGGTACAATAGATAGTCTAACTAAAAAGCTGCCTCTGTCATCCAAACTTTCAGCTTCTAATCTTATCCTTCTTTACACCGCATATTTTCCAAGGACTAGACTCATCATAGTTGCGACATTTCCGGAAGATATAGCGATCTTGGTATCATGTGTCGACCCAGCACTGTTTTCAGGAAATGTCTAAACCAAGCTTCTTCTTTGTTTTGGTTAAGGGTTTTACTTCCACTCCATATTGTAATGGTTTACTGACCACAATTCTGGTTGCCCAACTAACACGAAAAATAAATAATTTCAAAATGAGCACAGAATTAAATGTATTATTTATTGCAAGAAAGTCGGTACTTTTACACTAATAAATGCACTTGAAATGAGTAGCAGTAATTATAATTTAAGTGAGAAAGATTAGTATTAGGTAAGGCAGAATTCGAAATGGTTACGTTCAACGTTTTATTAATAATTGATGCTAGGAATGGCAAACACAGTTTAATTTATGTAGATGACAGATTTGAGTTTGGTGAAATCAATACAATGATATGAATTTTAATATAATACAGAGATGGTTTGTGAAGTACAAAAATTATATGAGTATTATGATTAAAAGTGTATATTAACCGCAAACGGCAAAACAACTGAAGGGTAACGAAAAAATGTTTGAAATATATGAATACATGTAGCAGGAATTGGCCCCTTTCAGTATTAGTAGTGGGATTTTGTTGGATTCGAGAGGAACATGTAGCTTGTACATGTATTTGGTTTTATATCCATTAATTTACAATTGAGAAATTAATTAATAGGACATTTCAATACAGGCAGATATTGATGAAACTGATTTTACGATCGACAAGCCTAAAGAAAATGAAAATCCGGAAGGCAGCAGGGCCCGATGGAATTACTCGTAGTATAGAATTATTGAAATATGGACACTTCTAGAATTCAGAAGCAGAAGCCATATCAATATTTAAAAAAGGAGACTGCTCAAAATGCTCAAATTATCGAGGGGTCAGTATACTAAACACCACCTACAAATTATACTATAAAAAAGTTAATGAAAGAATAAAGCTGATAGCTGAAGCATTACTAGACGAAGGGCAATCCGGATTTCGCAAACGCCGCTCATGTAGTGACAACATATTCATTTTAAAAATATTAATTGAAAAAAGAAGAGAATTCAACTTAGAAACCCACATAGCATTTATAGATTTCGAACAGGCTCTTGACTGCGTAGACAGACAGAAACTCCAAGAAATAATGAAAGGAAAAGGACTTCCTGACCACCTTATAGAAATCATAAGGTCATTATACAATAGCACAAACATAATAATAAACAACAATGGCAGTAAGAATGATAAATCACCCTCTTTATTTAATATTTATATCGACGACGTGGCTAAACATTAGAAAACACAAGTAAACCCAGGGATAAAGCTACGAGAAGACAAAAACATAAACTTGCTGCTATATGTCGATGATAATAATAATAATAATAATAATAATATTTATTCATGTTAATACGCATTACATGCATTTACATAGGTCAAACAAATCGTAACATTAAACAGCACATTATAAATATACATGCCAGATACATATTAAAATTTTGCACAAGTTAAAAAATCATCAACATTGTAGTATGCAGCATTCAATAAATGTTTTTTTATTACAGTCTTATATTTTTGTAAAGGCATTTGTCTAATAGAGGTGGGAGTTTTGTTATAAAGTTTTAAAGCTAGGTAAAACAACGGCTGCCATTGCGTTCTGGCCAGCCTGTGTGTTGGTATAGTTAGATCGTTATTATATCTAGTAGTATAATTATGGCAGTCCGATTGCTTACAAAACATATTTTCATTGTTTTTCACATATAACAAACATTCCAATATTAAAACACAAGGTAGAGTTAAAATTTGCAGTTTTATAAATAACGGTCTACAGTGTTCTCTATAGTTTTCACGAGCCATTAATCGTACTGCAGCTTTTTGCAACACAAACACACGTTCAACGTGGGCACTGGCACCCCACAAGATTATTTCATATTGCAGAACACTGTGGAAACTTGAAAAATAAAAGTTTCTTGCCGCTGAGTAAGTTGTGAGCTGCACTAATTTTCTTATCTGGTAGAGTGTAGTAGCTAATTTTGTTGTAATCAGTTGCACATGCGATTGCCACTGGAGATTGTTGTCTATATGAAAACCAAGACATTTTAGCACCTTTTTGTGTCTTCCATCACACCTCACGTCGAACACTACGCTCTGAGTTTTTGCTGTATTGAGCTTCAGTCCATTTGAAGTGAACCATTCTTGGGTGACAATAACATTTCTGTCAGCAACTGAGTTTAGAGCAGTTGTGTCCTTTGCCGTGTTAATTATGGTAGTATCATCCGCAAATAGTATTAATTTTCCTGTGGTACAGTTTGCAGGAAGATCGTTGACATATATCAAAAATAGCAGGGGGCCAAGGACTGACCCTTGCGGCACTCCTGATTTTAATACCATTTCCTCTGACGTTTCTTGGTTAACGAACACGATTTGCCTTCTATCTTCTAAGTAACTTTTGATTAGTAAATGTGGTAGGCCCCTTACTCCGTTATGGTGGATTTTTTCTAACAGATATTCGTGAACCACTGTATCGAAGGCCTTGCTTAGATCAATTTGGGTTAAACCTATTTTATATTTTTCATGAAAAGCTTTCACCACTTCTTTGATAATGTCTATTACCGCTAAAGTAGTTGACTTTCCTTTCCTGTATCCAAATTGTTGCTGGTTCAGGATGTGGTGTCGTGTAAAAAATGTAGATAATTGATCTTTTATGATGCCCTCAAATACTTTTGAGATTACGGGTAATATTGAAATTGGCCGGTAATTGCTAGGATCTCTACGCTCTCCGTTTTTGTGTATAACAGAAACTTTAGCCAACTTTAGTTCTTTTGGGAACACACCATCGGCTATACATTTGTTTATAGTGTAAGTAAGTGGTACCAATATTGCTTCACTAATATGTTTAATTACTTTTGCGTTGAGGCCATTAATGTCTTTAGTATTTTTATTTTTTAGGTTAAAGATATACTTTTGTGTATCTGATTCGGATATTTCCGTCATGTAAAAGGAGTTTGCAGGGTTATTTGTACCATTCCTTAAAAACGTTTTAAAATCAGTGTTGGTGGGTGGTAAGCTACTGCTTACTGCATTTCCAACATTTGTAAAGTGCAGGTTAAATTCATCGGCTTTAATTTCTATTTTAGTACGCTGTTTGGGTTGCTTGCACGTTTCTTCTATTACTGTCCAGACGGCTTTATTTTTGTTCCCAGATTCCAGTATAAATCGACTATTTGCCTCCCTTTTTGCCGCTACTATTTTTTTCTTGTAAAGTTTCCTGTAATTTTTGTAAGCGTTTTGCGATTCTTCTGTTCTTGTGACGTCGCGTATAATAGCTAATGCTTCTAATACTTTCCGCATATTCTTTATTTCAGCTGTAAACCAAGAAGTCTTATTTACATATGGAAAGACTTCCCTTTTCGGGCAAGATTCGTTAAAGTTGTCCAACATAATTTTGTAAAACGTCGTGAAACATTCTTGGGCGTTCTGTTTCTCGTAAACTGTAGTCCAATTTTCGTTTTTTAAGGCTATTTTGAGATTATTTAAGTTGTTCAAATTTGTTTTCCAAGTTTTAATTTTTTCTTGTTTAATTAAATGTAAAATGCCTTTCACGGAGAACTTAATTCCATAGTGATCTGATAAGCATGGGTTACTTATTTCCACTTTGTAGTTTTCGTTCAGTATGTTTGTAAACACATTGTCGATTGTTGAACCTCCGTTTTTATTAGGTCTAGTTCTGGTCGGTCCTTGAACTGTTTGATGTAAACCATATGATGCTAGAATGGTTCTTAAACGGACTGCATCCTTATCGGTTTTATTTTGCATATGTATGTTGTAATCTCCTGCAAGTATTGTGTTTTTCCACTGATTACATAAATCTAGAAGTTTAATCAAGTTATTGAAGAAGAGAGTGATGTCTCCATCCGGGGAACGATATATTGTAATTACAACAATTTTTTGCTTAACAAGTTCAATTGCTACTATTTCGAAGTGCATTTCATTATTCAAAAATGCAAATTTATTTATGGGTTTGTAAAATATACCATTTTTAGCAAAAATAGCTACACCGCCACGCTTATGTGCGTTTCGACAAAAAATGTTTGCTACATTAAATTCGTTCAATTTATTTGCTTCGACTTGGTTGTCAGATAACCAATGCTCCGTCAAGCAGAGAACGTTTATATCGGGGTTTGATTTTAAGAAAATTTCCAATTCCAATAATTTATTTCTTACACATTGTATATTAATTAAAAATATGTTTAATGTAAATTTACTGATACATGATTTTTGACATTTCGGGTATTGTAGTGGTTGTTCTGGTTTACTTATCAGTGGGTGGTGTATTTGTTTTTGATTGACGAAAGGGCCGTATGATTGTAAAGCGAGGCCAAATTTCCGGATTGTTTATATCAGTTTCCAAGGTTGATGGAATTACAACTTTAAATGCTGCCACATCGTTTGATCTTATTTGTAATTTTTCAATGCTAAGGTGTTTTATACTGTATTGCAACAAGTGTTTTTGTAGCTGATTTACAGTTGTATCAGGCTCAAGTCTCGAGATAAACACTGAGCGTCTGCTTGCAACCGCTGCTATTTCGGTTATATCAGTATTTGTTCCAAGGGTAGTTTTCCTTCTACTTTTTTTAGTCGTTACCAGTTGATATCCCTGGTGTTTACTAGTTTGGTAGTTACCAGTAATATTTTTTGCCATCTCATCAATGTCATCATTAATATTAATTAATTCCGATGTCTTCTGTCTTTGTTTACTTTGCAAAGTTATTTGTTTGGTGCCAGTTATCTGATTACTTGTGGTTGGTAACATATTTGTCGTATTCGAATTTGTATTGACAATTTTTTCCGTTGGGATGGAATTCTTATTGTGATTATTGGTATCTGCATAGGATGGGTACTTTTGCTTTACAACATTGCTAAAAGAGGTCGTAGGTTTGGCAGAATTATTTATTTCCAAATTACTGGTACTTTGCAAAAGTGATACTTGCTGTTTTAAGGAGACTATAAGCTCCTGTTGAGACTTTATAATTAAATCTTTGTTATTGATAATGTCTTTAAGATAGAATATTTCTACTTTTAACGGGTCAGATTGTGTAGTTACATGCAATTGTCCACTAACCTCCTGTTGTGTTGCGGTCGCATTGGTTCCTTCACAGCAGATAATCTTCTGATCGTCAATTGTAACTATATTTTTTAAATATTTCACACAACCTGGGTGGTTTAGTGATCCACATTTTATGCATTTCACTCCGGTTTGAGGAACATTGTTGCACTTTCTACACGGTTTGTTTACGCCGGTTTCTACTTCACGTCCATCACCGGGCGCCATGTTATAGAACTACTTGATTTAACAATAATTCAAAAGAACGAAGACGATCTGCAAAGATCAATTTACCGTCTCAAACTACTCCGTGAAAACTACAATTTGAAAATATTTAAAGACAAAACAAAGATAATGGCTTTTCAAAGAAAACAACCGGTGCGATCGAAAATAATAATATAATAGCTGGAAAGACTTTAAAACAGATATCCCATTTCAAATACTTAGGCTGCGATATCACATACGAAAACAACAAAGATATAGAAAATAAGATTCATAAATTCCAAGACATTTGCGGGACAATAAATATAACGTTAAAGCACAAAACAAGAAAAGAAACAAGAATGAAATTTTACAAGACCATGGTCGTCCCTATATTCACTTTGGAAGCGAATCGTGGATAAAAAGCACAAAAAACAAATCAAACATACAAGCAGCGGAAATGAGATTTCTTAGAAATGTTAAAGGTTGCACAAGGAGTGATAGGTTAAGAAACGAAGAAATAAGAGAAGAACTAAAAATGTTCAACCTTAACGACAAAATAGAAGAATTTAGAAACAATTGGAGACAACACGTTTAGGATGACAGAAGAAAGAATACCCAAGAGGAAGCAGAGGCGTAGGAAGACCGAAGAAAAGATGGTTCTAAACAAGTGAAGTTCGGAACAGGCAGATTTACCTAATCCTTGATGATACAAGAAGAAGAAGAAGAAGAATATACAATCTTTTACTTGCTGGCTTTTCTGTTGCGGTTGCCACACATTTTGTTATATCTTATCAGCATAGGCTTAAACTTGTGGTGGTTTAGTATACATGTGTGCAAATGTGCTGATACAAGAAGAGTAACTAAGACTATCTTTAAAGAAGAATGAAAAAGAAAGTATACTTCGCAAGAGGTAACAGAGGGTTCGGAAGAGTTAGATATCCGATGGAAAAACGAAGAAAACTGTCTATGGCGAAAAATCAATGGAGAGAACTGTGGAAAACACCAACAAACTCCATACTTGATACCGAAAGGAGTTCAAGCTTAAGTAAGTTTGTTAATCATGATTCTATAGCTCTTGTAGATATTACTTCTCAGCTTATTTCAGGTAGTTAATAATTAAGAATTATGTGGTTTAATTTATTTATTATAGATCTTGTTTTTCGGAAGCATTTTCATGCAGACTTCTATATACAATATTCGTACGATCTTTTTATGACGATTTCAGCTACATAAAATTTATCTGCTACAGCCATGGGATGAATTTCTGCAGGTTTACTGCAACTCTTTCCGTTATTGGCATCAGACTCAAGGATGCTCACACTCTCATTGTTAGGTACGTGCCAAATGACAACACGTTATTTACTAAAATTCATATTCTTCTTCTTCTTTTTCTTTATTAGCCCGTCGACATCCATTGTTGGATATAGGCCTCTCCTGTTGACTTTCATAGATCTCTGTCTTAGGTTTTTCTTATCCAACCCAATCCCGTCGTTCTCTTCAAATCGTCGATTTACCTGGTTTGTGGCCGGCCTTTATTTCTTTTTTCCATATATGGCCTCCATTGTTGTATTTCTTTATTCCAACGCCCATTGACTTGACGCATGGTGTGACTGGCCCACCTTCCATTTTAACGAAGCTACTTCTTCCTTTATATCTCTTAACTTTGTCTTGTTTCTGATATCCACATTCTGTATTTTATCGCTTAGGTTAATATTTAACATCTGTCGTTCCATAGCTCTTTGAGTTTTTGCTAGTTTTTCTAATAAAGTTTTTGTTACGGTCCATGTCTGAGCAGCGTAGGATAATACCGGTAACACACATTGATTGAAGACAGCAATTCTTAATTTTAGGGGTATTTTTTGGAATTTTGCTTTATTTGCCGAATGCGGACCATGCTAACCGTATACGTCTCTGTATTTTCGCTTCTTGGCTTGATTTGTTGCATTTAACTACAGCATTTCTGTTCTCTCCTTGACTTGTGATTGTTTTCGTTTTTTGTCTATTTAGTTTTAAACCAACTTTCTCGGATTCAATTTTGATTACTTCTAACATTTGCTACAAGTCCTCAAATTTATCGGTTATTACGACAACGTCGTCAGCATATCTTAGAATTCTTAGATGGTTGAGCATCCTCCCATTGATGTTTACTTTTTTTTGGGCCCATTGAAGGTTTTTTAAATATATCTTCTGGTGCTGTTATAAATAATTTTGGGCTCATTGAGTCCTCTTGCCTTACTCCACGTTTTATTTGAATTGGTTGTGTATCTTCGTGTAGTTGAACAACTATTGTTGCGTGTTGGTAGATAGATTTTATTAGTTGTGTATATTGCAATGGTCTTAGGCCCTACGGCTCTGCTCTGCTTGCAGTACAGTTTGAAAATTAAGTCACTAAGCACAGAGTTGGGGTGTCTTATCTAGCTGCAATGCTAAGTTTAAATGTCAATCAGTAAATGCATTGAAAAAGAGATGCTTGCATTAAGGTAAATGAATTGATTAAGGAACGCAAAGGGGCAAACACTGTTTTTTTCACAAGGTTGAAGTCAAAGTTCAAATTAATTAATTATTAGGTTTGCGAAGAATGAATAGCCCAACCAATGGTTGCTATGGGCAGATCATTGAAGCGTAGATTTCAATATAGCTAATTAGATACAATTTGTGAACAATCTTAAAATGTATAAGCCAGAAAAATAATAATGTTGCAACGAGCAATTAAGAAGGCAGGCATAAAATAGCAATTGTGAGAAGCAGACATGATATGGCAAGGGGAAAAGCAAATAGCAACACAGGAGAAAAAAAAACGAGTGAAAAGGAAACAGTTGGACACCTAAAAGCATTTTTGAAGGAAGTGAAACCTTAAAACTAGCAGTGCAATTACGCGAATGAATAAAGCAACGCAAATACTAAAACATGTAGTGGCGCAAAGAGACATTTTGACTATTATAAATGTAGACAATATTTTAGATATAAGAAATGTTTAAACTTAATAATTTGTAAGAAAATTTAATTTTAGAAGTAACTGATTTAAACTTGGTTAATTTCCGTTTTTATATTTATTAGATTAGCATTTGGTTATAACGGATATCATCAGATAACAATTGAATAAATTATAAAATAGACATGCAGTTTTGTGCACCCTTATAATTAAAGTTTTTACATAATAAAATACTATTTTACAAAAAAAAAAAGATTATACCATTGTGTTGAGCAAGTGTCAGAGCTTCTGTGAGAGTGTGGGTAGCTATTTCCCAAAAAAAAAATTCATAAGAAGCACTTCCGAGGCCGTTCGCCAGCGATCCAGCTCGAGATTTCGACTTTCGATTCGGGGCAAAATAAGGTTCCTGTGCCCGGGATTTCGACTGCAGCGCACCAGGGAAGACTGTACCAGACCATATAGCAGCAACAGCACCGGAGAAGACCAGTGGCAGATTCCAGTTGGAGTACCTTTCCGAGGGTTGTAGCGTACAATCTCAAATCTCAAGGTACAGTTTTTAACTAAAAGTAACGGCGTTAGCTTCTGGAAATTTGTACGACTACGAGAGCAAATCTTACTAAACAAGATCCAAGTGTATTAAAGTAGTCAGCGAAGGCGCATTTCAAATTATTAACCAGAGCCCAGTTGTGAGGTTAGGTGAATATTAAAAATTGCTAAAATTCGAACGACGTTGATTCTGACGTCATAAGACAAATTAATTCCTAAAACAAATGAGATTTATAACCGCCCAAGCACTACAATTTAAATAAAATACCTGTTGTATGTTCACAAATTTGAATTTTAAAGTCAACAACGCTTACTGCCAGATTCAAACTACTTTGTGTAATTTTACAGCAGCGTATACATTTGCGACTGCGTATTTGGAAATAATTTGGTCGCACAGTGGCCAACCATATTAAGGTAAAATTTTACAAATTATCAGGAACTCACCCCTTTTGAATGGAGTTGATTGTCTACCGAGCTAGCGTTATGAGAATAAAATTGCAGGTAAATAAAATACAAAAGAGGACATAATACTTTTTATTTTAAGTAAATATAATTAAAATTTCAATACCAAGCTAGATTATTTTAATCAGTTTAACTCTTACATTAAAATACATAAAAAGGGGGTTGTTAGATCAAAGCATCTCAATAACTATGGTCTATTCTGCTGCATTGTAAAGCTTTTTCAATTATCCATAATTCCAGACTGCCAAAAGCTTTCTCATAGTCGATGAAAGCTAGATATAAGGGGAGGTTATATTCTGTTGACTTTTCTATAAGGGTTTTTATTGTTAGTATATGATCGCAAGTGCTATAATTTTTCCTGAATTCCGCTTGCTCAACGGGTTGGTAGAGTTTTAATTTATTCTCCATTCTGTTTATAATTATCTTTGTTAATAATTTATAGACTTATGACAGTAAATATATTGGTCTGTATTGTATTGTATTGTACTATCTGTAACTTCATTTACTTTACGGTGTAGAAGCTGGTGCTTTATGCGTTGGCATCTGGCGGTACAATGCTCAACTTGTCCCGGATTCGGGATACAGATTTGGAGCGCGCCTTTGGTGTTAGCGCAGCAACCATTGTGTGAGGTGTGTGTCTTGGTGATGTGTTGACCTTGTTATTCTATCTCCGAGGTCTGTGGTTCTGAGTAGAGCACAGTTAAGTTGGTGCCCAACTGTGAATGGTCTCACCGAGCCCGATTCCAATCGCCAAGGCTGCCGAGAAATTCCAGCCCCCGTGGGATTCGAACCTAGGACTTGCTTAATGCAAGACTGGCGCTTACCCAACTACGCCACGCGGCTTTCATATTGGTCTTAATTTTGTAAATTACTTTTATCACCCTTTTTATATAGTAAGACTACTAACGAGTTGTGCCAGTCTGCTGAAATTTCCATTTCAGTTAGACATTTATTTAGGAGTGTTTTTAATGCTTTTATTATTGTTATGCCGCCTTCTTTTAAGAGTTCTGGAAGTATTCCATCACTTCCTAACGCTTTGTTGCGTTTTAAGTTTTTTATATTGGCTAGTATTTCCTCTTCAGTTATATCTGGTATTTCTTCCGAGTTTACGTTTGTGATATTTGTTTTTAGTTGCTCTTTGATGTTTTCAGGTATCGCATGTTTCTGTTCGTACAAGTCTTCGTAAAAGTACTCCGTTACATTTAGTATCTCATCGCGGTTTCTTATTTCGCTGCCATTGTTGTCTTTAATATTGTTGATATTATTTCTACCTAGTGATCTTACGCTTTTCATATTTCTATTTTCTTCAATGACTTCTTCAATCATCTCTTCCATCTGTTTTCTTTTATCTTCCCGGATCCATTTTTTCAGCGTTTTATTGATTCCTGTGTATTCTATTGTTCCTTGTTTTCCTTGTCTCAGTAGTTCTCTCCTTTTTTCGAACAGTGTTTTTGTTCTCGTACTCCATTCTTTGTCCTTTTTTTCTTGTTGCTTTGGCCACTTTTTGGCCTTCGTCTAACATTGCGGTGTTTATAATTTTGTTTAAGTCATTTATGCTTTTGCTACTGAGATCAGGTGATTTATTTATATTTTGGTTCAATTCTTGCTCATATTCGAACCTCTCGTTTTTAGATTTTTTTTATCTATTTAAGGTATTCTTTTTCTGATTGTTTTCGTTCTTTCCCTTTTTGCGTCTATCAATGCCTTCGCTCTGACTATCCTATGGTCGCTTCCTGCGTTTATACAGTTTAATACCGATACATCTTTGATCATGTATTTACTGGTTGATAAAATATAGTCTATTTCATTTTTCGTTTCTCTATTTGGGGAGATCCATGTCCATTTTCTATTTGCTTTTTTCTGAAAAAAGGAGTTCATTGCGTATAATCTGTGTTGTTCCAGAAATTCCATTAGCATTTGACCTTGTTCATTCCTTTCCCCCATTCCGAATTTTCCAATTTTCCAATTTTCTCCTTATTAGTTCTAGCATTTTGCCCAATTTTGCGTTGAAGTTCCCAATTACTAGAGTATTCCGGCAGAAATTTCTTTGTATTGCTGTTGTTACTTCTTCATAAAAGCTTTCTAATTCTTCGTCTTTGTATGCTGACATAAGAGCATAGACTTGAATAATCTTAAGATATAGCAGAGCTTTGATATTTATATATTGATGTAGCATACTCGGTTTGAGATTGCATCGAAAAGTTTTACATCTGACGCTCGCTTTTTATGTATTATAGAACCCACTCTTCCTCTATTGTCTTCATCTTCTGATACTCCTTTGTAGTATAAGGTACTTCCTGAATTTAATGTTATACACTGCTCTCCTTTCTTTTTCACTTCGGAAATTCCTAAATGTCCCAATTTATTCGCTTTAATTTCTCTTCTATCTCATATAATTTTTCATCTTTATTCATCGATCTTATGCTGTAAGTAGCAATCGCCAACTTCGTTTTCGATAATATGTTATAGGTAGCAATATTCATTTTCATAGTTCCTCTTTGTTGTTCTCGGTGGTGGTTTGTGTTTGGGTTGATTCGCGAATTTTTGCCTCCCACAGATTCCGTGAGGCAGCCCTTCTTAGAGGGGTGGGACTTTGGTTTACCCAACTGAGGTCCAGATCATTTTGTTTTCAAATTCGCCATTAAAAAGAGAGGTATAGCCATAAAACGCCACGCTGGCTTGCGGGTTGGCGAGTTTAATATTCAGCCGCTCTTAACGTGGAGGACAGACGCTGTCAAGTAGCCGTTCCTCTGGAATCAGACGCTCCTCTTGCTAGTTTTGGTCCGCCCCGGGTAATTGATTTCCCCGGTACCTCTTATATTTGGTAGGTGTTCTCTTATCCGCCGCTTGGGGAGGCGGCCGATGGGGGACTAGCAACCCCACACGGAAAAGGCAGTTATTCAATATCAAAGATATGTGTATTTGCATTCCTTATAGAAGATACACTGTTTATTATTTTTAAATAATCTTAAAAATACCATATTAGCTTATTAAATATTAAGTTCTCTTCAGAATTGACATCTCAAACTTCTATTCTCAGTCCAAAACAAATCTATCTGTCACGCCCAACTCCAAATGTGGCAACTCTTAACACAGATTACGAATCTGCACATTGTTTTTTACTTGTGCACATTAAAATACCAAACACGCCTTTGCTGCTTCGTGGAACTACTTACCATGTTATGAGAATGAACAGAAAATAAAGTAGCTCATCGTCACTTTCCAATGAAAATAAATCGTATCATTTTTTTCCCACTCTGTAATAAGATTCCTACTATTAGCTCTATTTATTAAACATAAACCAAATCATATCACGTTAACAAAAATGTTTTATTATTGAGCTCAATAAGAATGGTTGTCCCCATACTATATAATTATTAGTTTTCGAAGCACAGAACCATCGCAATATATTCTAGGAGCAGCATTTTTTATTTAAAAATGTAGTAAGTAATTTTACCCAAAATTATCCAATTGACGAATAATGAAATGATGAATTGCAGGCAGTTAACAGCCCCATACTAACTTTTTAATCGCATGTATTGCTGGCATCATTAAAAATGCCCTGCAATTTTCCAGAATAAATGTCTATCTTGATTGAGAGTGTAAGTGGTAGCTACTGCTTGGCTGAAAGCAACTGAAATTTTTGAATTAGGGCACCCGGCATTGCTACCCGCCCTGGGAGCTAGTAGTTTTGTAAAAACCACACAGTCTTTTCACAATAATAATAAAAACTTTCTTACTTACAGTTTCTAATGCAAATTAGGCAATTAAAGTCAATCACTATTAGTGTCACACAATTTCAGCTTTAATGGCTTCATTAAGTAACTTATGTATTTATCCTGTAATTGTGGTTATATAAGAATACTGTGTCCAATTTTGATTAAGTTCAATAGTATCACTTTGGAGGTGATTTATTGTGGTGTTTGCAGGAATCATTAAAATATTATGCAATAATTTCCAAGGCAATAGTTGAATAGGTAAAGAGTTCATAAAAAACTCATTTTCGAAAATGTTTTAGGCTAATTTTATCCTTCTTTTTGATTTGTTGTTCAAACATCCAGTTATCGTTTATTTGTATACTAAAATAGTGAAAAATCTATAAAAATTTTAAGACTTTACTAGAACATACACTGAAGAACGAACTTTACTCTAAAAGTGCAAAACATTAACGTGGTGAAAATAACTCCTTGCTACTTTAGAGGTAAACTATATAATTAAAATTGCACCATGAATGAACATCGTTTTAAAATAGTTATTTTATGTACCAAGGCCGTAAAAAGGCGTTTATAACCCGCAGTTTATATACTGACCCTAATATTCACAATTAAAATCAAATTTAAAATGTTTATAAATGTTGACAATCTACGATGTCTTTGCTTGACAAACAAGTCACTAAGCGGGGCCGTAAAGTACTTTATGTCTTACTACTACATTATTGTTTCTTAATAACTGGGACACAAGGCATATTATGGGGTACATAATACTCTGGCGGGCATTATGAGTTACTATAGTACTTGACTCATCAGAAATGACAAACGTCACATTTCTATCCAACCACGTACCTCGATGCGTTCACATGTTGGATGATCAACTACTGCGATCGTTCAAAATAAGCTTTCTGATCCATTATTTAGGTTATTAAGAAACACTAGTACCTACCCACCTGGCATCATAAGAGATATAAACTACAAAGGCCAATTTGGATGCCGTTATGATAACTAAATCAACCACGGAATGGAAATAGCGATCTACTCACGATCTAAACTATCAATTAAAGTATTTCACACATTCAGCTTAATTATTATTGTATTAAAAATAGGCGATACCACGCGCATGCATTATTAAAACAATAACGTAAATTTACTTAGATTTATGAAAGCTGACTCAGCTCAAGCTAGAGCGAAGAAATGTAGTGGCGGTAACCAAGCTACTGGTGTAGTCGAAGATTGTTTGCGAGTTTCGATGGTAGCTCAAAATAGTTGTAGCTCGAAGCGGTAGACAGCGTCGAAGATGAAGTAATGGTGGACGGAGCCCATGCGAGGCTTGCGATATCCGGTACAAAACCGAAAGTGAAGTTTTCCGATACACCAACGAGGCGTTAACAGAACTTTAAAATGAGGTTATGCGGGTTTGACGAAAGTGGCACCAGGGCTGTAAAAATGCTTCAACATGGTAAATTACTAAACGAAACATTTCGAACTGTCTGCATCTTATTAGCTTCACGGCAAGTATCTGGATTCTGCCCAGTGTTGTTTGTGCTAGCATTCGTTGGAAGAAGTTTACCGCAATTACCCCTTCTGCTGCAATAAAACCAGTGGCGACGTCAACCTCTTAAACCTACGTAAGAGCTGAAGGCATCCCCATAATAACAAAATATTACTACCAATGTTACCTATACTACTTGACACTTTCTGCAGCTGTATTGTGCTTAAAATGCAATATGATACATAACGAAAAAAGATTAATTGCATTAGATGAGTAAGCAGCAAAAATATCAAACTACAGGTTAGAAAAATTAAGACCAAATAAATTCAGATGATCCATGAAGATCAACATAGAAGCAGCGAATATATTGTTTTCTATTAAGGGACTGTTAATAAAGAAAATAATATAAAAGAAACAGTTAAAACAAAGCTGCTACTACGCAATAAACTTTAATAAACGATAGTAAAGAGGATCCTGTTTATGCACTTGTAGATATCATAGAAAAACAAAATGTTTGCACTGCTTTGCAACTGGAAATGCCAAGCGTAGAATAGAACAGTATGGAAACAAGCTTTCGACTTGGACAAAGTTTGTAAATAGCTATACATAAGATGGTGACGATGTATTAACATGTAATGTAAAATTTTGCTCACAGGACAATTGCTAGTCTATATGTTAAAAGGTTGCATTTCACATATGGATACTTTCTGTTCTATTGAGTAATTCGCTACACCTAAAATATAGAATAACATTTTTATAAAATAATAGCAACAAACTGTTCTTACTAACATATAGGTATGTACAGCAGTTTAGATTTGGAGAATTGTGTAGCAAATGTGCCAACTGATACTTAACCAAGAAGCTCAAACCAGAAGACTTGCAGATGTTAAGGTAAACAGCAAACTACATCAAATCCTCAAAAACAATTCAAAAGACCAGCAGAAGTTGCTTACATTTTTATCACTATTTAATAATGTGAATCTGTAAAAACATAGAACACTAAATATTCGACCCAATGTTTCAATAAAAATCATTTAACGGGTTCAATGCTCCAATAACAATGGGAGATTTTATTATGGTACACATAGATTTAATTTAATTATGGAGTAACGCGCGAAAGCGATTAAGCGAAGCATAAAACTGTAAAATTGTTACACCAAAAGCTTGCATGTTGCACGAAAAGGCTTCTGCGCATAATTCGTCAACAACAAAAAAGAACACAGATGCAGAACTATATACCTTCGCAATAATCCTCACTGTTATGCCGACAACTTAGTTTACTATTGTATAGAATCATTCACCCGCTTACTATTAATAAGTTGACGCTGCCAAAAGCAACTGTTGTTATGAAGTTAACCCAATTAAATGAAATTAAGATCAGCGAAATTTTGCAACAAATTATGATGAATCAAAGCAAAACGGCAAGTAATCTTAATTAAAAGCAAAGTTGGGCGTAGCACCAGATGACGTCTGTTTTAGCGAGGAACGTTAATTGGGCTTACTGTGCCATTACGTACGCAGGGGCGGCATTGTAAATATCTGTGACTTGTGCAATGCGTAATTCAGGAAGCTAAAAAACGCTCTCTCGTACAATCCAGCCCAGAGGGCTGCTGGTTGGCGAAACAGATAGAGCACAATGAAGTGGCAGAGATTCTTTCCCCAGACTGATAAGTACACTAGGGCAGGTGAAAGATGTTAAAAACAGCTTCATCAGCACTTTGGTAAGTTCGCGATGAAATAGTTAATTAGAACTGCTTCCTGTCACTGAAAGTAACTTGAGAAATTACTGGCAGGTAAATTGAAGCAATTTGTAGGTAACGAACAAAAGTACACGTGATGATATTCGAAAAAGGCCTGCAATAAATCCAGAAAGACGTCAAACAACGTGTGAGGAAGACGCAATAATTTCATACCTAAGATTCAAGGCGGCCAACAGATAGTTGCTCTTTAATAACAGCGACATCCTAGCTTAACCAGTTAGGTTGCCATCATAAAATAGGGATATATGTTCATCTCACAAGAGAAGTGACTTACCAGTCAGTCCTCAATCAAATCACCCAAAATACTGCCTTTTGAGTTCGCAGAAATGAACATTCTAACGCCTGTTTTAGCTCAAGAATGTGCAGAAAAAGTTAGCATTCTTGGCCAAGATCAACACTTGGTTGTCTATAGTGTTGCATAACACTATTCAGCAAAATCCATCTAACGTGTGGATGAACTGCGTCGTTTGCTAATTATTCATTTCGTGTTTAAGTCATAATATACTTATTACTAGGTTCCCAGAATTTTTTTAAGATCTGAAAGACGAAGGAAGTATTGTAATGACGAAAAAATCACCTTCCGAGCTTTCTTCAGATCTTCACGTTTCATGGTCCCTAGATGACGAAAAACAGGTTTTCTCAATTCAGTTTGTCTGTCTGTCTGGCTGTCTGTTTATTGGCGGTATAACTCAAAAACTATTCGTCGAAGGAAGATGATATTTTGTATACACATTATATATTGTTACTAGCAAGATGCCCGTTCTTCTTACGGACTACAAATGTCCTCCATCACTCAATACGCTAAACAGTTTACCCCTTTTCGCCACTTAGGGGTGAAATTTCGAAAAAAAATCAGCCCGTTTTATAATGAAATGAACCCACAGCGAAAAATAATTTTAACTTCATACTTCTATTCAGTTTTCCCTTTTTACCGCTTTAGGGGTGAAATTTAAAAACACTTAAAACCTTTTCTAAAGATTTAAAAATACATCTATATGCCAAAAAAGAATGATCTAACTCAACAAACACAGGAGATACAAAGGGTTCTATAATTCACCCAGAATTGAAATTCGCACCTTTTAAGGGTTGATTAGGGCAATGAAATGTGGTTTTAGACATTTGCATTGGATAGCTATGTCTGCAAACACCAAGTCGATATCTTACCGGGCCTAAGAGATATTGTGGAATTCGTAAAAACATAGTTTACCCCTTTTTACCCCTTTAGGGGTACATTTTTCAAAATCATTTAAACCATTTTTTAGATATTTTAAAAATATATCTGTATACCAAAAAAGACTGTTCTAACTCAATAAACATAGGAGTAACGAAGGGTCTTTAATTCAGCCCCTACCCTTTTTCAGTTTTTTCCCCTTTTACCTCTTTAGGGTTAAAATTTTCAAAATCCCTTACACCTTTTTCTAAATATTTTAAAAATACATCTACATGCTGAAAAAGAATGTTCTAACTCAATAATCATAGAAGATATTTAGGGTTCTTTAATTCAGCCCCAATCCAGACTTGCACCTTTAGGGGTTGATTAGGGCAAAATCCTAAAATTCGTTTTTAGGTATTTGCATTGATAATCTTTGCAAGAAGACACCAAGTCGCTATCTCATCGGGTCTAAGAGATGTTGAGGAACTCGTGAAAACACATTTTACCCCTTTTCACCCCCATAGGAAGGAATTTCAAAAAATCCTTTTTAACCCATTTTATTGTGAAATGGAACTCACGGCGAAAAAAATTAATAAATTTAACCCCCCCCACCCCTTTTCAGTTTTTCCTTCTTTTACCCCTTTAGGATTAACATTTTCAAATTCCCTTACACCCCTTTATAAATATTTTAAAAATCAATCTATGTGCCAAAAAAAGATGTTCTAACTCAATAAACATAGGAAATACTTAGGGTTCTTTAATTAACCCCCAATCCAGATATGCACCTTTAGGGGTTGATTAGGGCAAAATCCTAAAATACGTTTCTAGGTATTTACATTGATAATCTTTGCAAGTAAACACCAAGTCGATATCTTATCGGGTGTAAGAAATATTGAGGAATTCGTGAAAACACATTTTACCCCTTTTCACCCCCTTAGGGGTCGAATTTCAAAAAATCTCTTCTTAGCACTACCTTACATAACAAATTGAACCTTCCACCCAAATTTCAAGTTTCTAGTACCAGTGGTTTCGGCTCTGCGTTGATTAGTCAGGGTTGTGACTTTCCTTTATACGATATATATAATAGATGATACATGATGCAGGAAATTAAAGCATATGAAAGAAATATTTAAAATGAACTAATAAAGTTGGACAGTTATAATAATTGAATCTTGATGGGTACAAAGTTTTGAACATAAATAATGAAAGTAAAAGATACAAGGGTTCTTTTCATTGTGAATCATTTAATATTGTTATATTTATTGGAATGGATTAAACTTAATGGTTGTATTTAATATTTATAAAAATAAACCAAGGTAACATTGACAAATGTATTTGTTAAGAAAATTCTGTATATAGCATTATTTAGAAAAAAATAGGAAGTGTGCATTAAGAATTGTCTCTAATAGATATAAAAAGTTTGTTTAAAAACAGTTACATAAAACAACTCCAGAAAGTATGTATGTAATTTGGCTATAATAATTTTTGTATAATAAAAAATAGAATCTCTGCCTTAATTTGTCTAATTTTGGTGATAACAAATTAAATAAAGGCTAAAAACAAATCTACGAGGTAAAATAAAGTGAAAATATATAAAATGGAAAAGATATTGTGACATCAAGCGTTAGAGGAGAAGCTACAGATACAGTTAACTGGATATAGAATACAGGACATTATACTAGTTGAGGGGATTTGGATTTATTCATACGTACAAGATATTAGAAGAGGTATTTTACAATTTATTATTTGATTTAGGTGTTTTGTGGACGTTGCTTGAGACATCAGATTATCTGCAAAAGGGGGAAACAAAGTTACAATTGGAATTTATAAAAGGATAGAAACTTACCAGGACTTGGATCGTGTGACGGTGACATCCAGAAGGAGCCGTGGCATCCGGCAGGAACAGTGACATCCAGGAGTAACCAGGACAGGATTTTGGAACCAAGGAGTTGATTTGACCGGACGGAGCCAGAAGGAGGTTACCAGGAGGAAGATCGTGTGACGGTGACATCCAGGAGGAGCTAGGACTGGAATTAGGGATCTGAACAGTTGGTTTGACAGGTCAAGAGTAGTTGAAAGGAGTCACGGACCATCAAAGGTCTCTATCGATGACAGGATCCAGTAGTGACTGGTGTTTGCAGTGAAAGCATGAGCAGCTATTAAGGTTTGTTAAGATAAGTTGAAAAAGCATTTTTGAATAATTGTCAATTTTGAAAGTGATAACATAAAGTTTAGTTAGTACTTACATAGGTGATTTGAATAGTAGTAAATGTCAATGTGAGATACAGTTGTCAGTTTTACCTGGTTTGATTAATTTTGAAAGTCAAGTTTGACGTGAAGTATCATTGATAGCAAACTAGATTTTGATGAACCCACCCTGAAAATAAGAGCTCTCGATTTAAAAGCAGTTATCATTTGATACTTAAGACATTACATGAATTAAGGCATAGTTTACCTGGTGAGCTATTGCAATATATACCTGGCATGAAACCGGGGAAATTTCAGACAAATATATACAGGGTGAGCACCTTAAAAAATAAAATATTGTTTATTTTTGCTTTAATTTAAAAATTGAAGGCAGTAGTAATTTTCACATAGGTCAGGCTTTACACTTGCCGAAAATAGGACTCGACAGATAGAGGATAATGTTACAAAAGAGTCTAAACGTTTCAACGGTACGACCGTTCCGTTAAATAGAGGTGCGCGCCGCACTCATTTCAATAAGGCTGGATGGCGCAGTTCGACTTATCGATGCGGTTACGATCGCTACGCAGATACGGTTACGATGGCTATGCAGATGCGGCGGGTTCAAACCCTACCGGGATACATTTTTTAAAATTTGCAAATTAATCAAATTCGCGCGAGGGAAGTAAACCCATTTACAGTTTTGTTTTGGTTTGTTTTGACGTCATTTCTTTAGCAACTCTTTATTTGTTTGGATATTTATTGATCTTCAGTGTAATGGGATTCGGGTCGATTTGTTTCTTCAAGTCGACACAAGTACATATCCACCATAGAGAGCAATTCCCATACAAATAATTTTTTCAAAAGCAATTGCTTATAGAAGCCTGCTTCAATTTTTCACAGTCAACTGCGTTCTGAAGCTCAGCAAGCATGGCCTTAGCCGCATGAACATTTGCTCTTAATTGCAGCAATTACGCCCGTAACGTATGGCACTCAGCTAATGAAGCAGCTAAATCTTTCAGCTCGAGCTTTCACCATCTTTGCACCTTGATCTCAGGATTTGCCACACCTCCGCGGTGCCTTCAACTTCCATGCTTTTGTAACGCGGTTGACGCGTGGTGATTGATGCAGGCAGCCTATTGATTGAAACAGCCAACCAGCTATTAGGCGAATTGCTGGCTATTTCTTTTAAGTAAATGCTAACAAATCGGTTATTAAGCCGTAATGATATCGCCAGGTACAAATTTAGAGGTGTGTCCGCCGCGGCACGGCGTGAACTGCATTTACTTTGACAACACAGTGACGTCACGAACAGTTTTTGTACTTTTTGTTGAACTTAAATAGTGTACAAGGTGTCCATTGTTTGTGCTTTAAGTGTTAGCTTTATTACTGTTATATTTAGAATAAAAAGGGCAATGTTGGGTTTCATTTTATTTTGATTAGAGCTGAAGTGGGCAAGGGTGATTTTGAATATCTCATTTTCAGTTTCAGCTAAATTTACACTTTTAATATCTTGAAATATATTTCTTATTAGCAAAAAATATAGTATGAGCAGAAGGTAAGTTGATCAAAGGTGCATCGTGCATTTAGAATTTTGAAGTTATGTGAATTATAACACCAGAAAATTTTACCTAATCCTTGTCAATGGCATTCTACAGACCATTATATAATTCTTCTTAATGAAACCTTGCGCAAATAGTTGTGAGTTTAAATACAAAAATGCGGAAACATTTTGTTAATGTTTCAAATTCAATATGCATGACACAGATACAGAATTTGCTCAGCCGCCAAAATAAATTTGGCAAACACTGCAATTGAGCAAACTAATTCCGCAATTGGGCCAATTTAGGTTTTACGCAATTCAGGGGTTGAGCATTCCACTTTTAAAGTTGAGATAATTCGGCGTCTCAGTTTAACATACGAGGGTGGATTCATGTATTCGTAGCGTGACTAACAAGCAGTTGCTCCACAGCAATTGAAATTCTAGTAATGCATGGATCTAATCTTGCTAGAAACGATTAATAAATGACAAATTTATCTGGCATTTGTAAACAAAGGTGTCGCACGTGAGAGACGATTATTTTAGATAACTTGCAATTTGAAATTCGTGCAGTGATTAATTATTTACATAAGAAGTTAAATATGGAGAGTTTGCTAAAGTATTCTGCATATCGATAAACATTTTATGTGATGTTAAATGTTTGTAAATACCTATTTAATCACTGCACGAACTTCAAATTTATCCATTTTTGCAATTTCTCAGTAACAACCGTCTCTCACATGCAACAACTTTCTTTATAAATGTCAGATAATATTGTTATTTATCGATCGTTTCTAACAAGATTAGATTTATTTATTATGAGATTTCAAAACTTTGTAACAACTGCTTATTAGTCGAGCCACGAATATGTTAATCCACTTCCTATATATTTCTGTGATTACACACCGATTTGAACGATATAAATTTGAGTTTATCGAAGGATTTATGAAATAAAATAAGTTACTACGTGGAGTCGACCAAATAAGCACTATTTTGACTTGCAAAGGGCTCTTATAATTAATAACAATCATACAGGGTGTCCATTTAGTGCGCCGGTATCCGATTACGCTTTTACCTTTTTTCCTGTAGAAAGTTTGTTAAGGATGATCCTAATGGGGTTGAAGGGGGCACTTTTTAAAATGATTTTGACATATACAGGGTGTCCCAAAAAGTTTGTCTAAAAAATATTAATTTTTTAAATGGAACACCCTGTATTTCTTTACTTCTATTCAAACCCCTATAGGTTCTACATTCAACTCTAACTTTTCTTTTCATTTGCATGCAGCGTTTCCAACTTATAAACGTTTTTAGGATTTTTTGTCAATATCAGGCTTTCATTGACTATTGCCTACATCTGTCAAACGATATCAATTGACCAATGATCGAACTCGCTTTTGAATATTTCTTCTCTGAAAATTGAGGGGTCGTCATCTAGTATACTAAATACTAAAATTTTATAAAATCGGAATATTTCAATACACGGTGTTCAAAATACCGGGTCAAATTTTAATATTTTTCATCTTTATTTTCACATTTTAAATCGAATACCTTATATTTTATTACAGGAATAAATAGAACCTTAAATTTTCTTTATTTTGACCCCAACTTGTTGTACTTTAATGTAAAGAGTGTTTGAGAAATTAAGCTATTAATAAAAATCAGAATGAATGTGTAATATTTGGCGCATGGTTTATAATAGTGCGGGTAAAACACCGATTTGACGGTTAAACGGCTTTCGGTTAACCGCGTTATTTCACGTTTACACCTGTAAATCATAGAATACGTCTCGTTGGTCGAGAAGCAAAATAATCGATTATTTTAATGCTCTTGTAATATTATAACTATTTAATTCTGATACCTAGTTACATTCTTTGCGTCATGTTATTAAAAAGTGTGCAACTTTTACTTTGCCCTTCAGGCTCCAAATTTTACTTGCATCTTTTAATTAATTATTATATACCCTTAGCCATTTAATTTTACGTCTGATGATGACATACTTTCGAAACTAGTCACACATTATAACTTTTACCTATTAATACATCAAATAAATTTGTGGTGAAGACTTCAAGTTCTTCATTTGCATTTAAGTGATTTTTCTTTCTATTTTTCGAACTAAAGTTGATATGTCAAGATTTAAAAATCCCAAAATTCAGCTAAAAACCATATATTTATAATTTTGGATATTTCACTTAACTAACTTGCAAAACTTGTGAAGTACTCCTACCACACCCTGTATAGCTGTCCCCATTAAAATAAAAGTTTAATTCAACGGCGAGTGCTTTCTATGAAACATATGTTAGAAGTCACAGATAAAATAAAATAATAAATCTTTTTAGAGGAAGTTACAAAGTAAAAGACACCTACACAACCGGTTCCAACCTTATCACCAACTATTTCAAATAATATGTAACAAACCTGCTTGTAATCCTATAATTCTGTCTGTAGATATTATTCGCGATTAAGTAATTAATTTTGAGTAACTATATTTGAAATACGGAAATGGATACGATTATTTCTCTTGTTGATATCTTAACCACTGCCTGAATGCGATCACAGCTGTTATAAAGTGGGTCCAATTTCATGAATTATAGTTAATTAATTGCATGATAAATAAAACTTCTTGAATAAATGAATTTCAAGCAGTCCAAAATTTAATGTTCTTGAGGCTGCCTAAGGCTCGCTTAACATATGTGGTAATTACTGTCAAACAATTTTATCCTTTTTGACAGTATAGCAATAAACACGAAAATTGAGTTTTTGGAAAGTTGTGGGATACTAAAAATTTGCAATAGTGCTGAATTAATGCTTTTCAGAATTTTACTTTATTTAGATTGTAAAAATAGAAATTAATGCTGCATAATTTGAAGTTATAATTTTATAATTTAATTCAAAGTGGTTCGAATATTTTCGTATAGTACGTTTGGTATAAATTGAAAAATTTAAAAAAATAAACGAAAATGAGAGAGAGATAGTTTTAAAAATGTCTAGACTTTTCTACATTATTGAAGTGATAAATGATGTCTGGTATTTGCTCTCGAGAAAATGGTACTAAATGTTTATAATAATGCTTTTAACGGGTTTAAACTAATCCTAACTTCTTTTGATTAGGATGTGGAAGAATAATTCAATTTTATTTGATTTAAAAAAAAATACGTTTTCTAAATTTAGGTAAGTTAATTGTTAATCGATATTGTGTGAATTATTAAAAAACAAAACGAAAACAAGGAATTCAACTATTTCACTTTGTAGTAAAAGTGAACTAAGATTTCCAGAATTTGAATGTGGACTTTAGTAGCATTTAGAATGTTAAAGATTTTCACATGTAAGACGAATTCTTCGATTCTCTGGAAAGGACCACAACATATCGACATTTGTGAATTGACAGAAACCAAAATTAAAGAAAAAGGAACCCACCACTACGGAGACATTTTGGCATAATGTCGGAAAAATAAATAAGACCAAGCAAAAGCAGGCGTAGGAATATTAATCCACACAAGATTTCAAACGTATATACAGGGTGCTGAAAAACTGGCGCATTAACTCCATGGTACGTTGTTAAGGGATACTCCCTGAGTATGAGAAAAATAAGGAAAACATTCTTTTTAATTTTAAACTGTTTTGAGTTTCAGTTAGTTAATTGACAAAATTATTTACAATTATTTACATTCATACTATTATCTTTAAGTGGGTAATGTTTTTCTATCTTAATACTAAATATTAAAGAAATTGATAATCAAACCTTGGGCTCCCATATTTACAGAAATATAACACAACAATTTTTTTCCTTGTGTTTCTCGTACGCAGGGAGTATCCCTAAACAACGTACCATCAAGTTAATACGTCATCTTTGCAGCACTCTGTAGAAGATATAGTATATGTAAGCGCAAGAATAATAAATGTCACCCCTAATAAAGCTAACCCTAAAAATATAAGGGAGAACTATGAAACATTATAAAATGAAATAGGTTAATACCACAAGGCGATTACATAATAATAATGGGCGACCACATAACAGAAGAAGTAAAGCAACATTTCAATGAAGAAATGGAAAACGATAATCGCGATTTGCTGGTGGACTTTTGTTGATGGCATATTAGAGGCATTATCAGAGAGGAACGTCCCACAAATGCTAATCAACCTAATTAATGACATATATAGCAACACCACAACATATGTTAAAACTAACAACATTATAATAGATGAGCGAATCTCCTTGGCGTATTCCGATACGCCAAGGAGATTCGCTTAGACCTATGCTATTTAACATAATAATGGATAAAATCATAGAGAGCGTTAAAACAATAAAGGGATATAAAATGGGAAATAAACAAATTCAAATAGTATGCTACTCTGACGATGTTATTTTGATTGCCAGTAACAAGGATGACCTACAAAGGATGGTTCATCAGTTCGTAACAACATCAAAAACGCTAAACATGGAAGTGTCCAACGGAAAAGCAAAATCTTTATCGAACTTTCGAGAACCACTTAGGTGCAAACTAATGATAAAAGGGACTGTAATCCAGCACATAATGAGCTTTAAATATTTATTAAATATCGTATCTAGTGCGCAAGAGATCTACAAAGAGGTACAACATCAAACAAATAAAGGGGTTGCAGCCTCCGAATGCTTAGCAGGCGTAATATGAAACAACAAGTACAAATCAATAGAAAATAAAATCAAGATATATAAGAGCGCCATAAAACTACTACTCACCTATGCAGAAGAAAAGCGACTTGATACAAGCAGAACAAGGTAAAGACTAGAAACAACAAAGATGAGAACGTTAAGGTCAACAGTCGGAAAAACTTTAAAAGACAGAGTATCTAGTGAGGAAATACCCCAACAGTGCAATATACAAAACATTAGGAAATTGATAAAAACCAGAATTGGCTGCCCATGTCGATAGAATGCACAGTGACAGTTTACCTAGGATAGTTCCAGATAACACGTCACAAAGAAAGAGAAGATTTGGACGCCCTGCAAAGCGATGGAATCAGAGCTGCATATCGACATCAACCGAGACGCCATGAAATTACTGATATGAGCTGTCGTTGAAGAAAAATAAAGCCTAAATAGAGGAGGAAGAAGAAAATGAAGAAAAGAATACAATAAAGTGAACAATAACAAACACTGAGTGACTTCTTCCAAGTAATCCAGAAATTCAAAGGCATAGAAATATTTTTTTCTATTAATCAAAGTAACCGCTGACAACACGCTGAAGTTCTACGTTAGAAGAAAACCGACGATCTCGTAGGTTTTCCTTTCTTTCCCTCAACTGATTCCGTGAAGTGTTTCGACACCCCAACACCTTTATTATTATAAAAATTATGAATGTATAATTTAATTACAACTTTCTTGTTTCAGATATTTTACTAACTTAGGTAGGGCGAAAAACCCGTGTAAAAATAATTCACTGTCATTGTTAACGTGTTTTGGGGGGGGGGGGGGGGCAACAATCGTACCATACTAGTTACGTTGTAATATTCTTTTGTCGTTGGTTATCAGTTATCAGTATGTCTCGTTATGTAAGCGAAAAGAAATTACTGGTATGTATTGTATTTTGATGTGGCAATCCCAAATCTGCATTGCTGCGTAGTCATATTTATAATCTGCATTTTCTTGTTTTCATTTAATACTCCCTTTATAATACCATCGAGCTGTCTTAAATAGCCCATCGGTAGCTTACCTAAACGTCCTTCAAATATCGATAGCATATCTTGTAAACCTAAATTACTTTCTCCTTGGTAGCTATTCTCGTTTGTATTAAATTGCATATTTCTTAGTTGATATTTTACTTCTCGCAATTTCTCTTCTGCCCTGTCTACGCTTGCCTTCAGGTTGTCCTGATTTCTGGTAACAATCTCTTGATTCTCTTGCGTCTCCTACACTTTCTTTTCAGTCGCATCTATCTTGATATTTATCCTTTCGTTTTGATCAGCCATTCGGTTTTCTATTTGCTTGCATTCTTTGGTTACTTATTTTCTATTAGCTTCTGCCCTGCCGTTATAGTAGCATGAAACTCCTTTCTAATCTGTGCAATTCATCCTGCATTTCTGCTGTTATTTCCTTCTTGAACTCAGCTTTGTAGGTATTAATTCTGTCATAAATGTTATTAATTTCTAGCTGCAGCCCCTGCTTATTTTCTACTTGTAGCTTTTCCAGCTTTTTCGTCTGCTTAGTCATTGATTCTTGCAATTTTTTATCCAATCTTTTCACGTTTTCTATTGCATGTGCTCTCCTTTATTCGGTACTATTCTGTATTACTTCTTGAATATTCTCTAGCATTGCCTTATTAGATTCAATATGTGATCTGATTCCTTGTTAATATGTTCTGCTTTCTTCTGCAATTACTCTGTTTTCTTCGGCACTACGCTGTATTGATTCTTGCGTGTTATTATTAGATTTCTGCATTTTTACAGTTATTTGTGCAATTACCGTCATTAATTGCTCCAAATCAACTTCCTTCTCTGCTTTTTCATCTTGGCTATCTTATCGGTCTCCCGGTGCTTCTTGTACCGTTTCTTCTACCTGCACTTCTTACATGTCTTCTTCTTATTTCTTTCTTTTTCTTGTTACCCTTTTATCTCCCATTTTTATTTTATTAACTTCTATTGCAGGATTATTTGACGTTAACTTTAATTTTAAGTAAAGTAAGAAGAGCCCTACCTTTAATTCTTGCCCTACCTTACGGTCGACACTTGCTGTGATATGCCCCAGCTAAGGTCTTTATCTATATCATGGGTTGGGTCTCTACATCCTGCCTATTTGTTATTTGAATATGTAACTTTATTTTATAACATACTGGCTTGATTACATAAATTGTTATGGTTTTATTGAATGCGCTTGTTTTTTAAGCTGTCTATTTAACCGATGGGATAATCTTGTACGAGATCTTTAAAATTATGGGATTTTTCTTAATGTGTACTTATGCTGATCACATTTCTATGCAGTGCAAATTTTTGTAGGTTTATTTTTTTTAAATTACAGCTGCTATAGCTTAGTAATACGTCGCCGAGGTGACTGAACGTAAGTACACACTGCCACTTTAAACAAAAACACAGGCGAAGGCAACCACCGAAACTTTCACTGAATTTTTAGAAAAAAGATTTCTTGACCTTGGGATCCTGCTTCTGCGATGGATGTTTAGACCTATATCGGCCCACCAGCAACTTCCTCGATGACTTGTGCCTCCTTTCTTACGGTTAGCTTGTCTTGAAAACCTCCTGAAACTTGACAATGCAACGCCTGTAGGTTGCTTTCTTCTCCCAGCCCCGATCTTTGCTTTTGGCTTACAGCTAGGGCTCCGCTGCGATGCAGGATAGTTGCTGTCGTTCGTGAGCTTCTATAGCCTCCGCTTCTTATATTAGACCTCAAAATAACTCCCGGAAATGTATTCAGAACCAGATGCTCATATAGACACCTTGTATCACCTGCAGAGGGGCTAAGAAAAATTGCAAACCGCTGCAGCCTATCCACAGCACTGAACTAATGTGAAACACTGCCCTAAATTGTATTTATTGAACCTTTTTACCTGGGCTTTGTGCGTAGCCAAACACACACCAACATTGTTATGCCCCCCCTTGATGTTACCTTTGTTCTCTTTTTTAATTTTATTTTAATTCAAGGCTAAAGCTATTTGATTACAGTTTCAAATTCAACTTATGACATTTATATGGAATATTTTGATATAATATTTGAATTGCTTGCATTATTTTAATTCCTTAAATCATAACTGTATTATTAGCTTAAATTGCATTCACTACAATACTTATAACGATGGAAAAATATCCACAGTGGAGAACAGAACACAAAAACCTCTATTTCTGTTACATTTCTTCCCATTTTAAAATTTTAATTTTCTTTCACTGCCTCGTTCCATCATTCCCTTAGTCCATTTCAGTGTTTATGTTTTTATCGAATTCGTGGTTTTGGCTTGATCAATAACCATACCTTTGTATTATTGCTTCGGCCCTAGTTCATCCTATCCATTTTTCGTATATTTTTCCTCTCCAAATTTTTCTTAGCTCTCACGCAATTCTTTGTATGCTTTAATGTCATTCTAACTGGGGTGTAACGTTCGTCGAGATTTCTAAATCATCTAAATTCGTACAGCTTTCGTCTCTGTATTTATAATCTACAAAAGCTGCGTACAGCATAGTTTACCTTTCCAGCTCATCTGTACTTCTTTTATAGAGAAATCTGGTCTCCTGCTGCTCTAAATCCGCATTAGTATTCGCCTATTATTCGTTTTGCTTGTTCATTAATTCTCTTTTCTATAGAACTTGTCAAAATCGTAGATATTGTATTCAGTAATGCAATTCCACAGTAGTTGTGATAGTAATAAGACAGTGTCACCTTTCTTGGGTGCTGGATATATTACTACATTTTCCCATTTTTCATACGTATATTTTTAGCTCGGATATTCTTCCTTTCATTTTTGCTACGGCTTGCTCTATCAATTCAGCATTTATATCATTTTGTCCTGCAAATTTATAATATTTAAAGTTTTTGATAATCCTTTTGTAGTCCTTGTTTATTTGGGGTTCTATTTTGTTATCTTCTTTTCACCGTGTTTACATTCTGGAGCTTCCTATTCTTCTTTCGTCTTATCTTCTATCCTGTGAAGTACTTTCTCAAAGTATTGCTTCCACCTTTCAATAATTCTGTGTTCTTCCACAATTAACTGCTCTTCTATATCTTTACAAGCTTTTACGATATTTTGCTAAGCGTTTTTGATTTTCTTCACCTCGTTATAGAAATTCATAATCCGAAATTCAGTCTCCATTTTGCCCTCTTCTGTAAGTTTACATCACATTCTTCATCATACCAAAATATTGCTTCTCTTTCTGACTTTCGTCGAGGTAGGTGATGGTCAGAGTCTATTTCTGCTCATATATGGCTTCAGATCTTTGATATCAATTCCATATGTTTTATTTCTATCAAAACATGATCAATTTAATTTGTTCTATTTTATGAATTTCTTTACATGCAGCTTATATTACTATGCTATACGTTGCTGTACCTAACTTTCTATGCTTATGTATTGTATACATACAACGTATTTCTATTTAGTATCAAGCAAATTCTTTTTTAAGATGCATTTGAATAATTCACATGCCCTTTAGTAAATTATTAAGTAATTTTAGCTTCAGTACAACATGATTACTCTCAAAACAGGTCGGTTCTCGCATTCTAAACATTGTTACTATATCTTTTTTGTTTAATGAAAACGTACTTCAAAAATTGTATGACAATTAATACAATTGTCAATGTGGCATATTGAAAGAATCGGTTTGTGCATAATGTAAAGCCAGACCGAAGGAACTTAATAGACATAAAAGGTTTGTTATGTGAGTTTTAAAAGGAGCGTAATTTCAATAAAGCCAAGCATATTGAAAATAGAGAGAAATCTGAAAGGTGAATTAAGCAAGATGAAAGATAACAGAAAATTGCAAAGAGCAATTCGAGAAGCAGGCAACAGGAAAGGAAGCAAACGAAGGAAAATGGTGGAACTCTAATATACGTTAAAAATTAATAAAAATAGTGCAAAGCAGCTCAATGACAAAATAATAAAAAACATTTGTATGTGTGACGCAATAGAACAAATTTAGTTATAAGAAAAAGACAATAATATAGATTTTAAGAAAAATGTTAATTCTAATTTATGTACTCAAATTGATTTCCTTTTATGTCCATTAATTATCAAACCTGATTTCCATTAACATTTGCATAACACCGTATCCTAGCAACTAGATGCTATATTGTTAAACAAAGAGAACCAATGAATAAAGTTATTACAAGTTTGTCAGTTTTGTGCTCCACATTAAAATACAATTTTATACCATTAAAAAAGCATTTTACCAGAAAAAAAGTCTTCTTCTTCTCTTCTTCTTCTTACGTTAGGTCAGAGACCTGTGTTTACTGATACAAATTATTCTTGGGACGTTGATGTCCAGCAATCTCGCCACCTTTTCGGCGGTCTACCTGGTGGTCTGGTTCCATGTGGCTTTAAGTTGCTGACAGCTTTTGCTAATCCATCGTGGTCCATCCGTTGTACATGATTGTTCTACATTCGTCTTCTTTGCCTGGTCCATCTAACTATATCCTCTGTGTTGCATCTACGTCGTATCTCATCATTTCTTATTCTATCTGAATAGTAAAAAGTAGTGCGTTTTATTGTGTGCATCTCCATGTACGAGTGGTAGCGTTTGTGGCAATTTCCGCCATACCAAATTAAAAATTCTTTGAGCCTATCTAAAAGGACATCGGGAGCGAGCACTTTAAAATTTCGAGTTCTATCTATGAGCAAATAAGGCAGTGGAAACCAGAGCACAGCAGCGCAGGGCATAGTACGAGTCTGCAAGAACGTCTCAACCACCTTCTGCAGCCAGACGAGCATCTCCAGCAGGAAACTCAAGCAGCATTGCCACAAGCAGCTCCAAAGCCAGCAAACGAGGCAGGGTTATGCCTGCGATTTAAGTGTTAAAGTTTGGGGAAAAGCAGGAAAATACGAGCTCAAACCTTGCCGAAGAGAATTAGCTCGTTTCCAAAGCTCCAAGTACGCCATAACTTGCGTAATAAGCAAGGCGTCATCAAATTTTGCAAATTTAGCGAGAATCCTAAGCGACCACAACAATTGAGCAGACGGCGTCTGTCCTACATCATTACTAAAACAAAATAGTGTTAATTGTTGCCAAGCGCGAAAATTTGAATTTTTACCTGATGTTTTCTCATATGTTCACGAGTTTAAACGTTCAAAGAATTGCTCTTGCACTGGGCGAACATTTTCTGTAATTTGACAGAATTTGAGTATTTGAACGAACGTTGCGTATTTCAAAATACTGATTTAGAATTGCTGGCTATAGTAAAATTCAGATAAAAAATATAGTCAACTTCAGAACCTAACCCGAGAAAGAGCTTATGTTTTCCCATTGAGTTAGCGTAATAAATAATTGCAATTGAATAAAATAGAAAGAGGGACATGCAACCATTTATTTGAGTAATTGAGTGTTAAATTTCATTTTTAACTAGACAAAATTTACCCACAGATAAAAAACATTGGAGCAGAGCATAAAATATTAACTTATTAAATATTACATTTATTGGCATGCGAAACGTAGAGCTTAGAGCTTCCTTTGCAATATGTCCTATTAAAGTGGAAATGTATCAAAAATACCTATTCGTTACACTACTTGTCATTCAATAAACATGAAATAGTACGTAGACTTTTTTAATTACATTACTTCACTCTTTTACGGTTTATTGTAGTTTGCTCAGTAAATACATGTAGCTGTCATTCATCCAAAGAACTTGATCTGCCTGTTCAATAATCCAAATGCATACCAACTGCATGCAGAAGTTTCTCAAGCTGCACACTAACCCCAGTATAGACTCAACCAACTGCCAGCAACTGCAAACACCCTCTAGAATGTCTCCTTTTCAAATCTTCAATCAGCATACAACTCAACAACACGAACCCCTACCAGATTCTCCAGCAGTAAATACAATATGTCCCTTCCAAATAAGACGTTGACAACCCAAATAACGCGAACCTCGATCTGTTGCACGTCACAAGACATCACTCCAACAAGAAGCTCAGCAAAGTACAATACTATTGAATGAAAAACCTCCACTTCTCAAGATGTGCACTTTAGAAACTTGATGGGTTTTACTTCCAGTAAAGCCAGCTCACGCTCTCCAATTTACATGATGTAATTAATTAACAATAAACCAAATTCAATATCCAATTCCAGACATTACTTCAATAGCCTGTAGTATTCCAACTTATGGTCCTCTTACCATATACATCCTGTCCATATCTTGATTATATAATCTTCTTGTTTTAAAATTTGCTTTGTTTCTCTTCTCGACAATTTTATAGTAATTATACCCTTTCATAGACCAAATAGATTAATAAAATCATATTATGAAAGGGTTTATTTTAAAATTTCAGCCCTTTGCACATTATTATAACATGTTTTTTCTCCCTAGTGATATTGTTTCTGCATATAAGTCCAACACTCTATATAATCTATTATCACATTGAGTTTAACACCCGCTATATTGAATAATATTTCTCAAATAAGTATTTGATATCAATCTTCCACTCTATTTGAGGTAACATTTTAAATCATGTTAGAACCCTTCTGTTTCTCATTTTTTATTGTTCAACTGAATTCAAATTCTATTCCATTATTTTACCAAATACATGTTAATAGTTATGCTATCCCTTTTTTAATACTTAAATTCATCTTATATGCAACGATTACTATATATTTCCTTGGTCTCAATTCTTACCTTACAGTCTCCCATAACTATGTTAATGTCGTGCTCCTGTATATCCTCATATTTATACTCTAAGTCTTCATAATGTGCAAGTTTTATAATTTAGAATAGATGTTATTTTATTTTGTTCAGATAAATCCGTAATCTGCTTATTACATATATTTATTTAGAGAACTACAATACTCAACATATTCTTCACTGATAGCTGAAATCCTCTTCTTCATATATTGGATGAAGTGGAATACTTTCTAAGGCTGTAATTGGAAGCCAGGTGCATAATTGTTAAAATTACAGATTGCGTAAGTACGAGTCATTTGTTAAAGGCCTAAACAATAAAATTTCTCTTCGAAATTCCTCAATAAAATATAAATTGTAGGCAATACTGCCTATTTCGATTAATTTTATGGACATTTTATGTGAGTGTAATTTATGGTAAGATGCAGTTTCTGGTCGATATGGAAACCCATACGGCTCATAAACAATTAAATTGGCCGTTTTATATCCAGCTATTGATTTAAAAGGCTTGTTGTGTTCGATGTGAGGTCAAGTTTCATGAACTTCTGCATTTTTTAGCTTGCTTCTCACTTAGAAAATAACATACATACGAGCAATAAAATTTAACATTACATAATAACAATACCTAATATTCTTTATTTAGCAAAAGGTACTATTTTTGTACATTAACAATATATCTGAGAAACCAAACATTTGAAACTGCTTAATTTATAGTTAAACAAATTTAAAAACTTTCTAGGAGATAACAGAGACTATGCACGTAACATCCTTGACCTTAAATTATTCTTTACATCTAGCCTAGAACATCCTTATGTTGCACAATTTTATATTTTTAAAGATAATTTATTATACTCCGATAAACCTCTAACACAAATAGAGTTATGGACAGCCTGAGATTTGGTTGAATTTATTACAAAATTGTTGCAGTACCACGTATCATGTTGGCGGATTAATTCTAAAGTTGAGCACCAGTTATTCAAATATATATTATGTAGGCATAACCTCGGTACTGATCCTATGGATAAACACAGGTACTTATACCAATTTTAAGGAAAACCATGACCCTCACCCAATGCAGACTGCTTAGCATATTTTCTAAGCTAGCATACCTACTACCACCAAGAATGCTAATCAGGTCGTTCTTAAAAATGTTCGTTACACTTTATTATTATTGCATTTGTATTCTTTAATATTTAAGTTAAACGTGTTATTACAAGTGTAGGTACATAAAGTCGGAGTTCAGGGCTTCAGTTTTTCCTGAGTTTGGGTCAGTCCTAATGCATAAATTTACAGGCTGGCGACTTACAAAAAAATTCCGTAATGCCCCTTCGATCCGCCCTTTCATGTGGTGTGTGGTCACCACCACTCTTTCACGTACACAAAACCAGCCAAATTTCACAACTAGACATGCAAGCAAGAATAAACAAACACTACGACATTTATCAGTACTTACAGGGGGATTTCCGGCCCCAACGCGACGTTCCCACGTAGCCTCTAGGAGAGTACCTAGTTCAGAATTAATCTTCAGGTGTACCGCCGATGATGTGCCTGTATAATCCTGCAACACGGATGCTTATCGCATCTAGTGCCTATTAGCCGAATTCTAAATAGCCCAATGAGCTGCAACTCATGTTAGTGTGATAAAAATCTGCGATGTAGTCCCCGCAAAGCATTTGTAGAAAATGAGCATCCCGGGCTATCCCGATGCGTTTTCTGGATCACTGATAATTGCTTATTAGTCCAAGAGTTGTTGATCATCTCGCCGGATGGTCTTTAACCCTGACATATAGTTCACTAAAGCAGTTCTAAGTGAGCACCCACTCAACAACAAAATAACAAAGCTCTCTATAATCAGCAGCAATACCAAAAATAAAAAGAAATACATTTTCGCAGAAATTAATTTACTCAGGTTGCAGAAGTCCTACAGCAATTAGCGTAGGCTTATTTTTTCGCTTAAGAGTTATACTACCACACACAATATGAGCGCGATTTTTATGCACTTGCAAATGTGTGCAAGTTCAATTTTAAGAGTGACCTTTTTTTAAAAGCACAAAATGTGGAATATTTTTGTCAATTTTAATTGTACTGAAATTATCTTTAGATAGCTGCCAATTTTCTCCAAATTAAAAAAAGATTATTGTACGACCCATAAAAGCCGAGATACTTTTTTTCAAAAAATGGCTCCACATTCATTTAGTAATATTAACTGCTGAAATTTGCACACACTTTAGCTGAAGACTTCGAGTGTAATATAAAAATTATTTCGCAATTACTGACCGTGTATTATTTATTGCGAACCGGTTTACATTAGGCGTCGCAAAATGCTTGTTCCGTTCAGAGCTAAGCCGTGCCGAGTTGGGGAGAAACTCGGAGTAGGCCGCTCCACTCGGCGTTTACCCGACCTGCACAATGTACTTAGAATATCCTTCCTTTTTTTTAGTTTTTTAGTGATTCTAATAATAATTATCAGAATCATAATATTAATTAGAAGAATAATTATAGCAACTAATTATTTCATTTCTAAACTATCATTAAACATGAAAAATATTTTTATTAACAATAGGATTATAAGAAATATTTAAACAAATTATTTACAAGAAATTGTTACATAATATAAACATCTATAAAAGTACAAACCCTCGCGTATGAGATAACTATTACTGCAGTTCATTGCTCACGCAGACATAAACTGACAAAAGACCAACCAAGTATTCTTTGACACACTGGGACTGTGATATATAATTACACTAACAGCCAGTCTTATAAAGACCGCTAATCTGAAGTTAAGTGTATTTTGTTGTTAAAATAAACAAAAGCGCATTTAAATTCGTAGAAAGTTGACAGCTATTGAATGGTGCTGATGTAATTTCGGTACAATTAATATTGACAAAAATATTCAACATTTTGTGCGCGTAAAAAGGATCACTCTTCAAATTGAATTTGCACATATTTGCAAGTGCAAAAAAATTCGCGTTCATATTGTGTGTGGTAGTATAACTCTTAAGCAAAAAACTAAGCCTACCCTGAATGTTGTAGGTTTTCTGCAACCTGAGTAAATCAATTTCTGCGAAAACGTATTTGTTTAGAAAAAATTGATTTATGCAAAAAATAATCAACATTTTTGCAAAATTTCGAAAACGTGTGCTTTCTGCTCACCGAGTACTACGTTTTCTAAAAAAGTCAACGTTTTATAAGTTTTGTTTTTAAAGTTACAAACAATTGAAGAATCGGCCATTTTTCGCGGTTGTTTGGCGATAACTTTTTTTCTAATTAATGGATTTTGACCATCGAAAGTTTGTTTTATTTGTTTTTTAAGCTACATAAGCGTATATTTAAAAAAATATATATTGCTTTTGTGTATTTTTGTATGCAAAAAACCGTTTTTTATCACTTTGACCGCCATTTTGAATCACTTCTCCACTAATTCAGCTATTACTTTGTAGTTCATTAATTTTTTTTTCTATAAAAATACATTTTCACTTTTCAGGTAGTATTTTTGTCAAGTAAATATCTAATTTGACTGGACTATTCGGGAACGGTACAATTCTGTAAATATTTGGAACGTATTATATTTCAACGGTTGATTTAGTCAAAAGTCTATTATCATACGATTCCTAATAAATGATAGCAGTGGCGTAACTAAGATTTTGCTCTGGAGGGTGTTCTGGGAGAGTGAGCAACCTTATAAGAATTTAAAAAAAATGAACGTACAGTCGCGGAATTAAAAATCCGAGCACTTAAAATGATTCAGTGTATATCTTACTTTACTTTACTTATCACGTTACCTGATAAAATTAGTCAAAGTCAAAATAATTACTCGTATATGACAGCATGCCTCATGTTTAACTGTCAATTGCTAACCTAGAAACGGAAAGCCCAAAAATTGGAAAAATCCTCTATAAGACTCGCCCGGGTTTTTAATTCCGCGATTGTACCATAAAGTATAGTTGTTTGCATTTCTACAGGACTTGCGGTAGGCCTTGATTTAACTACTTGGCAGTATAGACCACCTAGTTACATTTAAGAATTTATTTTTTGCTTATTATTTGTTTATTAACCAAAAGAAGTCAGAAATAATTATTTGCTAAATAAATAACAACTTAGCTTGCTTGTAAAACAAAATTGCAAGATAATGCCTGTCCTTGCACTATCTCCAACCTATGAAAATTTTAAATGTCATTTTGACTGTAAAAAATTAGTTAAATCACGTTCACCTGCAGTTCTCTGTGAATGGAGAGCCAATCCATTCAGCCTATATTGCGATGTTGTTTTCGGAGGTAAGTCTTAATTCTATTTAAGGTGGAGAATGATATTTCAGCTGTTGCAGTTGACACAGGAATCGTTGCAAGGATTTCCAGCAACTTGAATATGTTTGGAAACATGTCCTTATTGCAAGTAGCTAGCGCATCCATTGCTGTCTTATATGGAAGATTTTGTACATTTTGGCATTTCCGGTATAATTTGAACTCAGCAATCACATCCGAGGGAGGTTCGTTGAGATCGGATTTTAAAAATGGCCGAGTCCGAATTCCGAATGTAATAATTGATATTCAATTATAAATTACTAAAATGTAATTTTAGATTTTTTGTTTAAGACAAATTTTAGTTATTCCTAAAGTCTCTGGGGGGTTATCCGACACTCATATAACCCCCCATAGTTACGCCACTGAATGATATAATATTTACAAACACAAGTACACAAGGCTTTTATAATGGAGGTGTGTTTTAAAAATAGACAAGGGTTGAATCGTTGTGATTGGTTTTTTGGCACATGTACTTGAACGAATTTAGAGAAAAAGTTTCCGATGTAGTAGTATTAGAAAACTACTTTTTCGATTAAGTGGTGTTACGGGCTAATTATTACTACCTGTAGCAAATTTAAACAGTGCATATTGCTAAAGTCAATTCGGTACAGACGTAAAAGGAGGCCATTATTGTTAGTTAGCCCCCCCTGATGAGTTGATTACTCTAGCGTGAATCAGTTTACTACGCTTCCAAATCAGATGGAGACGTCCGAGCCATCGTGATAATTCGTAGAGTCCTATTACTGTATCAACTCACGTTATCGTAATCTGTTTGGTGCTTACCCCACCTGTAAACGCGTCTGCATATTTGCTTTACAAAGAAAGAAAAATGCAATAAAAGCTGATACGTTATATTGCGTACAGATCGATACAAGTAAAATAATCAGCGGGTAGCCGGAGCTAGCGCTAGCGACAGTGATAAAAATCGATTCTCGGAGCCCGACGGTCAATTAACTATAACAAAAAATTAAACCCCAAAGGTTTAAGCACTACAGAAATTTTAATTATCCCGAAATAAGTAACGAATATTCATGACCGCAAAATTACTTTTGAAAGTCATGACATAACCAAATGGAAACACGCAAGCAGCTTTCTTGCTTGGGGTTTTGTAGTAGACTGAAGAGTGAAGAGCTGCAGAAGCCAGTCACCTGCTTTGCGTTCTGTGCAAAATCCCTTGCAACGGTGTAAAAGCGCAGCGATTGCTTGAAATTCTACGAGATAGAAAATGAATATAACAAAGAAGCGTATTGCGACAGCTTTTAGAGAGACAGGTATTATATCACATAAACAGAAAACTGGCAGTGTATGTCTTAGAACTGAGCAACAACTTAAAGAATCCAGAATGCCAATGCAAGATAAATTCACTATATAAATCGATAAGTATTACTCTGGACAAATTTAGAGGTGTATCTGGGCTACCACATCTATCAAAAGCTCTCTTACGCCTGCAATACAACATAATGGCTTTATATTGTAACTGGTTCCTTTAAATGAAGATATTATTTTAAACTTAATTTATTCTGAATGATTGTTTGTTTTACTTGAAGGGGTATAGGAACTTTCAAGTATAGCAAATGTGGAGTACTGACACCGAAATCAACCCTTTTGCCTCTTTCACAGTTTTCCTTTGTACTAGGGCGTAGGGTCTTCTCTTATATACAAGTACTTGTCGGTTAGTCACCAACTTCCTGTTAAGTTTTTTTTCTATTTGTTCCTCACACTGAACTCTTGGTCTACCTATATTTCTGCGTCCATAAGGTCCGGCTGCTAAAGTTCTTCATGGAATTCTGCAATCTTGAATTCTTAATACATGCTCATTACTACTTCAGTTGTTTGGGTTTTATCATTTACACAACTGGAACTAGCTCTAACTTCGTCTTGGTTTCTGATTTTCGCGTCTCTTAGTTCATCTTAACTTTTACCGTTCGGACCACCATTTGGTTTTCGTTTTATTAGAATTTGCTTCTCTTTTCTCGCATGACGATTCTGCAGCTTTGAATATCAAGCCTCTGAGTTTTTTCGACCTTTTGTTTATTTATAATAATTATTTATTAACTGTTCTTCTTCTATTTTTTTCTTAAACAATTTTCTAGCTCTATATTGTATCCTTATTTTGTTTCTTAGTTGCATATCTTAACCTTTTCCGTCTATTCTTTCTATTTGACTTCCCTCGTCTAAAATATCACCGTTCATCTTTCAGGGTCTCTAGATGATGAAAAACAGGCTTTTCAGTTCCGTCTGCCTGTTTGCTTGTTTGTCTGTCTGTCTGTTGCTGGTATAACTCAAAAACTCTCTGTTGGAAGAAGAAAATATCTTACATGCGGATTATATGCCTTCCTGGCATGAAACAAAAAAAAAATCTATAAAATATATACAGGGTGAGAACCTTAAAAAGGTAAATTTTTGCCTATTTTAACTTAAGAACTATTACTTAAATGAGAGTAATATTTTGTACATAGCTCAGGTTTTTACCCTTCATGAAAAAAGGCACATTTTAGACCCAACATATACAGAGCGAGCATCTTAAAATAATAAAATATTTGTTTTTGCTTCAACTGAGAAATAGATAAAAGTGATATTTTATACATAGTTCAGGCTTTAGCCTTGACAAAAATGATACCCAACAGCTATCGTGTAAATGTCGTAAAAAAATTATCAACAATAACTGCGTTGTATTTAAGGCAGCCGCGTCTCACCTGTTGGAGTGGTCTTCGATGGCCCCGTGCAGCGAGCGGCCGGTTTACTTGCCGGCTACAGCCGATCATTGAAATCGTATTTGCAGGCTCCTTGCTGTAATTTGCATTACCAAGTGTTTCCTTGTATTGTTTCAATATTATTACGTACGTGAAGAAATTTTTACCCCTAGTTTTCCTTGATTTTTAAAATTGTTTAGTGCCACAACATCCACTTGCGAGGGAAGGTCTGAATAAAGCCCTTTACAGATTTTTTAACGTTGTATTGGTGATTAGCACTATTAGCAGTTTATGGCCGCGGTCTTGTTCCTCATATCACTTTAACATCAGGAGAAGGAAAATAATTAGTCTTACTTATTTATACAGGGACCGGCAGAAACATATTAAACATTTTAACGTGCAATATCCCACTAAGGTTTTTATCTATACAAATGTGATGAATATCATTATATTAAGTAGGATCAGGAGTTTTGTTTTAATGTTTAAGTAATATGTCAAAATGCCTTTTAATGTGCAAGAGCGAGCTTATTGCGTTGACTTATTTATTAGGACGGAATCAATAATAACTGTGCAATGTGCGTCCAGAAGACAATTCAACAGGCGGCAGGATGTTCCATCGTACTTGACAATTAAGACAATGGGTTCAGAGGTTTAGAGAATTCGGTTCACTTTGTAATAAAGAGCCACCGGGAGCTCTACGAAATTAACGGTATTAGGCAAAATATACCAGAAAAAGTTATGCAAGAGTTTGTTCCACGTATTAATGAATGTTCTGAAGAAGAAGGTGGACATCTCTGGCACTCGATATTTAAATAAATAATCTCCCAAGTTTTGTGAACATACTCATGTTTTCGTTTCTTTTGTTGTAAATAAAATGTTTAATATGTTTCTGCCGGTCCCTGTATAATATTCTTCATTGCAAAATCGATTATCCATTTCTTCTGGAAATGCTTAATTTCCAAGTACCGTCACGTCAAAATAGAAATTTCGTAACATTTTATAATACAACCCCACGTACTAATGTATTACAAAAATCACCACTTTATAAAATGAGTCAGAACTACAATGACATTTCAAATATGTGTGATATTAATTATTGTAATTTAAATAACATATTAGAATTAGTATAGACAGCTTTTGTTAGTTTAGTAGGTATAGGTATAGCATTTTATTGTACTAGCAGTCCAGTGAGACAAATGTCTCATTTAAAAAAACAAAAAAGACCGTTTTTCAAATAGAACGCGTATTAAATAAAAACTGTACCCAGACCTGGAAGGTGTCAAAGTGGTTGCCTAACCGATCGACGTTTTAAGGCGCAGAGGGTCGCAGCTCCGTTTGGCTGCTGAAACAGTTTTTATTTAATACGCGTTCTATTTGAAAAACGGCCTTTTTTGTGATTTCTCGAAAACCGGAAGTGTCACGTGACTGAAATTCGGTTCCTGACCTGACATGACCATTCCAAACATATAACTTTAATAACTTTTTTTCTCTATCTCTTACGGTTTGGCTGCTGAAACAGCGTCCCAGACAGCCAAAACAGCGTCCCGGACAGACACGTCTATTAGATAAAGGATTCCCTTTCAGTTTGTTTCACTATAAGCGAGTGTTTAGTGTTAAAGTTTAGATGATTAATATGTAATACTTTAGTTTATTGTGTAAATTGTCCTATAATTGGTTTTTTCTTTCTGTTGGACAGTAAACCATTATTATTATTATTATTATCAGTAATACCATGCTTTATTTTTCTGTTGTATGTAATATAATCTATTATACCTTTGAATTTTCTTTCTACTCCATAAGTAATCTTGTGCATAAGTATGTGAGGGAAAAACGAATTTGCGATAAGATACTCATTTTAGATGCAAATTTCTATTATTTGTTGACCATTTTAGTGTTTAGATGGCAACTACATGCCCCTTGAACTTCTTGCTTTTTCTACTGCTTCTCACTCTTATGTATAGTTCTTCTCATCCTATTGCCTCTTGGCTCTTTCTCATTTGGTGCCTGAGTTTTTCAACGTATACCCTTCACCTGACTACCCACATTTCTTAAACGAAGCCTCCTTACATTTTTCTATTATCCCACCAATAATTACCTATAGACTAACTTTACGATAACTAATGACAACAACGTACATGTACATAGTACATGTAGCTCGAAGTACTGTGAAATATGTACTGAATTGTTAGAAGACAGAATAATTTCAACAGATCTGTCGTCATCAAGATCTTGCGATATTATTATTTAGACTACTTCTTGTTTTCGAACCTAAAAAAATATATACTTATTTAAACCTCCAACTCATACTCCTTCTACAGCAACGAGTATTCGTACAATAGCACCAGAATGAAAAATGAAATCGATAAAACGTTGATAGTTACATGGTGGTACCATAATACATATAATAATAATAATTACGTTTTTATTAATTCGTAAAAAATAATCATAAATACATATAAACATTTGACTTTAAAATTTAAAATGGGCCCTTCTGATGAATATCCTTTTTGGTCGTGCTATAGGTGAGGCAGCAGACACCCATGGGTCGCGTTCGAGTGGCCAAGAACGGAGCTGCTCCAGATTTGTCCACCACACTTTATGCGTACGGTGAAAGTAAAGTAAATTCTCGAGGCATATCTGTTCGTCCGTGAAAGCATTATGTAGTCATTATGCACGGTTACTACTTGATTAAATTGATTCCCGCTACCGTGCACTTTTCCCATGCCAGACACGTAGATGCTAATCGCCGTGTACTAGAACGATCTTGATTTAGCACCAAAGCTATGAATATTCTCTTCAGGTGCCCTCCATAATTATCTCCTCGATCCTTCGCGCCATTCAATCATAATGCAGGAAAACCGTGATTGTCGTGCGACATAGAAACGGCGGCCAAATATAGAAAACCCATTTTTATGTCTCGTTCATGGCTAGGTATTATGTAAAACGCCTTTTACTGCCCAAGAGCACTTGTTGGAAGTAACGGACTCGTTCTTTGGCTATTAACAGCTGTCCTCATTAAATCTGTAAACTTGCATTTTTTCCTATAGTTTCTTAGCGTTGACATGAAGTTCGGCTACCCAAAAGACAAGACAACTAATTCTGAATTGCTCTTTTTGGATACATTGGAGCAGCGGAATAGATTTTTTTTTAAAATGAAAACGTTTTCAATTATTAGCAATTACGGTGACAGATGAAGTCAATTAGAGCTCTGACTGCTGATTTAGTCATAAACCAATATTTTATAAAATTACCAGGACAGCATTAGAGACAAATTTGCTTTAATTCGTGCCAGCATTCGAAATTTCTCTTGTCAAAATAACAATTTCGTTGATAAATTGTATGATTCTGCACCTTTCAATAAAAAATGCAATCTGCTATTTAATGGTCAACTTGATCTAATTTGTGCTACAAATACTTTTCGAGGCTGTTAATAAATTTAGAAAACTGTCCGAGGTAATAAAAACTCGTAATTTAACTTAGTTAAATATAAATACCTTTCCTGTTGATTAAAAAGAAACAGATTTATTTGCTAACGTATGTAATCATCCTAGAATAAAGCAGCAGTTTAAATCGACGCATTCATTTTTACATTGGAACATTATTAAATTGTTATACGTATGAGTTTCTATACAGTTAAAAATAGACCCAAAGGAAACTACCAGTAGGCAGAGCATTTCCGACAATTAATTGATTATAATTATGTTTAATATGCTCATTTAATTTTTTGAAAGCTATTCATTGGGCTGAATATTTGAATGGAATTCAAAGCCATGCTTCTAGTAGTATATCGTTCTTCTCGAACTAAATCAGTTAATGTTTGTTGTAATTTTAGTGAATTTAGCCACTCCATATAGAGATATAGAAAAACGTTTTGGGATACTCTTTACAGTTGCATTCTTGTTTGAGAATTCCTCATTGATTGGTGTCAGGACGCTATAGCTGTTGTTTTAATCTTCGGAACCTATGTAGCTTCTTGTTAGAATTTGTTTTCTTCTTTTAACGCTTCTCACCACTCGTCATGGATTTTCTTATCGTATATTGTAGCTCGTTACAATTAGTACTACATATCTTACCAATACCTATCAGCTTATCACATTAGTTTTAGTGTCTAAGTACACGCGCGTAAAAAAACTAAAGATCCACTAAACAATTTTTTGTTGACTTAGAGCCACTGGACAATAATAGAAATGTCTATAAAATTTACAAATGACATTATTGTACACTTAGAACCATTAAGAAAATACAAAATTGTATACAATGTGTGAGGTGTCAGCAGTACGGGCACACAAAAACTTACTGCACAGGCCATTTGTGTGTTGTAAAATATGGCATAGCACCGCCAGTTGCAAAAAAGGGAGGATACTCCAGCCACATCTGCTTTATGAGGAGAATACTATCATCGCTTGTATAAAAGCAATCAAAACCATAGCAGCCCCCTGCCACCCAACCATCTAGCAGCACCATTAAACACAAACGTCAACCACCAGCAGGTGACCAGCTCATTAAAGCTATCACACCAAAGATATACCTAAGAAAATAATGTATTAAAAAATACCGAGAATACTACACCACACAGAACAATGGTAGTTGCGAAAACATTAGTATTTTGCTCAATAACTGCCTAGGAGATTTTAAAAGTAGGTATATTCAATTAGCTGATTCATCCAAACAGTATGGTTATAAACATGCTAACAATGCTGACAGTGAAATGAAGCTTTTGTTAATTCTACGACTCGTACGCCTGAATATTTGAGTATAATATATATATAATACCCTAGTTCGTAGATAGGAAATGTCAGTAGTATTTGCGAAAACAGGAAACTGATCCCATCTGTAGTGTTCTCAGGCTGGAAGTGACTTCAAATAGTGCACAAGAAAATCAGATATGTTTTCACAAAGCTATTGATTTGAATAGGCAGAAAAACACATACAAAAGCGCATATAAAAAACACAAAAAAATAAAAGAAAGTACGATCAAAATTCTTAAACAACCTATGTGCGATATAGCTGCATCTACAAGCAGGCATGTTGCAAAATATACATGAAACAGCGGACAATAAGGTGCTCAAACTGCTGTCTTAAAAACGCAATCAAAACAAATGTCTTCAAGTCTTCAGAAGCCCAACATTAAATCTGCTTGACGTCGGTGTTTATTTGAGTCCGACCCTACTAAAATCGGGCGCAATTTTACACATGTAGTATTCTTTCATTTCGGGTTAAGCCGGTTCTACTCATACGGTTCTCTAGGTTTCAGTGCATCATGCAACCCTAAATAGTGGCACCGTAAAGCCAGCTGAGTAGTACCCCAAAAATATGTGTAACTTCCGCTGATTCCTATGAGAGGCTATAGAGTCACATTTTCTCCGCAAGGGAGGCGGTGCATTTTGATAGCAACATCTAAACAATATTCCGATTGAATTCAAATGTAAGCCATTGAGGACGGCGTTTTGTTGCCGAGGCAGCAAGTTGGAGGCTTCGGCCACCCTTAGCGGGCCTGTCCCTTCCCAGTCCTTCAAAATTAATTGAGTCCCAGGAGTTTGAGTGAGCACGTTCTATTGCGTAGCGCGAGAGCAGTGGGCGACAGTTGTGTAAAAATTGGAGGCCACTTTATCGTGAAGTAATCCTTTAACTGCGGCTGATAGCCGAATAAACTTTGGAAGGTCCTTAATAATTATGAATAACGAAGGGTAAATCTCGTAACAAGTGCTGTTAATTAAGTTACCCTTCGAATTACAGTTTCTGGATACACCAGTTAGTTGTCAACCCCCGTGCCTGCGATATGAGACAATTTGGTGTCGACTCAGTCCACGCAGCATTGTTGTCCTTTTCTAACAACATCCTCAAACACCGAATTTATCCCTCATCGAGATGTGTGGACAACGCAGCATGTAGGAAGAGTGATATTTGCAGTTAACCAGAAACACCCCTCCACCAGCTCAAAGTAGATGTATTGTCATTGGTTGGATTATTTGTGCTGCAGCAAAAAGTAAATTAAATTATGGAGTGTTTCAAATATTTGTTTCTAGATTCACCTCTTCTAGTTACGTCTTGTACGTTAGTTAAAGCAGATGATTAGCGTCTTTCAGGTATTTTGTTCTAGAATTTTTAATAATTAGATTCTCTGGCATTGGCTGGATAAGATTAACAGATAACTTTTATACGTAATGACGTCCTCCAGGAGTAGGACTAACTTTATTGCGTTGATGGAATTTTTCTTCTTGAAGTTATGCGTTAAAAATACCATCTTTGTTTTATTGCGTACTGTGTTATTTAATGTAAAGCAATTGGCAGTAGCGTATTAAGAACCAACGGAGGTCGGTTCCCGTTGGCGAAGGCCTGGTTTACACATTATCCCCAAGCAGTGTTGTGACGATTTCGACCCCTGTTTCAAGTTGTAGCGAAATTAATGCGGATAAGTCCCGACTTCATCTAGCCGTGTAGTCCTCGTTACATAACGCTGGGGCGCGTAGCTTTGTGAATAATAAAAACATTCGATTATACTCCTCTTGAGGGAATTTTTGCTTTTCCATTTTAGTCAAACGACGCCTTAGCTTTCCTGGCGCAGCCCCTTGATTTAGTCGTAAGTGCCGTTTTAGCATGTAACAAGCCCTTCGAATGATCGTAGATGCACCGTGATATGTACCAAGCCTAGTCATTCACAATGATGTAGGTATCTCGTACATCATAGAAGAGATAACAGAAGCTGCATCACGATGTTACACGAAACTCCAATAGCTCTACAACCATCGTATTAGTGAATTGATTGACATCACGACATTATTAATGCGGGCATAACCAATGGATCACTTCCAGTGAGACAAGTACTAAACGTTCCTTACAGAAATGCAGGAATGTCTGTTCCCTCTGGCTAAATTAATATATCCGATTTGCTTATTACTCTTGTGTATTAATTTAGTAGGTTGTAAAAATGCAGAGGAATTAAATAAATTAAAAAGGTATTACATGTGGTGAAACGTATTATAAGGAGGCACTACATGATATTATTTCTGATGTAAAAGACACAGAATATATTAACGATGAATTACTCTGCTTTTGCGAGTGGCCATTCGCAGTACCAATCACTGCAATATTTGTATGTTATACTGCTTTATTTCTAGATTTTTAGTTCGTATATTATATTAGGGAGAGCACGTGGGCGTTTATCTTAGCTCTGTCGGTTATTTTTACATAAGTGTGGATTTCATAACCGCAGAATAAGATCGAATTCGACTTCATCTATTTCCAAAAAACGAGAAAATAAATTCATTAACGCTAATTTGAACTCATTTTGACAAAATCAGGTAAAGAATCGCCTTTTCATATTTAAAGCGTAATTGAGGAATGGAAAAGAAATTCCAGGAATTAAATTTTAGTTTTTGCCAATTTTTATAACCAAGTAAATTATGTGAAATTCTTTAATATAGAAGCATTTCAAAGAAAATAATCGACAGCATTTTATGCCAGTTATGGCCTTAAATGCTACATTATTCTTGTTTCGCAACTGGACTCGTTATTGTGCCATAATTAACCATTAACTTGGGACTATTGCTTTCAAAGTATTAGTTGATAACAAGCAACAGCTGTAGTTAACAGTCATACCGCAGGTAAGTAACTGTTAACATAAAATTATTGTTCGTTCTAAAATTCTTTACGTAAACTCTAGTACAAACTATTTTTAGAGATCAAATCATAATGCAGATCCTAGCCGTGTTGTTTATCTTTCTTGCTATTTTCCGAAGTATTGGTGCAGTAGTTACTGGTTGTAGATGCCCAACGGGCTACGAACCTGGAAGAAATGTAGTTAAATGCTTCGCCATCAAAGAAACTACGCTCCCTAGCACCGTTAAATGCCAACCGTTGGTCTGAGGAGAAAATGTTTGACTGTAATTCGTTTTATTTTTATTCGGACAGGTCAAGAGCTTCTTTCAAATATGTATTATTGTAAACGTATTCTATTCTATGTATTCTGTTGTAAATCTAAATAATCTTTCTGAAAATTTGATTTTTGTTCGTCAAAAAAGTTGGATGTTTCTTTGTCCAAGGGTTGTACATCTTTAAAATTTAATGAGTTTGCGATTACCGCATGAACAAATCAACTGTGTCGCATCAATCTAGTTTTATAAAGCTTTAGTTATCAACTAATGTATACCTACTTAGTACAATATATGAGCACAGTTTCTTGAGTTATCATGAAAAATTCAGTATTTTAATACTTATTTCTTGCTGAATACCTATGCCATATGCAATAGATTGTTTTTAGTTCCTGAAAAGCTTGAACACCGTGACACAGGTTTTGACGAAGAATAAGAGGACATAAACGTGTTTATGTTCGACTGCATCATACAGGCCTTGTTTATGACGGAGAAATAATTTATTGTACTAGTATAATAACGTTAAAGTAAATTGGACTGAACTGTCACAGTGAAGTAAATATTACAATAAATGTGCACATAACACGCCATATTTGAAGAATTTTATACATTAACAAGGAATAATGTTTGTAAATGAAGAATCCGCGATAAATTATTATGGTAATAAACATTTCTAACCGATTTTTTGTTATCGTAAGTGACGACCGGTAAATATTACAACCGAACATACGATAAGTCAAGGATTGATGTTGACAAATACCTATCCAGTATGAAAACTTAGTGTTGGAAACCAATGTACCAACATGCTAATTCTGAGTGATTCTGTTTGCTAGTTATACGAGCCAGACCGGGAAGTCATAACTGACTGTTCACGACAATGGATGTTTGTTGTGAAAGAGTTAGGAATAAAGCAGTTTCTGTAGAACTACTGAATAATATATTTAAAGACGTATAACTTGTGACTATTGATTTTTGTGAACAAACAGAGTAACTAGCACTGCGCTGTTACTAAAGCCAGGGATACCTATATCAAACTCAAAATTGACTTATTTGAACTATAAAACGGATCTCCATATCCCTCGCCTGTAATGTTTGTTCTCCCATTTAAAGATATAGAACAAGTTGCCTTTTTTTGTTTTATTATTGCAATTAGATTTAAGATTGCATTTAGTATAAACGAAATGTTTGCAAAGCCGATCCAGCTCTGAAAATGTATTGTTAAGTGCAATTTGCATGTGCAGCAAGAACGCACATCCAAGCCTGCTCGCAGAACGAGGGTAGTTTCTACTCATACACTTTTGGCACAGAAGAAGGCAGTTCCCTTGAACTTCAGTTGAGGGTTGCACGTGTTTGCGACTCCAAAGTGCCTTGCGGCGAAATAATTATAAGCTATCTGAAAGGGTCTTGCAGCCAATAATCGCTTTAGTTAGTGAAAAGTGGAACTCAGCAGTCCTTGCAAGCCCTGCGCCCCATTCCCAGTATCACGCGTTGTACCTTCCAAGGTACGACGCATTTTAACACGCGTTGAATTCAGTGGTACGCAGTAACCGGTTTCAGGTACAATGTTTATATATAAATAACGCTATTACGAATTGCGTTCGGTTGCGATAAGTTTTTGCGAGTGTGCAATATGTACTTATAAGATCGATCAGGGCCGGCGTTAAGCCAGGCCCGTATTCAGAATAGGAAATCAACCGCTAGGCGAAGAGTCGAAAATAAACCGGACTTTGGAAATCCGATAGAACTAAAAACACACGAGAAGGTTATGGTAAAATAAGTATCAATGTATTTGGCACAACTGCTTTAAAAATTTTGAACAGTGATTCAGGAATGAAAAAGATGTTTCGAAAAAATCTAGTAAGAAAATATGAATACTTAAAAAAGTTATCTAAGCTAATTTCACGCTACTGTATTCTGTTAAAGAATGCACTGGAATCACATTTGGAAAAATACTTGTTAGCTGTAATGGTTAAAGATTTACTAATGCTTATGCACAAAAGATTGTAAAGAGCTGTTTCGTAAATTGCTTTAATTAAGCATTACTTTATTGCTTTTTTGTAGATGTTACTCTGTCCTCTACTTTATTTAATTTGGTGCTAGAGAGATGCATGAGAGCAATTACAGGAAACCCGGGTGGAACCCTTCTCAACAGGTCCTGTCAGTATTTGGCGTACGCTGACGACGTAGCCATACTATCAAGAACTAGGGAAGCACTTAGTACAGCCTTCTTAGAGCTAGAGGAAGAAGCGGGAAAGGCTGGTCTCAAAATAAACAAAGAGAAAACCAAATACATGTACATGAGAAGAGATGGCGAACAGCAGTTACGAAATATTCAAATAAACAACTATGTATTTGAAGAAGGAGAAAGTATTAAGTACCTAGGCAGTGTTTTGACCAAACAAAATGACACCAAAGAAGATATAAAGGTTAGAATAGCAACAGGAAACAGAAGTTATTACGCATTACAGACTGTCTTAAAATCGAAAAATATATCTAGATCTGCAAAAGTCAAAATATATAAGACCGTAATAAAACCCACAGTCACGTATGCCTCAGAAACATGGGTACTTACGGCAGAAGATAAACGTAAACTGGAGACATTCGAAAGAAAGTTGCTAAGAAAGATCTACGGACCAATCAACGAAGGGAGAATTTGGAGAGTACGAAGAAACCAGGAGATAAGAGACTTATATAACGAACCCAGCATAATTAATACTATAAAAAGCCAAAGATTAGGGTGGCTAGGTCACGTGATGCGCATGGGAGAAGGAAGAGTCCCAAAAAAAGCATACAAATCGAGAGTAGAGGGCGGAAGGCGAAGAAGAGGCAGGCCGAGGAAGAGATGGGGTGACGAAGTAGAAGAAGACCTCAGAAAACTAAATGTCAGGAGATGGAGGACGAAAGCGCTAGAGAGAAAAGAGTGGAAAGCCGTGGTTGAGCAGGCCAAGGTCCTAAATGGACTGTAGAGCCAAGGAGAAGAAGAAGAAAATACAATTAATAAAAGTACATAATCAGCAATTTGATATTTCAACCGATAACACACAACAGTTCCTGTTCGTGGACTTGCCTTCGGTAAGTTAGTTTTAGTATTCAGTGTCTAAAGAAGTAACATCTTTTTATGTTTAAAGAGACTTTAAGAAGTTGGGATGGTAAAAGTGGCTGCATTTATATTATTAGGTCATACACCGGTAAACAATGTAACATGGCTGACAAAGAATCTTTACAATGAACAAAACAGAAACTGTAAAGATGAGATAAATGTAGTTCCCTATAACTTTGGCCGAGATGGAATGGCTTTCTTAGAAAATATACCCAAATTTGAAAAAAAGAGGCGAGACTGCCACCAATGTGAAGCAACAATGGAATTATACAGTATTTGTAGAATGACACAGAGGATGTAATAATATTGAGCCACTATTGTAGACATGATATAAGGAATTTACCTGTAGTATCCCTAAAATGCTGTTTGTATATTAATTATTTGTTCTATATCATTTATTGCATTTGATATTTTTTTTGCGTTCTCTGTTTTTGTTTTGTAACGTAAATTGATGATTTACTTGTAATATTAATTTACGTCTTAATCATTATATTATTTAATAATCTACATTAATTTGTTTCACTTCTCATATGAAATAATGTTCTATATTTTTTTTTTGTATGAATAACTGTAATTGGGATTGTATCCTGTTGTTATTCTTATTCTAAATAAATAAATAAGTTAAGTATTAAATAAATTATTTCTCTGGTATATTTTTACAGTATCTAAGAGGTGCAAATGAGATACTTTTAACGATGGTAACTTTTTTAGAAAACACAAAGGCTTTCTTTAGGGAAGAGAGCTGTATATGCACTAGAGGAAGACGAAAATTCTTTTTAAAATTATTACTTTTTCCAGTTGATGCTTGCTGTGTGGTGGACTATCTTGATCAGTTTGATATTCAGTAACTTTTGAATAGGATTCTGTTGGTTTCATTACGGGTTGTATGGGAGTTTGTAAGATGGATTGTGTAGTTATAGTTGAGGTTGCTAGGTGCTAAAACAATCTATAATCATAATCTTTATTTTATTCTTTTGTTGTTATTTTGCGACAGAATAATTTGCTTCCTCTTTCCTAGTTAGCTCCACCATCTCCTCATCATCTGCAATTAGCGTTACGTCATCAGAATGGATATACTTCTACCTCATAGATTTTCTTCTTCTTCTCCAGTGTCACTTTGGGGATATTTTGCAGCCGTGTATTACCGTTTTAGGATTGAAAACATTAAGTAGTGATAGTCATTCATTTTTACCTTTGCTGAAATTGTTTCGTACAGATTTCTGGTAAGTGAGATTAAATACCCCTATAGTTTTTCTATTTCCTTTACCTTTAACAAGCCCCGCTTCTTCTTGCGGAATCTGTAGATCTACTTAAGGAGTAAGACGCTACTGTTTCAGGATGTGTAGCAAAACTTTACTAGCATACGCTATCATAAATGTAGTGTGATAGCTGTAACATCTACTAGTCGATTCGTTTTTGTTAATGAGTACGAAAACTTATGTAGAGCAATCTGTTCCCCTACTTCCATATTTTTGTTGATGTTATTTTATGCAACGGCACTTTCTTCAGTGTTGCTTGGTGGGCTTTCCCTATACATGTTCTAGCAACAGGCCTTCCACTGGTATCTGTCGCGAATCAACCCTCCCTCCCATTTTCAATGGTCCACTTTCTTGGTTTAAATTCTATGGCGAACCGCCTTAATTTATTGAAGAGATCTCTGAACTCGTTAAGTTGTTCGTCACTAGGTACCCATATTTTCTGTATATTGATTATTATTGTTGATACAGAGAGTTTTGATTGTCCTGATGGACGGAAATTATGGAATCACGTAGGTTATCCATGTAAAAGCGTTTCTCTAGTGTCAGTTTGTGCCCATTTTGTTAAATAATAAAGCATCGACTTAAAATAAATGTATGTCACAATTACTTAAGTCTTAGATATTCCATATTCCCTCATTATTTCACAAAAATTGGTAAGTTTGAAACTGCATTTTTCCCTTTATCATTTATCACGTGTTTTTCATGAAGGACTTTCTTGATTTGCTGATTAAAATCAACATTGGTCCTCCAGTTCGTCTTGTACGTAACTTAAGCCTCGAAGAAATCGTCCGAACCATTTCTTTAATTCAAGATAGTAGAATTCAAAGATATGTGGCCGGAGTGATAGGTGTGCAACAATCGACGATTTCAAAAATCGTACGTAGAAACAGGGAAACTGGGGAATACAATAGAAGGCCGGGGCAAGGTCGGAAGAGGGCAACTACGGCCTTAGATGATCGTTTTTTAAGAATTTCTGCCTTGCGAACCAGGCATTGCACGGCAAGGAGGGTTAATAATTAACTGAGAAATGTTCGAAATGTGAACATTACACCACAAACGGTAAGGAACCGACTTCGAGAAGAGGTAATACGTGCCAGAGTACCGGCCAAAGGACCTATACTCACCAGAGAACACGGAACTCGAAGATTGCAATTTGCGAGAGATCATGTTGATCGGATCGTTCAATATTGGGCTAACGTGTTGTTCACGGATGATTCTAGGTATTGTCTATTTTCGTCAGATAGACGTATGCCGATGTATCGAAGAAACGGTGAACACTATAGCCAGTGCAACTTTAACAATACCGCAAATTTCGGAGGTGAATCGATCATGATATGGGGTGGCATATCTTTGGAAGCTAAAACGGACTTAGTGGTCCTTCGCAATGGCTCCATGACTGCAGATAGGTACATAAGACATGCTTTAGTTTCTTTTAATGCACGACAATGCGAGGCAGCACGTAGCTAATATTGTTCAAAATTACTTATATGAGGTCAGCATTCGTGTCTTGGACTGGCCAGCAAAAAGTCCAGATATGAATGCAATAGAGCATGTCTGGAACCGCATCGGGTGGGCACTAAAAACAGAGATGTTCCACCAACAACCCTGGATGAGCTAGAAGCAGTTGCTATTGCAGAATGGAACGAGATAGGCCAAGACTACATCAGGAGTCTTATCGAGTCTTTGCCTAGGCGAATACAAGCAGTGATAGCTGCTAGAGGCGGAAATACCCGTTATTAGATCAATTTTTCAATTAACTTTGTTGTTCTTAATTTTCCTCTTTGCTATGTTTACCACACTATGTTGTGTTATTGGTTTTTTCCTTCGCAGTTTACTTTTGAGTCAATATTTAGTAATAAAACTTAAAATTTGTAAGAAATAAAGAATTCTTACAAAGAAAAACAGGAGATTCCATATTTTTTTTGGGAAGTGTATTTATCTTCATTTTATTTCTCTTATTTTCATTTGCTTCCTTGCTTTTATTCGACGTTATGTGTTTTTAGTTATCCAGTTTTCTTTAGACTTCCTACCTTTTCTTGTGCAGTTGTTTACTGCATATTGCAGTATCCGCATTATTATTGAAGTTTAGCCGTTCATGCCTTAATTTCTCGTCAACTTTAACACTCGTCGAGAAAGTATGGGTCCATTTAATTCCCCTTGTAATTTTCCGACGCATGCCGCTAGCTTTAGACCGGTAGAGAGGGGCGAACTTGTTGAAATCTGGATCACGTGGCGGTCCGGAACGAAAAGAGAGATAGAGGGGGGGGGGGACAAACAAAAAGGGTTATACTTCGACAGTGGGCTGAACGTGTGATGTGAAAGTGCCTTCTGGAAGTACTCTTATCGGGTCTTGGGGGGCAATATTACGGCTCTTTGCTGAATTTCATTCACTTTCTTGGTATCAAGGTAAAGTTCTAATTCGTGTCGTGTCGTTTGGGGTACCAAAAAGCTTCATTGTCGGGCCGTCCCGGATGTAGAAGTCTGTATCGCAGCCTGACACCTATCAACCCATTTCCGCCCAAACTGCTCGTTTCTACCTGCCCAGAGATTCAGTTGAAATTCCATTTCGAGTCCGGTGATCGGCCCAACCTTTAGCCGGTTCTTCTGGATCCTTGCTATGCATCCACGAGCTAGAACCATGGCCGCTGTTCTCATTTCTTTGCTCGAAATGCTGTTTTAAGCTGAAGACCAGCCACTGCCTTCAGATTTAGTATCACACATACTGCATTATAGCCAACATCACCCATTGAAAGTGTATAATTTATGCATTACATTATCCTTCATATGAGATACATTATTTACGATGATTTTTTGAAAAATACATTTATGTTGCTTATGTAGGTTGTATTGGTAATCGTTCGCCCAACGGACATAAGGTTTTCAAACAGCAAATAGATAACAGGCCAGCCAACTTTCCTGTTACATCCAGGTTACATCCTGTTTACTTTTACTGTAAAGCGAAATGCAGTCGCGTTTTCCATGCATATGAAGATAAAGATACATTTATGGGATTTTTCGAGTTATACACGTCTCTACCGATAGTTTTTACAATTAATCACTTGCATTTTCAGCTCAAGACCTCATCTTTCTCATTTATAGCTGGCCACGTACACTTTTCAAGTCTGTTACTGGCAGTAAATAGGTTTGCAGCAGTAAGAATCTTTTTTCTTCTGGGTGATTTTTTCAAAGGCAACCTATAATCTCTGACCAGTGGCTACTGTTGCAGTCTGTTTTTGGAAATGTTTTTACATTTCGTAGTGAAAATTTTCATCTTTTATTTGTTAGTATGTAATTGATTTGGTTTTTATGCCGATCTCCTGGACAGCGCTTGTGTATAATTGCCGTATATGGTGTTGGGAGTGGCAATTCATAATTACCAGCTGATGTTCTCTGCATAACTGCGGAAGGCGTCCTCCCATTTCATCCCTATTTTCAATTCCGAAATTGTTCGTTACTTTTTATTTAGTTGATGATCATATGTTGTTCTGATGATTTTCGAATCGAAATCTCGTCATGAAAGATTGAGTTTAACATTTTTGACCTCTCCATAAAACTTCTCAATTCCTTTGTCCTCTGCGAATGACGTTAGTGCATATATTTACAGTACATTTAGTATGCAGGGGGAGCTTTGCATTTTGCAAACGTATGCGAATAATTCTGTCCTTCACTGCATCATAACTAATCACAGCATTTTGAAACTCCGGTAGATTGATAACAGCCACTCGATTGATACTGTCCTGCTGGGCGGAGACGTATACGGTATTTTCTGTCGATGCTCTCAAATGTCCGTTTACACGTCAGTGTGTTTCAGACTGGTCAATAATGTTAAATTTGTGACGGTTTGTTTTTTCTGTTGCAGGGGCACCACACTTCGCACAGATGACTGGTCGTCTTGGCCCGCAACCAAGAAAATATTCTTTTGGGTGAATAACGCAGTAGTTTACCTTTACCTCCTGTACTTTTAAAGGACAGATGTTTCAACAGTCTTAAACAAACAATGATGGGGTTGCTGCCCTGATGGAGATAAGCATAGAGGATACTGTGATTGCCGTTGAACGCTTCTGCTCTAAATAACAATTAATAGCACCAAACTAAACCAATAACCATTATAACACTCTTTAACGCAAACCAGACCGCGAACTTTGAATACCCAAAAATGGTTTCGTGACCAATGAATTCGACGGGTCTCGTTAGCAAAATCCGACACACGGAAGTGTGAGGTTAACACTAAACAGAATATAACTAAATGTAGGCGTCACAAATTCGTAAAATTTCAAATGTAAGTTTTCAAAAATGTACCTTTATTATACGCGGAATCTTTGATAAACTACAATCGAACACAGCAATAACAAGACATAAATTCGATATAAATACAGTGCGTTTATTTTAATATGTATGCGCAAGTAAATAAAACATGTACAAGTATATGTATGAATACAGTTTTTCGTACCAATGTAACATATGTTAAGTTTCACGATATTCGCACGAAAATCATATTAAATATGCGACGTGATCACAAGGTGGTTACAAATGTAATGCTACACGGGGAATTTCTGTAAACAAAAAATATATATATATAATTTACACTACGGCGGTTCAGGAATTGTCTCGTGGTGTAGCAAATTTTTGCCAGCTAGGTCTCGAGCAGGAAGCGCCACTGGTTCGAGACGGTCCAATTCAAAAAACCTACAGGTGTCCTTGTAACTTTTTAAACCATTTAGCTGATTCATAAAAATAATAAAAGAAAGAAAATAACAGAGCTTGAAGTAACCTAATTGTTTATTTACAGTATGTACACGTATAAACTCTGCACCATACTCAAAGAAGGCAAAACAAATCTGTGATAAGATACTTGTTTGTAATTGGAATTGTAGATTTAATTTAGTTTTAATGATAAGATGTACGAGTTGTAGTTTTAATAAATTTGAAGTGAAAACCAAAACTCTACGATTTTAACTCGCAATTCGCTAGAGTACACGTATCTCAACTAAGTATAAAGTAACTTAAAAATAAAGTACACACTTAACTGCGTATTTTCAGCGTTAAAGAGGAGTTCTTTTTAATGTTTAGGCTCCCGGAGATCCTCGCGTGGCAAGCATTAAATTTTAAAAAGTTGAGGGACGTGGAACGCGACCAAAATGCTAACAGAGTAGCCAATGTAGGAAATAATAAATACATATAAAATGAAACTAACTATTTCGCATAACTAAATATACAAGGTGAACATATTGCAGTTACACATTTCTTAATTTTTCGGCACCATCGGCCAGGAGTGTCACCGGGACAAACCGTCGGTAGAATGGTTGAAATTTCATAAGAGCAGCACTAACGATATTTTCCGTTTTGAGAAATCAGATGACTAAATCGCTAGCGGTACACGAGATACCTGTTGATGCATAGCAGGGGACAGCGGCGTGGTCAGAGCAGCTATAAAGGGTGGTTGACTTGGAGATGCTGTCCAAAATACGTGCAAAATTAGATGTGGCAAGCTTTCCTCCAGCTGTCACACTGGGGAAAGATCTTGTGGTCGAAGCTTTGGAAGTAGCCACACGAAGTGAGGGGGGCTCAGAACGGTGTGGGAGTCGGTCCTCCAGGTGGTTTAGAAAGCGACATCACAGCCGAAGGGGGAACACATACAGAATATGGTACAAAAATATACCAAAGTTGGAAGGTCGTAAGTGCTCTTGCAAAAATAAATTATTATCCCAGTATAACTGACTTCATTCTAGCAATTTCACACAGGATTACCTAAGGCTAATCAACAGGGTTCACAATAATTTTGAGAATTCCTCATTGGATGGTGTCAGGACGCTATATCTGTTGTTTTAATCTTCGGAACCTATCTAGTTTTGTGTTAGAATTGGTTTTCTTCTTTTAACGTTTCTCACCACTTGTCATGGATTTTCTCATTGTGTATTGTAGCTTGTTACAATTAGTACATATCTTACCAATTCCTATCAGTTTATCACATTAGTTTTGGTGTCTAACTACACGCGCATAAAAGAAACTGAAGATCCACTAAACAATTTTTTGTTGACTTAGAGCCACTCGACAATAATAGATATGTCCATAAAATTTACAAATGACATTGTTGCACAAATAGAACATACAAAAGAAAAGAAAATACAAAATTGTATACAATGCATGAGGTGCCAGCAGTACGGGCACACAAAAACTTACTGCATTGGCCATTTGTGCTTGTAAAATATGGCATAGCACCGCCAGTTGCAAAAAGGTAAGGATACTCCAGCCACATCTACTTTATACGGAGGATACTATCATCGCTTGTATAAAGGTAATCAAAACCATAGTAGCCCCAAACATCTAGAAGCAACATTAAACACACACTTCAATCACCAGCAGTTGACAAGCTCACTAAAACTATCACACCAGAGATATACCCAAACAAGTAATGCATTAAAAAATACCGAGAATAATACGCCACAGACACAACAATGGTAGTTGCGAAAACATTAGCATTTTTCTCAGTAACTGCCTAGGAGGTTTTAAGAGCATATTCAATCAGCTCATTCAGCCAAACTGTATGGTTATAAACATCCCAACAATGCTGACGGTGAAATGCAGGCCTTCTGTATTTATCGTACTAACTCTCTTAATACCCCAGTTTGTAAATAGAAAATGTCAGTATTTGCCAAAACAGGAAATTGATCCCACCTTTAGTGTTCTCTTGCTGAAACTGACTTCAAATAGTTCATAAGACAATCAGATTTGTTTTCACAATTTTCGAATGATGTAGGTATCTCGTACATCACAGAAGAGATAAGAAAAGCTGCAACATGATATCACAAGAAACTTCAATAGCTCTACAACCATCGTATTAGTGAATTTATTGACACCACGAGATTAGCAATGCGGAAATAACCAATGGATCACTTCCAGTGAGACGACAAGTACTAAGCATTCCTTACAGGATTACAGGAATGTCTCTTCCCTCTGGCTAAATTAATATATCCGATTTACTTATTACTCTTGTGTATTAATTTAGTAGGTTGTAAAAAAAGGTATTACATGTGGTGAAACGTATTGTTCTGGTGCTATTAACAATTATACGCCGCTTCTTGTTTTAAGCATTTACTTACAGCAATTTATTTTAAACGATTTACAAAACGCAAGAACTATTAAGGCGCAACACAAATTAATTATAAATTAACAGGAACTATTTCTAATAACAAATACACTTCATTTATTTTCACGCGACTTAAACATTAATGATTTATCTCGCTAGATATATGTACACACACGCGTTATTTATATGGCAGCTTCCGCATACTTTAAAGCTAAATTCGGGACTGTCTTGTTATTTCCTTTGCGCGTATTTATATCCGCCGGGTGAGTCATTCTAGAAACATCGAGACACCCTCGATTAGTCCGGCAAATGGTGACGCATCGCATGCATGAGTCGCCAAGGTCGCTTCTAGAAGCCTGGGAGGCCGTGAGTCATCCGTCCGCACGTGAACGCGGCTTCAAGGTCGTTACCTTGCCCCCGCCTTAAGTCGTTCTGTCCCAGAATTCAGCTGCAAAGTCCTGCCAACCTGAAGTGCCTGCTCTCGCAGCTGGTCTAACCGGCCAAACTTCTCCCGGAAGGCAGCGGCGATCCCCCTAGACATTCGGAGGTCCTGGGCAACGCAGTGTGCCAGGGAATACCGCCGCAGCATGTCGAACAGGTTACGCTGCACTTCTGTAGTGACCCCAAATCGCGCAGTCTTCGTACCCCCATAAACGGCCATAAACTCCTGGAAGGAGGAACCTCCGGTCTCTAGTTGTCTCAGGGGTTGCTCCGTGACAGCCTCCACTTCCATATTGGTTCCGGAATATGGGGTCAAACGATTGAAGTGCACCACCCTGCACTTTCATCGAGGAGGTTTCTGGATTCGGCATACCACGTCATTCAGTCGAGCAACTACAGTGTAGGGGCCTTCCCAGTTCCTTTGGAGCTTGGGGGAGAGACCACGACACCTCTGGGGGTTATGAAGCGATACCAAATCGCCAGACTGGAAACCACCGACCTCAGCGCGGGCATCATATCGGTCCTTCATTCGGTCGCTGGCACCCTGAATGTTTCGGCGTACGGCGTCGTGGATCTCTTCCATTCTCTTCTTCAGGTACCCCACTTAGTCCTCGCCGGCTGTTTTTTCGCCAAGCTTTCTTCCAAATTTCAAGTCACATGGCAATCGCAGCTCGCGCCCAAAGAGTGCCGCGGCTGGGGTGTGATCGATTGTCTCTTGTACTGCCGATCGGTAGACCATCAGGAACAGGTGAATGTACTGGTCCCAGTCACGCTGATGCTCGGAAACCACCTTGGACAGATGGTTTCCCATGGTTCGGTTCATCCTTTCCACCATGCCGTCCGATTGAGGATAGAGGGCAGTGGTCCGGGTCTTGTGCATCCCCAGTAGCTTGCAAATGTTCTGGAACAGTCCAGACTCGAAATTCCGGCCCTGGTCGGAATGTAACTCCAGGGGGACTTCAAAACGGCTGAAGCACTCCTTCACCAGAACATCAGCGACAGTACCGGCCTCTTGATTCGGAAGGGCGTACGCTTCGGGCCACTTAGTAAAGTAGTCTATGCACACCAGGATGTATTTATTTCCGGATTCGGTTTCGGGGAATGGTCCAGCGATGTCGATGGCTATCCTCTCCAAACAGACTACCGACGTTGTACTGCCCCAGCGAAGCTCTACGTTTTCCATCCGGTGCGTTTCCTGTAGCGCAGGCTTCGCACCTCCGGCACCACTTTCGGACATCAATCTAAAGTGTCCCCTAGAGGAGCCATCATGCAGGTAGCGCAGAACCTCGGCCACTCTGCTCCTTGAAATCATCAATTGTGATCTCGTTGCCCTACCGTCATCATCTTCCAAGATTCTGGTCAGGACGTTGTTGTCCAGCTGCAAGGAGTCCCATTTCTCCCAATAGGTCTTCACCGTTGGGTTGGTGGCGGAGACCTCCTGCCAGGTAGGTCGACGGCCATTTCGCTTCCAGGCTATAACCGTGCCTAAGTCGGGGTCGTTCTCCTGGCTGTTTTGCAACTCGTCTATTTCCCACGAGTCGTCGACTACAGTGGTACGATTGATGGGTACCGCACGACTCTCGTCTCGTTTCGAACAGTGGCCGCAGTCCGCAGGGCAGAGCCTCCTGGATAACGCATCGGCGTTGCGGTGGGTTGTGCCAGGTCAATAATTTATTTTAAAATCGTACTCTTGTAGACGCTTGATCCACCTAGCCACCTGCCCTTCAGGGTTTTTGAACTGCAGTAGCCACTTTAGAGCAGCATGGTCGGACCTCAGCAAGAATCTTCTGCCATACAGATATTTATAGAAATGCTCCACGGACTTGACGACTGCCAGAAGCTCCCTCCTGGTTACGCAATAATTCCGCTCTGGCTTGGACAGGAGTTTTCTGAAATATGCCAGGGCTTTCTCTTGTCCATCTTGGACCTGGAACAGAACACCACCTATTCCGATATTGCTAGCGTCAGTATCGAGGATAAACTGGCCTTCCTGACGTGGATAGCAAAGCACAAGTAAACTGGTTAAGGCAGTCTTGAGCGCTTCGAAGGCCTCCGCACACTCAGCACTCCATTCGAACTGTCGTCCCTCTTCCGTTAGACGGGTTAACGGTTTTCCAATGTTAGCAAAGCCTAGCACAAACCGTCGGTAGTAAGTACAGAGGCCCAGGAAGCTTCGCAGTTCATGCTTATTCTTCGGGATCGACCAATCCTGCACTGCATTTACCTTACTCGTATCTACTGCTACTCCCTGGCGGGATACGACGTGCCCCAAGTACTGTACCTCCTTCTGGAAGATGTGGCACTTCTTCGGACTTAACCGCAGGTTGGCACCTCGCAGTCTACCGAACACTTCCTCCAGGATTTTCAGATGCCCGTTAAAGGATCTACCCACCACTATGATGTCGTCCAAGTATATCAAGCAGGTCTGCCAAGGTAGACCCTTCAGGACGGTGTCCATCAGCCTCTCAAACGTGGCGGGGGCATTGCACAAACCGAACAGCATGACGGAGAACTGCCAGAGACCAGTTCAGATGGTAAATGCAGTCTTCTTCCTGTACGCAGGTTCCATTCCGACTTGCCAATAACCGCTCTTGGAGTCTAGCGTCGAGAACCATTGAGTACCGGAGAGCGTGTCCAGGGTATCATCGATTTGTGGCAAAGGGTAGCTGTCTTTGATTAAGATAATCTCTGAAACTTCTTTGTGGCGTGAATTCATAATTCATTTTCTTATATGGGTATTTCGCCACTCTGCAAATTAAAATATTAAATAACGAAAATATTAACAACGAACGTTTCGAGGGACAATCTGCCCTCGTTATCAACGAATAACAATTAAAACTAACAAGAACTTATCTTTTTTTCACTGGAAGAAAAAAAAAAAAAAAAAAAAAAAACGACCAACCTCCAATGAATTTTCTGACATTGACGTTTGTTGATATCTGTACCTACTTGATCTCATCTTTAAGAATCGATAGCCAACTATTGTCTAAAAATATTGAGAAAAACGACACGCATTTTTCTTCGTTAAGTAAAATGTATGCCGTTTCCTTAATTTTTCGCCTAGTTGACATCGATTCTTTAGACAAGATCTTTGTGTTGTCCCATTGTATTTTATGGTTTTCATCCCAAGCATGTTCTGCCAGCTTAGACTTATTGAATTGATACGTTTTCAACATATTTTTATGTTCTTTAACTCTTACTGCTAAAGGCCTGGATGTTTCACCGATATAATATTTCCCGCATTCACAGGGAATACTATATATACAATTCCTTGAATGCTGTTCTTCGTTGAACGGTTTAGTTTTTGTAAGAACTGACCGTAAAGTATTCATCGTTTTGAATACCGTCCTAACATTGAACCTATTTCCAATTCGTCTAATTTTGTCAGATATGCCTGGAATATATGGTATAGTAAGAGTATTATATTTTTGAGTGTCATTCCTTTGTATGTGTGTGGCATTGCTTCGTGTATTGAAAATGTTCCGAACAAGAGTCTCTGGATAGCCATTATCTTGTAAAACATTAATAATAAATTCTTTCTCTTTTTTGAAAATTGTATCATTAGAGCAAACAACTTTGGCTCTGTCGTAAAGACTTTTTACAACGCCTGTCTTTATGTTTTTGTGATGGTTAGAATTAAAATGTAAGTACCTATTAGTATTGGTTTTCTTACGGTATACTGATGTTTCAAAAGTATTTATTGTGCGTGTGATTAGTGTATCAAGAAAGGGTAACTGATTGTTTTGCTCTGTTTCTAATGTGAATTTGATGGAGGTTTCTTTACTGTTAATATGTTCAAGAAATTTGTCCACCTCATCTATATCATGAGGCCAAATTGCAAAAACATCATCGACATATCTCCACCAAACTACTGGTTAGTTGGTGTACGTGTAGACATGTTGTTGTTCAAAGTCTTCCATAAAAATGTTACTAACAATGGGAGATAAAGGTGAACCCATTGCCATCCCGAAATCTTGTTGGTAAAATTCATTGTTTAGTTGAAAGTATGTCGTTTTAATGCATAGTGTTAAGAGTTCCATAATGGTACCAACGTTTAATGTTGTTCGTGTATGTAATGTGTTATCGTTTTGTAGATTATGTTTAATGATGTTGAGTGTTTTGTCTACTGGAACATTAGTGAAGAGACTAACTACATCGAAACTAACCATTAAGTGTTGTGTGTTTATGTTTGCTTCTTTAAGTTTTTCAAGAAAATGGGGCGTGTTCTTTATATACGTGTCTGTATTTCCTGATATAGGAGTCAGTATCTTAAGTAAATATTTAGCTAAACTGTGACAAGGAGAACCTATAGAACTAACTATTGGCCTAAGTGGTATATTTGGTTTGTGTATCTTTGGTAATCCATAAAAATGTGGTGGTTTACTGTAGTGTGGTGTTAGCGTACGTCTTACAAAATCTGTAAATTGTTCTCTGTGTTTGTAAAGTGTTCTGTATATTTTTGTTTCTATTGTATGTGTTGGATCTTTATTTAGTTTAGTGTATTGTCCCTCACTAATTAGTGTTAAAAGTTTTTCGTTGTATGTGGTTGTGTCAAGTACTACTGTGGCGTTGCCTTTGTCTGCAGGTAGAATTTTAATTGTGTTATCGGTTTTTAGTGTGTGTAGTGAATGTTTTTCTTGTTTGGATATATTTTGTCTGATTGTGTAAGGTCGTTCTAGTATGATTTTGTTTCTAATTCTGTATTCCTGTCTAATGTCTTCTGGAAGTTTTTGACAAGTCTCTTCTATAGCTGTAACTAAATCAAGTTTATTAATTCGTTTCGGCGCCACTGCGTAGTTGAGCCCTTTGCCAAGAACTAATTTGTCAGTGGCGTTTAGTTCTTTAGAAGACAGATTAACTACAGTTTTATTTAAAAAAGTGTCACTGTTCTTTAGTGTATTTAGTTCAATTGTGTGTTTTTCTTGTATGAGGTGTTGGTACTTTTTTAAATGTGTACGTTTTTGCTCTGTGTGTGTTTTGTTGTAGGTATTACTAATAGAGTTGTACATACGATTGAAATCGTCTTCCCGTACATCCCTTTGCATAACCTGTTCCAGTTTGTTTATGTCAGAAAATAGTATCACTTTGTTATGTCTGTGAAACTGTATTCTGTCTCTAACTAGAGCTTCACTAGCTCTTTTCATATTACTAGAACGAGCACTTACATAAGGTGCTTTGAGTCTAAACCCTTTTGGAATAATACAGCTATTTCTACAACGACATAGGAAAGTTATACTATTTTCAGAGTGTGCCAGCTTCTTGTAAAGTGTTTCCCAACTTCGGAAGTTACTAGTTATATTAGGCCCATACCTTTGATTAAGATAATCTCTGAAACTTCTTTGTGGCGTGAATTCATAATTCATTTTCTTATATGGGTATTTCGCCACTCTGCAAATTAAAATATTAAATAACGAAAATATTAACAACGAACGTTTCGAGGGACAATCTGCCCTCGTTATCAACGAATAACAATTAAAACTAACAAGAACTTATCTTTTTTTCACTGGAAGAAAAAACGACCAACCTCCAATGAATTTTCTGACATTGACGTTTGTTGATATCTGTACCTACTTGATCTCATCTTTAAGAATCGATAGCCAACTATTGTCTAAAAATATTGAGAAAGACGACACGCATTTTTCTTCGTTAAGTAAAATGTATGCCGTTTCCTTAATTTTTCGCCTAGTTGACATCGATTCTTTAGACAAGATCTTTGTGGTGTCCCATTGTATTTTATGGTTTTCATCCCAAGCATGTTCTGCCAGCTTAGACTTATTGAATTGATACGTTTTCAACATATTTTTATGTTCTTTAACTCTTACTGCTAAAGGCCTGGATGTTTCACCGATATAATATTTCCCGCATTCACAGGGAATACTATATATACAATTCCTTGAATGCTGTTCTTCGTTGAACGGTTTAGTTTTTGTAAGAACTGACCGTAAAGTATTCATCGTTTTGAATACCGTCCTAACATTGAATCTATTTCCAATTCGTCTAATTTTGTCAGATATGCCTGGAATATATGGTATAGTAAGAGTATTATATTTTTGAGTGTCATTCCTTTGTATGTGTGTGGCATTGCTTCGTGTATTGAAAATGTTCCGAACAAGAGTCTCTGGATAGCCATTATCTTGTAAAACATTAATAATAAATTCTTTCTCTTTTTTGAAAATTGTATCATTAGAGCAAACAACTTTGGCTCTGTCGTAAAGACTTTTTACAACGCCTGTCTTTATGTTTTTGTGATGGTTAGAATTAAAATGTAAGTACCTATTAGTATTGGTTTTCTTACGGTATACTGATGTTTCAAAAGTATTTATTGTGCGTGTGATTAGTGTATCAAGAAAGGGTAACTGATTGTTTTGCTCTGTTTCTAATGTGAATTTGATGGAGGTTTCTTTACTGTTAATATGTTCAAGAAATTTGTCCACCTCATCTATATCATGAGGCCAAATTGCAAAAACATCATCGACATATCTCCACCAAACTACTGGTTAGTTGGTGTACGTGTAGACATGTTGTTGTTCAAAGTCTTCCATAAAAATGTTACTAACAATGGGAGATAAAGGTGAACCCATTGCCATCCCGAAATCTTGTTGGTAAAATTCATTGTTTAGTTGAAAGTATGTCGTTTTAATGCATAGTGTTAAGAGTTCCATAATGGTACCAACGTTTAATGTTGTTCGTGTATGTAATGTGTTATCGTTTTGTAGCTTATGTTTAATGATGTTGAGTGTTTTGTCTACTGGAACATTAGTGAAGAGACTAACTACATCGAAACTAACCATTAAGTGTTGTGTGTTTATGTTTGCTTCTTTAAGTTTTTCAAGGAAATGGGGCGTGTTCTTTATATACGTGTCTGTATTTCCTGATATAGGAGTCAGTATCTTAAGTAAATATTTAGCTAAACTGTGACAAGGAGAACCTATAGAACTAACTATTGGCCTAAGTGGTATATTTGGTTTGTGTATCTTTGGTAATCCATAAAAATGTGGTGGTTTACTGTAGTGTGGTGTTAGCGTACGTCTTACAAAATCTGTAAATTGTTCTCTGTGTTTGTAAAGTGTTCTGTATATTTTTGTTTCTATTGTATGTGTTGGATCTTTATTTAGTTTAGTGTATTGTCCCTCACTAATTAGTGTTAAAAGTTTTTCGTTGTATGTGGTTGTGTCAAGTACTACTGTGGCGTTGCCTTTGTCTGCAGGTAGAATTTTAATTGTGTTATCGGTTTTTAGTGTGTGTAGTGAATGTTTTTCTTGTTTGGATATATTTTGTCTGATTGTGTAAGGTCGTTCTAGTATGATTTTGTTTCTAATTCTGTATTCCTGTCTAATGTCTTCTGGAAGTTTTTGACAAGTCTCTTCTATAGCTGTAACTAAATCAAGTTTATTAATTCGTTTTGGCGCCACTGCGTAGTTGAGCCCTTTGCCAAGAACTAATTTGTCAGTGGCGTTTAGTTCTTTAGAAGACAGATTAACTACAGTTTTATTTAAAAAAGTGTCACTGTTCTTTAGTGTATTTAGTTCAATTGTGTGTTTTTCTTGTATGAGGTGTTGGTACTTTTTTAAATGTGTACGTTTTTGCTCTGTGTGTGTTTTGTTGTAGGTATTACTAATAGAGTTGTACATACGATTGAAATCGTCTTCCCGTACATCCCTTTGCATAACCTGTTCCAGTTTGTTTATGTCAGAAAATAGTATCACTTTGTTATGTCTGTGAAACTGTATTCTGTCTCTAACTAGAGCTTCACTAGCTCTTTTCATATTACTAGAACGAGCACTTACATAAGGTGCTTTGAGTCTAAACCCTTTTGGAATAATACAGCTATTTCTACAACGACATAGGAAAGTTATACTATTTTCAGAGTGTGCCAGCTTCTTGTAAAGTGTTTCCCAACTTCGGAAGTTACTAGTTATATTAGGCCCATACCTTTGATTAAGATAATCTCTAAAACTTCTTTGTGGCGTGAATTCATAATTCATTTTCTTATATGGGTATTTCGCCACTCTGCAAATTAAAATATTAAATAACGAAAATATTAACAACGAACGTTTCGAGGGACAATCTGCCCTCGTTATCAACGAATAACAATTAAAACTTTTTTTTTAGACAATAGTTGGCTATCGATTCTTAAAGATGAGATCAAGTAGGTACAGATATCAACAAACGTCAATGTCAGAAAATTCATTGGAGGTTGGTCGTTTTTTCTTCCAGTGAAAAAAAGATAAGTTCTTGTTAGTTTTAATTGTTATTCGTTGATAACGAGGGCAGATTGTCCCTCGAAACGTTCGTTGTTAATATTATCGTTATTTAATATTTTAATTTGCAGAGTGGCGAAATACCCATATAAGAAAATGAATTAGCTGTCTTTCTTGGTCACATGATTAAGCTGCCGGTAGTCAACACAAAACCTCGTTGAGCCATCCTTCTTCTTGACAAGAACCACAGGGGAGGCCCACGGGCTACTGGACGGTTCGATGATCCCTTGGTTTCGCATGTCCTGGACAATCTTCTCAGCTTCGTCCCGTTTGGCGAGGGGCAACCTTCTTGGATGTTGGCGTATCGGTTGAGCATCCCCAGTATTGATTTTATGTTTAACGACGTCGGTACGGCCGCTGGGATGGTCTCCGCATTCGAAGATGTCTTGGTACCGGGTCACCAGATCTTTGATTTTCTTCCGTTCTTGTTGGCTCATGCTCTTGCAAGTAGACATCACGGTGTTCTTTAATGCCTTTGGGCAGCCCTTCGCCTTGCTGCCGCTGTCCTAGTAATCGTTCTGACAACGGCGGAGACCGGTGTGCACCTTCCCAGGATTGTGTTTCTCCTGACGGTTGCCGGTTCCATGTTGACGTTCATCATCCTTACGGGGACATAAGCCCAGTTTTTACCAACGTCTTTCCAACTAGGATACCATGAGTGAGCTTCTTGTCACAATCGGGTTCAATCATGCGCACTACGTTGCCCCGGAGATAGCCATCCAGGTATGCATCCACGACCCTTTCGGTTCGTCCCGGCAGAGTAACATCTTCCGCCAATACCACTCGTACTGCGATCTCTTCTCTTGGGTGTAGGGAAAGCTCCTCCCCACCCACGTGCAACACGCCCCGTCCCAGGTCTAAAGTGAACCCACACTGATTCATAACATCCATTCCCAGGATGAACTTGTCCGCAATGTCAGCAATCAGGACCCGATGCTTGAGGGTTTGATTCCCAATCTTTAATGTCAAATCCATTTCCCCACTGGTCACTGCGCCTCCCGTGGCAGTGCGAAGGCGTGTCCTGGTGGGCAGCAGCTGACCCTCGTCCCGTATTAAGTCAGACCTGACAATGGACTTCGTCGCTCCAGTATCCAACAGCAGAGACCGAACTCTTCCATTTATTCTCCCATCAATGAAGAGGCTATCAGGCTGGCGTTGCACGGGCGACACCTGGATGGGAATCTCCGGGGCATGGCAATCGCGAGTCGACTCTCGCCCCTTCTTGTCGACCCATATTAGTTTTCCGACGGCTCGTCAGACGCTCGGGTTCCTTTCTTCGGACAGCGAGCCCTAAGATGACCCATCTCTCTGCAGCTCCAGCAACGGGGTCCCTTATCACTGGTCTCCTGCTTTATGAGTCGTCGCACCATGTCCTCCATGGATTAAGGCGCCATTTCAGTCGTGGCGACACCGCGGACACGACCATGTCCTCTGGAGGCACTCCTTGCCGCTTCGACTTCCAACGCATGGGTTAAGGCCTCTCCCAGTGTCCTATGGCGCCCCAGAGTAGCTCTGTTGATTTTCTGGAACCATTTGCAGAACATTCAGGGCATCCCCTCGCAACGTCAGAATCAATGCGGTCGCTTTGTCTGCCATTCCCCAACCATTAGCGACGGCTGCGGCTTCAAATTGCTTCAGGTATGTTGACCATGGCGCTTTCCCATCGTAAGAGGGCAGTCTCATATGCAAGCCGGATGTTGCGGGCATCACTGGGGCAGTATCTTGGGAAGGAGCAACCTGAGGGGTAGCAACTCGCGATAAGGTAGATTGATTTACCGCAAGAGGAGGAGAGAAGCCAGCAGATTCAGAGGGAGTTGGTTGGCCTTGGCCACTTAGTAACTTGGTACCTTGTTCCTGCAGCTCCAGTACGTCCCCTTGAAATCTGGTTACCTTTCTCCCCATTTCCTCCTGAATATCTCTGATCTCCTCTGCCAACTCGTCATGGCTCGCTTTCAGTTCTTCCTTAAGTTCATCTTTAAGATTCTCTTGCGCGGCTTTCAGCTCTTCCTTAACTACTTCCTGCACCTTTTCTGCCTGCTTTTGTCCGGCTTTTAATTCTTCTAGCGCCTTTTCTGCCTGCTTTTGGCCGGCTTTTAATTCTTCCTTAAGATCCTCTTGTGCTTTTTCTTGCGCGGCTTTCAATTCTTCTTGCGCTTTTTCTGCCTGCTTTTGGCTGGCTTTCAGTTTTTCCTTAAGATCCTCTTGCGCCTTTTCTGCCTTCTCTTGGCCAACTTGCATCAGCTGGAAGAGTTGGCTTAATTGAGCCTCCATCTTGCCGCTCTGGGATCTCGTCACCGGCATCCACAATACACACTTGAATTTATTATCTGACTGTCCTTTATCGGTACTCGTTAATGAATTAATTAGTTTATTTAATGTATGTCCAATAATTTTTTTATAGCCCCTGGTACAAAACCCGACACTAACGCCACTGTAACGATTTATGTTCTCGTGCTATTAAAAATTATACGCCGCTTCTTGTTTTAAGCATTTATTTACAGCAATTTATCTTAAACGATTTACAAAATACAAGAACTATTAAGGCGGAACATAAATTAATTATAAATTAACAGGAACTATTTCTAACAACACATACACTTCATTTATTTTCACGCGACTTAAACATTAATGATTTATCTTGCTAGATTTATGTACACACACGCGTTATTTATATGGCAGCTTCTGCATACTTCAAAGCTGAATTTGGGACTGTCTTGTTATTTCCTTTGCGCGTATTTATATCCGCCGGGTGAGTCATTCTAGAAACGTCGAGACACCCTCGATTAGTCCGGCAAATGGTAACGCATCGCGTGCATGAGTCGCCAAGGTCGCTTCTCGAAGCCTGGGAGGTCGTGAGTCATCCCTCCCCAAGTGAACGCGGCTTCAAGGTCGTTACAGTATTATAAGGAAGCACTGCATGATATTATTTCTGAAATAAAAGACACAGAATATGAAATATATTAACGATGAATTACTCTGCTTTTGCGAGCGGCCCTTCGCAGTACGAATCACTGCAATATTTGTATGTTATACTGCTTTATTTCTAGACTTTTAGTTCGTAATTGCTATTAGGGCGAGCACGTGGGCGTTTATCTTAACTCTGTCGGTTATTTTTACATAAGTGTGGATTTATAACCGCAGAATAAGATCAAATTCGACTTTATCTATTTCCAAAAAACGAGAAAATACATTCCTTAACGCTAATTTGAACTGATTTTGACAAAATCCGGTAAAGAATCGCCTTTTCATATTTAAGGTGTAATTGAGGAATGGAAAAGAAATTCCAGGAATTGAATTTTAGTTTTTGCCAATTTTGATAACTAACTAAGTTATGTGAAATTCTTTAATATAGAAGCATTTCAAAGAAAATAAGCGACAGCAGTTTATGCCAGTTATATCGAATAAGTGGCCTTAAATGCTACATTATTCTTGTTTCGCAACTGGACTCGTTATTGTGCCATAATTAACCATTAACTTGGGACTATTGCTTTCAAAGTATTAGTTGATAACAAGCAACAGCTGTAGTTAGCAGTCATACCGCAGGTAAGTAACTTTTAACATAAAATTATTGTTCGTTCTAAAATTCTTTACGTAAACTCTATTACAAACTATTTTTAGAGATCAAATCATAATGCAGATCCTAGCCTTCTTGTTTATATTTCTTGCTATTTTCCGAAGTATTGGTGCAGTAGTTACTGGTTGTGGATGCCCAAAAGGTTACCGCCCTGGAACAAATGTAGTTAAATGCTTCGCTATCGAAGAAACTACACGCCCTAGCACCGTTGAATGCATACCGATCGCCAGATGAGAAAATGTTTGACTGTGATTCATTTTATTTTTATTCGTACCGGTCAAAAGTTTCTTTCAGCTTTGTATTACTGTAAATGTATTCTATTCTATGTATTCTGTTGAAAATGTAAATCATGTTTCTGAAAATTTGATTTTCGTTCTTCAAAAAACTTGAATTTTTCTTTTCCCAGGGGTCGTACATCTTTAAAATTTTAATGAGTTTGCGATTCCCGCATGAGTAAATCAATTGTGTCGCACCAAAATAGTTTTATAAAGCTTTAGTTATCAAATAATGTATACCTACTTAGTACAATATATGAGCACAGTTTCTTGAGTTATCATAAAATAATAAGTATTTTAATACTTATTTATTGCTGAATACCTATGCCATATGCAATAGATTGTTTTTAGCTCCTGAAAAGCTTGAACACCGTGGCACAGTTTTTTGACGAGGAATAAGAAGACATAAAAGTGTTTACGTTCGACTGCATCATAAAGGCCTTGTTTAAGAAAGAGTTTTGAATCCATGAAGAAATAATTTATTGTACTAACGTAGTATAATAATGTTAAAGTAAATTGGACTGTCAAGTAAATATTACAATAAATGTGCACATAATACGCCATACTTTTATACGCGAATTTTTGTTATAGTAAGTATTCATTGTGAAAAATTTGTCAATATCAATCAGGGCACTCTAACATCATTTTTCCTCTGTCACAGAACAGACGTCAAATTTATAAACTCGATTTTTTTCGATTTTAGCAGTCGAATAAAAAACTTTGTATGGTACACGTATTCTTTATATGGACTCGCTCCCTAACGGTCGCTCGTCAATTTAAATAAGCACGCCCACTAAAGTAAGGCATTATGTACTAGTATCATAAATACCTATTATAAATGAATGACTTTTGTTATAACAAAATAGTCTCTCATACTCGACGACCGGTAAATATAACAATTGAACATAGGATAAGTCAAGGATTGATGTTGACAAATACCTATCTAGTATGATAACATTTTGTTGGACACCAATATACATGCTAATTCTGAATGATACTGTTTGCTAGTTGTTCAAGCTAGACCCGGAAGTCATAACCGACTGTTCACGGCAATGGTTGTTGTGAAAGAGTTAGGAATAGAGCAATTTCTGTAGAACTACTAACTAATATATTTAAAGACGTATAACCTGTGACTATTGCCCTTTGTAAGCAGACAGAGTAAATAGCATTGCGCTGTTAATAAAGCCAGGGATATCTATATCAACTTTAAAATTGAATTGTTTGAACTATATCAAAGGGGCCTCCGTATCCCTCGCTTGTAATATTTGTTCTCACATTGAAAGATATATCTGTGTTTGCAAAGCCGGTCCAGCTCGGAAAATGTGTTAAGTGCAATTTGCATGTGCAGCAAGAACGCACGTTCATGCCTGCTCGCGGAAAGAGGGTAGTTTTTACTCATGCACTTTTTGGCAAAGAAAAATGCAGTCCCATTGAACCTCAGTTGAGGGTTGCACGCGTTTGCGACTCCAAAGTGCTGTGAGGCGAAATAATTATAAGTTATCTAAAAGAGCCTTGCATCCAATAATCGCTGTATTTAGTGAAAAGTGGAACAATCAAACATTTACGAGTTCTGTGAATGTAATTTACGTAGTGTACATGTAAGTACACCAATTGTGATATATATAAGGCGCAGGCAAACCGTTCATTTTGGTAGGCGCCAACTCAGCAGTCCTTGTAAGGCCTGCGCGCCATTCGCAGTATCACGCGTTGTACTGTCTAAGGTACGACGCATTTTAACAAGCGGTGAATTCAAGCAGTAACCAGTTTTAGGTACCTACAATGTTTACAGTTAACGCTACTACGAATTGCGTTCGGCTTTGATAACTTTTGGCAAGTGTGCAATATGTGCTTATAAGATCGATCAGGGTCCGCGTTAAGCTAGGACCGTATTCAGAATAGGAAATCAACAGCTGGGCGAAGAGTTGAAAATATACCGGAAATTAAAAAGCCGATAGAACTAAAAACACACGAGAAGGTTATGGTAAAATAAGTACCAATGTTTTGACACAACTGCTTTAAAAATTTTGAATAGCAAAGGGATGTTTCGAAAAAATCTGATAAAAAAATATGAATACTTAAAAAAGTTATCTAAGCTATTTTCAAGCTATTGTATTCTGTTAAAGAAACTTGTGGTGATCGTACCCGTATGTTACTTAAAACTGAAATTTCGTTGGTAATTCGTATGTAATGTATGTTTTCTAAGAGTGCATTCCAATTAAAAATTAAATTGAACGACATAATGCACTGAAATCACATTTGGAAAAATACTTGTTAGTTGTAATAGTTAAAGGTTTACTAATACTCATGCACAAAAGATTGTAAAGAGCTGTTCCGTAAAGTGCTTTCATTAAGCACTACTTTATTGCTTTTTTTGTAGATATTACTGCATAATAAAATACAATTACTAGAAGTACATACTCAGCAATTTGATATTTCAAACGATAACACGCAACAGTTCGTGCACTTGGCTTCGGTAAGTTAGTTTTAGTATTCAATGTACTAATGAAGTAACATTTTATTATGTTTAAAGAGACTTTAAGACTTTGGGATGGTAAAAGTGGGTAGATTTATATTATTAGCTGATATACCGGTAAACAATATGTAACATGGCTGATAAAGAAGCTTTACAATGAACAAAACAGAAACTTTAAATGAGATAGATGTAGTTTCCTATAACTTCGGCCGAGATGGCATTACTTTCTTAGAAAATAAACCCAAAATTAGAAAAAAGAGACGAGACTGCCAAGCAATGTGTAGCAACAATGGAATTATACAGTATTTGAAGAATGACACAGAGGGTGTAATAATACTGAGCCACTATTGTAGACATTATATAAGGAATTTACCCCTAGTATCCAAGTTAAGTATATTATATTAAAGAAATGATTTCTCTGGTATATTTTTACAGTATCTAAGAGGCGCTTATCAAATACTTTTAATGTTGGTAGCTTTTGTTAGAAAACACAAAGTTTTTTTATTTAGGGAAGAAAGCTGTATATTCACTAGACTAGAAGAAGACGAAAATTAATTACTTTTTTCAGTCGATGCTTGCTCAGTGGTGGACTATCTTGATCAGTTTGATATTCCGTACTTTTTGAATAGGATTCTGTTGCTTTCATTACGGGTTGTATGGGAGTTTATAAGATAGATTGTGCAGTTATAATTGAGGTTGCTAGGTGCTAAAACGATCTATAATCATAATCTTTATTTTATAGTCCAGTCATTAAAAGGGAATAAAACGGATTTGCTTACAAAAGGTCATGAAGTTTTGAAACTTGGCAGGAATGTCGACCCATATGCCCTAACGATGGCTCTTAATTTGCGACCTCGGGAGGTCGCCGCTCGCGCAGCCATCTTGGAAAAATGGCGCCCGAAAACAGTTTTTGAGGTATAACTCCGTTCCTGTTAATCCTATGCAAAAAAGTTCTAATTATAAATTCAAGAGGATAATATTTTCTACAAAACAACACTAATAACATTTTCTCGTCAGATTGATAGTTTTCGAGTTAGCTGGATGGGAAGTAGAGCGAAAATTTCGAATTCGCGAAAAAACTGCGTTTTCACACGAATTTTTTCACTTTATCTATTTTTACCTAACAAAATTACTAGTATATCCATTACATACAATGACACGTGGGACCTCAACACCATGCACTGTTCCAATGAAAGTCCCCCAATAGGGCGAATCTACTCGACATGGACAATGCGGAAAGTTGGTCATTGGACTTGTGTTAAGGTGGAACAACGTTGTTAAAGTGACAGCATATTACGATATTTGTTATATTATGGTAAATGTCGTCATATGCTGTCATGTTTACAACGTTGGGTTACGTTTACACACATGCACAATGCCAGTTGTTTGTATCCGCCGAAGAATATTAATTTCCACGTTGGAACGCATGTAAACCGCTACCGCATGTACGTTTTCAAATCTGCGCGAGATAAAGAGAGACCATACTGAGTACCAACCAAATCTTCTTTGTTCAAAGCATTCATGCCCATTGATCCACCTGAACAACAGAGCCGAAGCTTTCATTTCTGGATGGTGGATTTTTGTTGCACCGAGTGGTATGGCATCGCAACGATTCGTTCGGAACAATTTGTATACTTTATGTGGAATACGTTAAGCGGCACTAAGGATCAAACGCATGTATAGTTTTTGACGTTTATCCGGATAACTTCGATAGCATGAGCACGAAAAGCGCGGAAAGACATCGATGTTTCAGGTCGCAAACCTGCGCTGATAGCGTTTTCGATGAAGCAATGATTTCCACTGTTTCGCAAGAAAAGTTTCCGCCCACCGATTCGAACAAAAGGCGTTTAATTCCTATGTTAATGAAGAAGTTTGAAGAGCATGGTTATACAGTAAAGCAATCCGTGGAGGATGCGGATTTGCTCATAGTCCAAACAGCGCTCGATATGTTCTCTTCATATCCGTTTGTTTATGTTGTAGGGGAAGACATAGATCTATTGGTTCCGTTAACCGCAAGGGCACGAGATCATGCCAATGTTTTTTTGCGGAAACCAGCCAGAGAAAAGATTGCGAAACAGATATTTTCTGGGCAAGGCCTCAACTACAAGGATACCGTAGCGAAGAATTTTCAGTTTCTCCATGCATTCAGTGGCTGCGATACCACCTGTGCTCTGTTCAACCAGGGGAAAATCAAATTTTTCAACCTCCTTCAAAAAAACGACAAGTTGGCTAATACTATTAAAATCTTTCAGCATCCAGAAGCAGACGTTAATGCTCTCGCTACAGCTGCAATGCATCGCATGAAAACGACTCATTGGATTCCCTCCAATACGAATGTTTTGTGAAGGCTCTTTCCAAAAACAAATTTAACCTTACCTCCCTGCCTCCGACAGAAGATTCTGCACGTCAGCATTGCCTACGGACATATCATCAAGTTCAGATGTGGAATGGCATTACGAAAAACCCGGAGGAATACGGTTGGCAGAAAACAAGAACAGGGCTTAATGTTGTTCGCACAACACAACAGCCAGCCCCCGACATACTTCTCCAGTCAATTTCTTGCAGATGTAAAAAAGGCTGTGGGACGGCATGCGGGTGTCGGAAGATCGGGTTAAAATGTTCGGCACCCTTTTTCTATTGCAATGGTGTAGCTTGTGAAAACATTCCTGACATTGTGGAAGATTCTGACGAAGAGGACGACAATGAGACTGCAGATATTCTTGACTCCTTACAAATGTACGAGGAGAATGAAAGAGAAGAAGAAGAGGCTGGTGACTCTAAAAAATCATTTGCGCCAAAACTATCGCAACGTGCAAAGCTGCGGAAAAGCAAGTAGGTAACCAATTCGATTGTGGATTAGGCCTACTGGGGAAACCACGTAAAAAAACGCGCCGATGCACTCTACCTCATGGGTGGTGTAGAAACGAGTTGCAATATGTATTGGTTTTAATAATGTTTCTGTACAACAAACTATAGATAAGTTAATTTGTGGTTAATGTAAAAAAACTGTTGAAAATACAGATTTTTTGCGAATTCAAAATGTTCGTTTTAGTTCTAAGCCCTTTAACTCGAAAGCTAACGATCTGACAAAAAAATATTATTTGTATTTTTTAGCAGCAAATTTTATTCTCTTTAATTTATCATCAGAACTTTTTCGCATAGGATTAACAGGAACGGAGTTAAACCCCAAAAACTGTTTTTGGGCGTCATTTTTCCAAGATGGCGGCGCGAGCGGCGACCTCACGAGGTTGCAAATTAAGAGCCATAGTTAGGGCATATGGGTCGACATTCCTGCCAAGTTTCAAAACTTCATAACCTTTTGTAACCTAAAATATTATAATAACTGGACTATTTATTCTTTTCTTGTTATTTTGCGACAGAATAATTTGTTTTCTCTTTCCATGCGAGTAGTTAGCTCCACCATCTCTTCCTCAGCTGCAATTAGCGTTACGTTATCAGAATGGATATTCTTCTACCTCATAGATTTTCTTCTTCTTCTCCAGGGTCACTTTGAGGATAGTTTGCAGCCTTGTCTTACCTCTTTAGGATTGAAAACATTAAGTAGTGATAGCCATTAATTTTTACCTTTGCTGAAATTGTTTCGTACAGATTTCTGGTAAGTGAAATTAAATACCCCTATTCCTATTAGGATGCTCCATAGTGTTTCATATCGTACCCAGTCGAATTATTTTTTGAGTACAGAAATTCTTTCTCTTTCTCTAGCAGTTGTGTGAAAATTAATATTTGCTTTCTATTTCCTTTACTTTTAACAAACCTCGCTTCTTCTTGCGGAATCTGTAGATCTAAATAAGGAGTAATACGCTGTTTCAGGATGTGTACCAAAACTTTACTAGCATGCGGTATTAGAGATGTAGTGTGGTAGGTAACTGTAAAGTTTACTAGTGGATCCGTTTTTATGAATGAGCACGAAAACTGATGTTGAGCAATCTGCTGACCATTCCCCTACTTCCATATTTTTGTTGATGTTATTTTATTCAACGTTACTTTCTTCAGTGTTGTTTGGTGAACTTTCCCTGTACATGTTCTAGCAATAGGACTTCCACGTGTATCTGTGGCGAATCAATCCTCCCTCCCATTTTCAATGGTCCACTTTCTTGGTTCAAATTCTATGGCAAGCCGCCTTAATTTAATGAAGAGATCTCTTAACTCGTTAAGCTGTTCGTCGCTAGGCGTCTTAGCACCTTTTCTGTATATTGATTATTATCGTTGAAACAGCGGGTCTTGATTGTCCTGATGGACGAACATATTTATCCTTAATTTATTTCTTCCTTGCTTTTATTCGAAGTCATGTGTTTTTAGTTATCCAGTTTTTTTAGACTACTTAACTCTTCTTGTGCATTTGTTTGCTGCATGTTGCAGTATCCGCATTGTTATTAAAGTTTAGCTGTTCATGCCTTAACTTCTTGTCAACTTTAACACTCGTCGAGAAAGTATGGGTCCATTTAATTCCACTTATATTTTCCTGGAGCACGCCGCTAGCTTTAGACCGCTAGAGAGGGGGGATCACGGGGCGGTCCCGAACGCAAAGAGGGATAAAGGGGAGCTGAACGTTTGATGTGAAAGTGCCTTCTGGAAGTACTTTTATCGGGTCTTGGGGAAATATTACGGCTCTTTGCTGAATTTCATACACTTTCTTGGTATCAAGGTAAAGTTCTAATTAGTGTCGTCTTGTTTACCAAAAAGCCTCATTGTCGGGCCGTCCCGGATGTAGAAGTCTGTATCGCAGCCTAACACCTGTCAACCCATTTCCGCTCGAGCTGCTCGTTTCTACCTGCCCAGAGGCTCAGTTGAAACTCCATTTCGAGTCCGGGGATCGGCCCAACCTTTAGCCGGCTCTCCTGGAACCTTACTATGCCTCCACGAGCTGGAACTATGGCCGCTGGTCTCATTTCTTCGCTCGAAATACTGTTTTGAGCAAACGACCAGTCACTGCCTTCAGATTTAGTATAGTACATACTGCATACAGCCAAGATCACCCATTTAAAGTGTATAATTTATGCATTATATTATCCTTCATTTGAGGTACAGTATTTACGATTTAAAAAAAATACATTTATGTTGCTTATGTAGCTGGTATTGGTAAGCGTTCGTCCAACGAACACAAGGTTTGAGTCGTTTTCCTTCTGGGAAGGCTAAGCGTACTTACGTATCAGCAAATAGGCCAGCACCGGCTGACATCCGACAACTTTCCTGTAATTTGTGTGTTACATGCAGGTGGTTACATCCAGGTTGCATCCTGTTTACTTTCACTGTAAAGCGAAATTCAGTCCCGTTTTCCATGTATATGAATGTAAAGGTACGTTTATGCGCTTTTTCGAGTTATACACGTCTCTACCGATAGTTTTTACAATTACTCACCTGCATTTTCAGCTCAAGAGTTCATCCATCTCATCTATAGCTAGCCACGTACACTTTTCAAATCTGTTACAGGCAATCTAAAATCTCTGACCAGTGGCTACTGTTGCAGTCTACTTTTGGAAAAGTGTTTACATTTCGTAGTGGCAATTTTCATCTTTTATTTGTTAGTATGTAATTGATTTGGTTTCAATGCCGATCTCCTGGACAACGCTTGTGTATACTTTCCGTATATGGTGTTGGAAGTGGCAATTAATAATTACCAGCTGATGTTCTATGCATAATTGCGAAAGGCGTCCTTCGATTTCATCCCTATTTTCAATTTCGAAGTGTTCCATTACTTTTTCTTTAGTTGATGATCACATGTTGTTCTGCTGATTTTCGCATCGAAATCTCGTCATGAAATATTGAGTATAAAATTTCCATAAAATTTCTCAATTCCTTATTTAGTATGCAGGGGGAGCTTCGCATTTTGCAACGTTTGAGAATAATTCTGTCCTTGACTACATTATAGCCAATCACAGCATTTTGAAACTCCGGTGGATTGATAACAGCCACTCGATTGATAATGTCCTGATGGGCGGAGACGTATACCGTATTTTGTGTCGATGCTGTGAACTAGTCGTTTACACGTCAGTGTGTTTCAGACTGGTCAATAATGTTAAATTTGTTTGTTTTTTCTGTTGTAGGGGCATCACACTTCGCACATAAGACTGGTCCTCTTGGTCCGCAACCAAGGAAATATTTTTTGGGTGACGAACGCAGTGGTTTACCTTTACCTTCTGTACTGTTGAAGGACAGATGTTTCAGTAGCCTTAAACAAATAATGATGGGGTTGCTGCCCTTATGGAGATAAGCATAGAGAATACTGTGTTCGCCGTTATACGCTCTAACAATTAATAGCACTAAACTAAACCAATAACCATCATAACACTCTTTAAAGCAAACCGGACAGCAAACTGTGAATACCCAAAAATGGTCTTGTGACCACTGAATTCAACGGAGTTCGCTAGTAAACTCCGACATACGGAAGTGGAGGATTAACACTAAACTGAATATAACTAAATGTAGGCGTCACAAATTCGTAAAATTTAAAATGGAGAATTCTTCGATATTGATGGGTATCAAAAACTTGCAAGTTAGATTAAATTTCAAATGTAAGTTTTCAAAAATGTACCTTTATTATACGCAGAATTTTTGATAAACTAGAATCTAACACAGCAACAACAAGATATAAAATCGGTATATATACAGTGGCGTTTATGTTAATATGTATTCGCAAGCCATAAAACATGTACAGGTATATGTATGAATACCGAAGTAACATATGTGAAGTTTCACGATATTCGCATGAAAATAATATTAAATACGCGACGTGATCACATGGCGATTACAAATGTAAGTTTAGCGTTTTATTAATTAAGTTATAAGACACGGGTATATAAAATACCACTGATTTGATTCATGAAGGATCAAACCAGCATAAGTGAGAATACTTCAAGAACGTACATTTCAAACTAATTAACTTTACTATGTTTTTTAATTGAAAAATGTTTATTTGAATATAAATAAGTGATTTATCTTAGAATCCAATCGTACTGCGATAAGGAAATTAAGAGGCTCAAAGTAGCAAGTGGAAACTCCTATCTAGCAACCAGATCCAAATCTATTAGACCAAGTCGACAACTAATCACTTAAATCTAGAAAAACATGATCTCAAGATACAAGGAAGTGGTCAAAAGGACCAAATACCATAGGTAGAGAAATCATAAATACATAAAAACTATCAATAAAAAGCGCTACAGTAAAGGTGTCATTAGCACACAGGTGTACCTTACATTTAAAAAGTTAATAGGGGTGAAAAGCGGCTTTAAAGTAGTTTTTCTATTTCTACGCAACATAATTTGGGGGTGTTTGCTTAGCAAATAGCTGAGTAATAAAATGAAATTGCACTAAAAGTTAATAACATGGATATTTACGGCCTAACAAACATCGCTGGTTTCATTTAACTTCACCGTATAGATGCTATCTCACAACTATCCACAAACAAGAACCAGAAACCAGCTATCCATCAAAAAACAAATCCCTAATTAATTGGGGTTGGAAACGAAATCCCACCAAAATCTCAACAGATGGTTTGCTACTTTTTTCTCAAGTTGGTTTTTGTCTATTCCTAAGAGAATAAAACAAAAATAGGCTAATACCACCACTATGCGGCGCAATGACACTAGAACTCCTGATCGCAACTGGAAGTTACTTCAGAGTCGCGTTAAATCCTATGGAATCCAAACGCATAGCTTCACGAAGCAGGTAAACAATACCCGGAATCTCAACAGAGAACGTCGGATGAGCTAAGACAACTTCAAAATATTGCTCATATATCAACATGGGCAACCGAAATTGGATCTTAACAAGCATCAGCCACCAGTTAGGGCCACTTTTATGAGATGAGGGACACAGCCGAATTTTTATACGTCAAATATCGAACCTTTAAAAGTCAAAGATCAACAGAAAAGTAATTGTCTTAACTGAACTAGTTAATCGGTGTGTTCCTTTCAGGGGGGGGGGGGCAACAAAACAAAGAGACAGCTAGCTCAATGCGATGAGTAAAAGTATCTAGTCCTTCCGACCATAAGCAAACCTGTTATTCCACGATAACCGTAGTGGAAATCATAATTCATCCTGTTTATCTTCATATAGTAATTCAATGCGTTTGGGACAATTCAGCTGAGGTATAGCCGTAACAATGGAGATCCCTAACTCTGTATTAATTTAGTAGCATTGGGGTTTGGGAATTGCAAGTGTTGGTTGAGGAAAACTCTGCCTCAAGACTAGTTGAAAATGAGTACAGATTCTGCTTTTTATTAGGCGTCTGTAGTTGTGGAGTATACATGAAGGTAGTCTATCCATCGAATAAGAAATGCTTCGCACCTTGAACTTCATATTCATCAAATAACATTCTATTCAGGTAGAAGTTAAACTAAATTTCGCTTTATTGGCCTATGTTTACACATGAGGTCGTCCATACAAGCTATTTATACAAATCGCCAGCTGCAATGGAAAATTGAATTAATTAAGCGGCGGCTGTCAATAAAACGCGTTAGAAAGCCGAGCATGAGAATGAACCTGGTGTGAATGTTATTAAAGTTCTAGATGAAGGTCGCATTGCAAAAGTATTAATTAACGAGCCAAAAGCATTTGAACTGCGGATAGCAGCACGATCGTTTCTTGAACGATCGCATAGTGCGTTTGCGGAGGAAAGAGAACGTTAATTGCTTCATTTGCGGGCAAAATTATTCCGCAGAGGTTTAATAAGGGCATAAATCAGATGGCATTGAGTCGAGGAGTGCGAAATTGCGCTTACGCTTACGCACTTAATAACTGGCTCTCGGACGCCAATAAATCCCCAATTGCCGAAAACGAGAATGCGGACAAGAATGCACGTGCGCCGTTTGCAGGCTAGAAAGTAAGAGGTATAAAAACCGCTACGTTCTGCGGGTTTTAATTTAATAAAAGCGCAGAAAATTGGCAAGAAGCGAAGAAAGTGGAAGAGTTCGCTGCGAATAATAATGCTTTTTATTGCTATTCTTATCGAGCCCACATCAATCAAAGCCTCTACATGTATCGGTTTCGGATTTAATTACTTAGAAACCCGCTGGGAAGCAAATTGCGGCAAAGAGAGCGCCCGATTGACTTATTTGTTCAGAAAGTTTTATTTTGTTGCAATTTGCTTATCTGATAGACGAAATTATTCAATCGCTCTCGGTTAAATGGCGAAAGTAAGTATTGTTAAACAGTGACATTAGAAATGAGATGGAATTCTCGATTGTTATTTGGCAAAAACAAAATGTAACACGTAGGTGTGGTTCTTTTCAGCATCTAAGGAGTCTGCGCCATTGCTCTTAACAAACACAGGACGAGTAACAGAGCACTAAAACTCAATTATAAAAGCTATAAAACCACTAAATATGCAAAATTTAAAGAATTAAAAAAATGCCAGCAATAGTTTAATAAACTAATACAATGTTACTTTTGCTAAAACTGGAAGTAGCCTACGTTTTTTCAACTAGTACGGTGTACTTCGTTAATATTGTCTTGCATAAACTAAAGTTCTCTGTTTTCAACAATATCTAATAACTAGTAATAAAGTGAAATAATAGCAAAAAACAGGAACAACTTATACCGGGGCATTTTTTTAAACTCTGGACATGTTTCCTATGTTCAATTTAAAAAAGCTCAGATCAATTCATTGCCAGTATTTGCCATGCAAATACCACAAACCTGTCAAAAATAGCCGAAATGTCGACTAAAAATGTCATTCAAGATAATTCAAGCAGAGTAAATTGATTTTTGTGAAATTTATTAATCAGGTAAAAGGAATAGCTAATGATAAATTACTTTTAAAAATATTAGAAATAGCCTCCTTCACATTCTAGACAATATGCCAGCCGATTATGAAAATCAGTTGAATAAATTTTTGTAATTTATTTTATCACTATAATAATTCAAACAACTTGACTCATTTTTCTGGTGTCACGTCCAAAAAAACGCGGAAAAAGGACGCGGAAAAAAGGACGCGCGACATAAGGACGCGGACAAAAGGATGTTCGACGCACGCGACCAAAGGACGCGGCGACAAAAGGACGCGCGTCTTTAAGACGCGTCTTTATAAATTTCATGAAATTTGAATTTAGAATAAGACTAAGTTAATTAGTCATAACTATTATATTAGAACGTGTTAATATAAATTTAATTTTCACATGTACACATAATTACGTAGCACTACTAGAATGCATTAGTTGAGGGATGTAACTCACTTGTGTGTGTCCTTGGGCTTCTTGGGAATTAGTAAAATATTTATTTAAATATATTAATAATATATTATTGCAATAGCAGAGAATCAGCTATGATTTGTAATTAGTAAGTTACTGAGTGAAATTTTTTAAAACAAGATTTTTCAAAAACTTAAGCAGTATTAGTCACTACAAAATTTCATTAAAATTTATTAAATAGTAGCGTTCCGTACATTTAAATCTGCTTCGTCAGATATATTAAAAAACAAACAATGAGTACATATGTGGGGTGATCTGTAATGAAACAAAAGTTGAATATTAGATAGGCGACAGAGTAGAACCTGACAAAAAGTTGAAATATAATAATTATTAATAATTGTAGGATATGTACCAATAAGGGCGAGAATGCTAGTTTTAGGTAAACGGGCAAAGGACCCGTGTTGGGTGTAAGACGGAAGCCGGCGGTCGAGCGGTCAGTGTTAAGCCGACGGCTAAGTTGAGGGTTGTAAATAAAACTGTAGTTAAGTTACAATTGTGTTTTATTTGAACCTCATAAACACCACAATAATTAACTTAGTCTTATTCTAAATTCAAATTTCAGGAAATTTATAAGGACGCGTCCTAAAGACGCGCGTCCTTTTGTCGCCGCGTCCTTTTGTCGCGTGAGTCCAATTGTCGCACGTCCTTTTGTCCGAGTTCTTTTGTTGTATATCCCATTTTTTAAATTGTCAAGTAGTTATTTTAATGTAACATTGGTTACTTGTTTACATACATGCATCGACCTGTGTTTTTTAAACTGCACATATGAACTAAGAATGGGCTAGGTTCAGAATTTAAAAAATGTCCGGGTATAGTACGACTTAAAGTTTAATTTGATATATTGTTAGCAGCAAAACGATCAGCTAATTTTCTCAAAAATCCAAACTTTACGACTACTTGCCGGCCTAATAGTTAGAAAGACGGCGTACAGCTCTTCAAATACTCATAAATGATTAAAAGCCAAAAGGGCACCAACGAATCTTTACCAATTAACAAGTGTATTCAGGCACTCAACGCGCATTCGTAAACTCAATTAGCACATAATTTCCTGAAAAAAATGCTCAAATTAGGCACAAGTAGCAGTAAAAAAATCAAACCCACAAAGCTGGTATCGCAGTATAATGATAAATTCAATACTATATTTTACAAAATACAAGCCGCAAAGTTAAAAGGCACCTCATAAAAGGCATAAATTTAAAACTTACAAAATTCTACAGTACGCGACTCCATCTATCGCACACATTAAAATAAAACATAAAGTTACAAGACAATCCGGCAGCGGTGTCTGCCCCGTGGATGAGAAGGAAACGTTTGATACCGTCGGCTACAGAGTTCGAGAAATGAACTGTATATCCCTAGCTCACGACTGAATTTCAAACACAAAATGCATGAAGCTCACAGCATCCGATCACTGGTCGCCAGTAAGTGTTACATAAAGGGGAAAACATTAACCTGTATATGTGTTTCTTATTGGGTCCCTTTCTGTGTGCTATAGAATTCACGTAGCTGATGTTGAAACGAACCGTGGCTAACAGGTGTTCTCAGTGCGAGTAGATTGCGTCAAGGTCATGCCCTGAATGCTTTACGTCTAACTGAAATAGACCGAAATGGGGCTCCACACTTACGGCCCAATGTGATTTTGGGTACGTGCCAAAGGTAGGTCAGCCAGCCGTGGATCCGCCGATATGGAGTGGGATATAATTCCCTAATTAAATAAGCCAGGAATACAATAATCCGCCTACAGTGAGAGCAAATACTACACAATAACCAACTGTACGCCCATACATCCGCTGAACACAAAGCGGTCAAGCTGACTCCATCACAGTATGAAGACGGAACCAGAAAGAAAGAACAATTGCCGACTGACACTTTACTGACTCAAAACGAAAAAGTAGGCGTGGCTCACGCACGCGAAATACGAAATCTGAACCACACACATCGAAATTAATAGATACCCCAACAAAGCGTAAAAATATATATTAGGGATAGGATAAGATATGTTTTCATCGGAGTTTTTCCACTGTCTCGAGTGTTTATCACACAACGTTTCGGGAGTTTCTGATCTACTGAACCCACAGGTAAAATTACAAATGTAAACTGCCCTGCTTATTTTCCCGTTAATACACATTTCGCCACTATCCATTGATGAATTTGACCCATCAAAAACAACCGCTTAGAGACAGTTGCACCAGAGTCAGCATAGAAAAACACCTCTTGCTCGCCTACCCGGAATCGTAACCCATCGCTGGCAAACTGATTATCGGCCTTTTTATTTTGTGCGTTGGAAATCATATTCCTACAATTGTAGCTCTACAATCTCTCTCGTTGCCATGTTTATGTAGTTTTTGCAGATAACGAAAGAATAATTGTGCAATTATTGGATTTCAGTCTTGCTACCTTCAACTGACAGCTTCAAAATAAAATTGATTTTATTTTATTTTTATCAAAACCATTTAATTACTTTCATAATTTAGACCTTAACTCAACCTTTATAATTAAAAAAACTGAAAATTCTTCAAAACACCTCAATCATTTGCTTTCAAGGTATACATAACAGCATGTTACCATACACTAGCAAATATGAAAAGATTCTGGAGTCTAGGATTTGGAAAGAGTTTAGCTTTGCAAACGCTTATACCGATGTGGCCATAATTATAACAACAGATCAATAAAAAAATCAATTAGGGCAGGCTGTGATATGTGTTATACGTTTGGCAGTACTGAAGTGTATTGTCAGAGTATGTCAAAATCCAGATTTGCAGGTTAAGTTTTACGTCAGTCTGTGTCAAACAACAAACAACACCTAACCTACTAATCTCGAATTTGACATAGACTGACAATACACTTCAGTAATGCCAAAAGTATAACACAAATCATAGCCTGCCCTAATTGGTTTTTTTATTGATCTGTTTATATAAAACAGCAATGAGATAACATGAACAGAAAATAGAATGCTTAAGTAAGAAACAGATTACCATACAAAATACATAGTTTAGTAGGCATGTTTAGTGGACATATTATGTCATAATTAATATGAACGTTGAGTCTACTCGAATACTTGCTTCCATGTTTATCTCTTACTTACTCAAGAAATGCATCCTATTTGCTTGTTTATGTTATCTCATTGCTGTTATACAGGGTGGTGATTTACGCGACGCAGCATAGGAATTTTAATGGTAAATTTTTAATGTTTGATTATGGGATCCCCTATTTTTGGGTAATTAAAGTGTACATAAATTTTTTGTAGAGAAAAAAATACTGCATCTCTACATACCATTGTTTACAATTTTCCATTTTCCGAAATCGTAAAAATCAACGAAATAAAAATGCAATTTTTAAAAAATCACTGACACCTTGGAATTACGTAAACAAACAACATGTACATTTATTCGCACTCACATTGTAATGTGTCAATTTCATGACATGACAACAGCTGGGAACTAGATGATTACTTGAAACTAGCCAGGAAATTATTACATACCCCAAAAAATATTACATACCTGAAGAGTGGGGTGTTTCCATGGCAACAAAACATTGAGTGGGTTGTTTTCATGGTAACAAAAATATTAGCTACATCAAGATATCTATTATTCAGAATTCAATTGTAGTTATTTGTAAAATTAGATGATTGCAAATAAAATAGTATACATACCACGGTGAAAGTTTCATCCCCGTCTCGAGATAAAGTTAACCTCGACGCTACGCGTCTCGGTAAACTACCTAATCTCTCGACAGTAATGAAACACTTCCCACCTCGGTATGTAGTATACTATTACTTTTGTCTGTGCTGTTTGACGTTTATAACTGATTATTAAATTCTGTTCGCGTTAAAATGTATTCGTTTTTTCGAGAGAAAATGCTGTAGGTATCTGTGATGCAAGCCAATATCTTGCGCTACTTGCCTTAAACTTACACTGGGATTTGCAACTACTGCTGCCAAAACATTCAACGTGTTGTCATTTTCCTCATGTTGCTGAACGTTTTCAGCGTAATTATTACATTTACAATTATTTAATACTGTGCCTGTAGTTTCAAATTTACGTATTAATCTATCAATGGTTGAACTACTTGAAATTTGCCGATTCGGATATCTTACGCTGAACAAAGCACTTACTTGACGAGCATTATTTCCAGCATAAAACCATTTTATCATTTCTACTTTTTCTTCAGTTGAATACATTTTAATGGGAAGAATATTTAATGATCTGTTATAAACGTCAAACAGCAATGACAAAAGTAAATGTTGTTTGTTTACATATTTCCAGGGCACCACTGATTTTTTCAAAATAGCATATTTTACTTCTTTAATTTATAGGGATCCGAAAATTGGAAAATTATAAACAATAATATCTACAGATGCAGTATTTTTTTAAACTTTTGTACACTTTAGCTCTAAACATAATTAAGGGAGCCAATAATCACACATTAAAAAGGTACCATTGAAATCCCTATGCTGCTTCGCGCAAGTCACCACCCTGTATATAATTTTAGCCCTATCGGTATAGTAACTGTAATTAGTTGGAAACACATGTTATTGGATTAATTTGTTTTGTTGCTAAATTGCCCGTACCATTAAAATAGATTCTAAATTATACAACAACAAACCTATTTTCTAAATTAACTAAACAAACTTAACAAGCATGAAATTAAAATTTACACCACTAGATCGGTTGCTTCGTAAGCAACGTTTTAACACATCGTGTAACCGAATTCCGTCATCTACGCCTTAATTGTAGCATAATAGTTATTTACTATACAAGAGGGATAAGAGCATCATTAATACACGTGTGTGTAAGCACACAAGTGATGCATTATCACACATGTATTGTACAACATTTTATCTAAAATGCTTAAAATTGCATTAAGGGAAATGTCAGATCAGTCATTTTCAAAAATATATTAGTAGGGAAATGTCATTATGTCATTCATTTAACACTATTTCTGTTAGGTAATAAAGCCATTACGAAACTGAGTGCTGTAATAAAGCCATTACATAACTGAGTGGTGTAATGGGCTTCATTGCTTAACGGAAATAGTGTCAAATGAGTGAGTGACGTAATGAGTTACTTATCCCACTGGTGTAGATAAACCAATTTTATTAGATCTTGTTTAACATTTAAGTACAATATTGTAAAATTTACCTTATTTTACCCCTATTACATACGTTAATCCATTCTGAATTAAACTGTAGAAATCACACGCCTCTTTCAGTTTGGTAGACGACAACAATCTATATCTTACTATTTAGAACATTTAGCCACGCTATGAGTCTAAATAATCACAAAAATTGTGTTCTACGCTTGCATTTCTAATGTTATGCAACTTTTTAATTGCATTATAAGTTTTAAGGTTGTTCGCCAGGTTCAGCCGACACAACTCGCAAAAGAAAATTCCAAAACCCAGAGTTAACCCAAGGACATTGATTGCTGGCTGGAACACTACAACTATCCAAAATTTCAGCACAATCTTCCCAATTTAACTGCAGGATAAACAAACGTAACGATTTCATTAAACGTCCTCAAATTTAAACACATAATGACATATATACAGTATACAGGTATTTCTACGATCGCATAAATAACAAATAAGATATTATACATCTAATTAAATAACTACACAAAATCCTAATTGTTATACAAAAATATAGTTCATTACATTCAAGTTACATAATCACACATTGTCCTCGGAATCGTACTAGCAAGAGGTGAATACATTCTACCTCCCATTAAATGTAGGAGGTGCTAAGGTGTTCACAATCCACCCAAGTAAGGCTACTTACAGTGCAAAGTGTTTCAGCAAAAGCATAAAGGTAACTTAAAGCTTTGTAATAGTGCTCTCGGAAAGCTTATCCAATATAGGAACGTTGGAAAATATAAAATTTTGCTTTATTGCAACAGTCTTAAGAATTACTGTACTAATGATAATGTATACCACTGTTATTAATTATAATATCCCTTTACCCGTCAAAAGAATGCTTATTTTATTGACTCCACACAGTAATTTATTTTATTCCGTAAACCTTTCGTTAAACTCACATTTGTATGGCTTAAATTGGTGTGTAACCACAGCAGTATATTGAACACGCAAGACTACAGGGGAAAATATTTGGCAGCAGCTGTAGTTCGTAGCTATTTAATTTCTTCGTATCTAAGAGAATGGCCCTAACGGTGACGATACGGTTACAAACAAACCAACCTGTATATAGAAAATATGTATTGCCCTCCTTAATGGGCCCAGGCTCAAATCTGGTGTTCGTGAAACAAACACTTAATAACACACACATATTTAAAATCATGGAAGACTTAATTCTAATTTTAAAAATCTGGTGTGATACACTCACACAACTTCCTTTACAGTGATCTTATAATTAGCCAAAAATTTGATTTTTATTTTCTAAGCATTTGTCAAAAATTTTCAAAAATTGCAAATTTTACAAAAACGGTACAAAATAGAGAGTTAGTTAAAGAGACAATTTTTTCTAGAATTTTAAGCTGAATCAAAAAATTTAATAATATACCGGGTGTTGTATTTAAAATAGGAGTTAATAAAAAAAATAGAAAAAAACAAAAGAAACCCATTTTAGAAGTATTCAACTGGAAAATCACCTATCTCACATCAATACACATTAAAAATTTAGGTAATACAAATATAAAGTTTGAAAAAAATCGTTAGAGCCGTTTTTGAAAAAATCGAAAAAAATTTAAAAATCGCAAGAGTAAACACCTACTTCCGGTATGCGATTTTCTTTAAAAGCTTGCTGTCTCATCTACATAGTACATAAAACTTATATATGAAGTTTCAATGCCATACCTCTTTTTGTTTTTGAGATATTCTGTTCACAGACACACAGACAGACACACAGACAGACAGACACACAGACAGACAGACCAATGAAAAACAAATATGTTTTTTGGGATCAGCGGACTCTAAAACGTGAAGATCTGTTGAAAACTCAATTTTGGGGTGAATCCAATACTTCCTTTATCGTAAAAGGAAGTAAAAATAGGTAAGCTCTAGCTACCAGAAGGAAGAGGTATAAAGTGTAGGATCTACAAGCTCTGTAGAATCTATCCAGAAAATACAGTACATTATATCGTGTGTTCCAAAAAAAAAGCTCATTTAGGGTAGGCCATGGAAAGAACAGTAAAAATCTATGTCTATGTCTTAACTTAGGTCTGTAGGTGAATGTCAGATTGCATTTCGTTTATGAAATCATCTGTCACTGTGACGGGTAAAAGCTTATACTGCATTATGTTTAATTGTATCAAACAAAGCGAAAAATATGATGGTATGTACAAAACAACAACGAGTGTAATAATCATAACGGTCAATAAACATTATTTTGTTAAGTGTTTTGTATATTGTTAGGAGAATAGTTCAAGGTCAAGATGTAATTTAGTTCTCTCTGACTTATGGTACTTCATTTGCTTCGATGGGTATATATCAAGTTACGGCAAACTTCAATTTGATCATGGCATACTCCGAATGAGTTTTTCTTTAATACACGATATAATGTAATACAGTGTTAACAATATCCACAATAAAGCAACGCAATTCTGCAGCTTGGAAGGAGCAAAGTTGAGAGAGTTTTTGTCTACCTGAAGATTCTCTGGTGCAATGGAAAAGCTTTCTTCAGACCTGGATCACGATTTACCCACGAGAATGGTCGCCTGGATGGTAAAGATGACAACGATGGTCGCTGGAACGGCAGAGATGCGTAAATTTTGTGCTAGGGCGCCACTGACCCACGTAGATGGTTTCCGGAACGGCAAACTTGTAGGAATTTGGCGATTAACGTTAACTCACGAAGTTTCTCGTCAGCAGAACTGAAAATCCGCAGGGATGAGGAACAAATCCGAATTCCCAATCCGTTGTTGGCGTTCAACGAGACTGTAGTTTTCGTAGACACGGCATCTCCCACAAAATAAGCAGTTTAGAGTTGATTGCTACTATTGAAAGCTTTTTAAACTTTCACTGTGTTTTCCCATCGCAATTCTTGGGTGGAAGAAGACAAGTTTGGCTTCGTTGCCTGTCTGCTACTTAAATCTGCACCCCCGGACGTATTGTAGTGTGCGCTTTACGCGACAATGCTCCACTCACGGAGGAGTTCATACCCGTACGCATTGGAGTTATACCGGCGAAAAATTAACATAACACAAAACCTTGTTGCACAATAAATATCAGAATGTAACAACGATGATGCTAATAAATAAAAATACAAAATTTATTGCTATAAAAAGGGAAATCAAGCAAGGTCTACAATCTAAGTCTAGTATCTTCGGAGGAGATAGCGAACAAAGATACAAAGAGACCACCGATTTTATTTTATTGATACTCCACTGGAAAGAAGTGTATAAAGTGTAAAGATTAATTGCTGTAGACTCAAGCATCTAATGTTAACAGAAACGATATTGTCGTAATTTCAAAAAATCACAAAGATATACGAAAGCGATAAATGGGTTACACACAGCTTTATATGAAAAATACAAGCTGGATAGGGTATATGGGTACACATATTCAGGGCAAATAATAAAACGTAACAAGAATAATTAAACAACTAAAATATTAAGCAGAACCGGACTGGGAAAGGCAGCGGTTGGTAAGATGTCACTCTAAAAACTAAAAAGTTATGTTCTTCCGGTGCTAACATATGGGGCCCAAACATGAAATTTTGCAAAAATAACCTCTATATGATATCAAAGATACAAATAGTAGCTACGTTGTAGTTAATACTGACATAGTGACAATAAAACAAGTGTCATCGATGCGGTCGAACAATTTACTGTAACCATGTGAAGGAGAACAGTGCAGGACCACGATAGATGAAAACAAATGGGGCAGGGCTATGTTCAAGGTTAAATGACGCCGGAGTAAAGAAAAGAAAACAAAGAATCATCTTGCTTGTTTTTCCATTGCTAATTCTATATAATGCAAAATTGCAGGAACGGAAAAAAACTCTATTCAACCCGCTGTCATAATTATCCAAAATGTAAGTTCCTAGCATTTTTTCAAGTCTCAACGAAAAGCGAAAGTGGTCAGTTTAAGAATTTACGTTGTGCTTCATCTACTTACCAAAATTATACTGTTCGCAACACTGAAACAGCGATAATAGGGATAATTATATGTTTTTATATGGTGTGCATTGCTTCCCCACTACTGCCATATTGGAAGAAATGTCTACTGGGCTCGATGATTAAGCATCCTGGCTCAAGGATCGCTGTTTCGATACCCGCTACCGGTATTTTAAAAATGGCGATAAAAAGCCTCTGTAACTCCTTAGTCTCAACAAAATTGTAGTAGTATGGTTGTGCCTAAGGTACCTGGCTCTTCGCATTCATAGACCTTATTCAAAACAAACAACAACAAATGACCAACAGGCCACTCTTTATATTGAGCTAACAAATGAACCACTATAGGGAACTACTGTTGATGACCGATGACGACGAATGCGACTGCGACGAAGACTTGGGCACCGGGGAACACTTGTTGTTCAAGTGCCTTTTACAGGCGCAGCACAGAGATCTGATTGAGAGACGCTTGGTGGCAGCGGATTGCAATGGCCAAGAGATTTTGGGAATGTCGCGTCGCCGCGATCGAGCCGGAAGCCGAATGATGGCAAGTCCCAGTACTTCGAAAGTTCTTGGAAAAGATCTAAAAATGAGGGGTGGGTGACAATTGAAGTTTGATAAAGGGCGGAAGAGTAGTTTAGTTGTTGTAATTAAGAACATGAAGTATAAAGTATTGATCAAAATTCGAGTGGTTCGGACTAGTTGCGGTTAAGTAACTTAAGATTGAAATATTAATATTAATGTTAATTAATTGAGTGTGTTATAAAACGTGTTGACAGCCGGTCTAGTACCGAAAGTGGAGTACTGGAGCAACTGCATTTTTTTGCGATCAAAAAGTTGTAAAGTACGACAACAATAAAGTCTGGATATTTTTCGACGGCAACTAGAAAATGAAATTAAAAATTCGATTACTTATTGTTTTCTTTAACATAATGCTCTTGAAAGTTCCAGCTTAGTCCCATTTGAAACTGCATCTGCCGAATATTTATGGTTTCATGGCTTCACCTTGAGATGAAAGCCTGTTCTGAGCTTCAGCCACACCAATTTCAACTCATGTCGGCCGCGAGGTGTTAGATTTCCACCCATTACGTTGTAGCAACGGCGTCGCATTGTCTGTCAATTGCAGCAGTTACGCAACGGCTGTAGGCAATTTCGAACAGTGTCTCAACAAAACCATTAGACATGAAACAATAGCGCACAGGCAGCACGGTACATTTTCTCATGTAATGTGTAATATTTTCGCAAACGAATCCTGCAGCCTCTAATTGCAGGCTCGTTCGGGGCAGCCTTGCAGCACAATGCCCGTTTCGCAACGCTTTTAGATCGCCCGATAGGCGATTCCGTATCGCACGCATCGGCCTCGTCCTAGACTTGGTTTATTAGATTTTTTAATTGACCAAACATTCGCACGCTAATTCGGCTGGCTAGGAAACGGGGACGAGCTGCTCTTCTCAGACGGCCCATGACAATGTGAGAAGCAAAAGGAAAGAATTAATAATGCCACATATGGGCCTGGATTATTATTAATCAAGATTTAATGATCGCATACAAAAATGAAAAGGCAAACATATATTATGGCCATTAGTCAGTAATTATAAATGCATTATGAGACATTAAAGGGAGCGAACTCATACTCAATCATACGCATTTTTTTGTAATTTTAATGAGTCGTAGGTTAATCGATGTGTGCAGTTAATCTGTCAAGCGTCTATATTACTAGATATTTATGACGCTGCATTTTTCATAATGCCATGCAAAGTAACTACTTCAAAATGCCTTGGTAAACTGATGAATATGTGATTATAACCTAGCCAGCTATTAAATACACTCTGTTTGATTTTATGTGTCATCTGAATTATTGCACAATGACTAAACATGTTCTTCAGTCTGCTTGTTTTTCGAGAGTATAGATGGTTGAATTGGAAAAAAGCTCTATAATTTATAGCCGGCCATACATATCTAATCCATTTCAGGTATTTGAAAAAAGTGAATATTTGGATTTTCGTTTTCTATTTGCGTGCTTCCTTTTTGCAAAAATATTTTAATTACATTAGAACTTTCTTAAAGTAACTCTTTATAATTAAGTTTATAAAATTCTTAAAAGTTAATAAGATATTTCGAACTCTTCTGATGTCATATCAAGTCTGATATTTCTGTTTCTTGGTGTAGAGCATTCGATATTTTTTGCATTATATAGAATGAACATTGTACAAGTACATGTATCAGCTCGAAACCGTACAGATAAGAAGTAATCTTTAAGTTGTTAACTGCTTTAAACAGGGAAATTATCGTTACACACTAAGGTTATTATCGAAGATTTCATTGTAAAACTGGGCATCAAAAGGGCAACAAATCAAACTAACACTAAGAAAATGATTAACTCAACATTAGACCATTACAAAGGGAATAATTTTTACCAAGAAGAATTAAAATGGTGGCTCATCAAAGAACTAAGAAGTACCTGTATGGACAAGAATATCATATAAGGTATAACAGTAAAAATAGCAAAAGAATCTGCACAATCCAAAAGAGATAGCCTAAGAGATTAAAAAAGGGAGTAGCTCCGTTTACGACCTGAAACAACCCTGAAAAAGTGCTCAGGAGCTTAGTGAGATGGACAAGGATCGTATTCTTAAAAATCAGGGGAGCTAGCTCACTATAGTCAAAAGCATTATAGCTGAAAGGATATGGGCAGAGCCAGTGGCTCTGGATACGGGTAGAGTCCCTATATTAATCGAGTACCGCAATTGATTGCGCCAGTGTTTTTATTTTGGGAGCAAATATGGCGGATACACTGTAAAATCATAGAAGATCAAGGTCGTCGACACATTGGCTCATATGTCAACAGCTGTGCGTGTGTCAAATAATTCAGTTCGAATTCGAAGTTGTGCTTATACTTCAGTGTTTCTTGGTTTTTTGTACAAGTTCAGTGCACATTTCATATTTTAAAAATTAACAAGTATTAATTATAATTGCCCCTTAGAGCAAGTATTTGTGAAGTAAGTTCAGTTTTACTTTTGCATTTTCCATTAACGTAAGTGACTTTTATCAATGTGCATCATAATTTTGTTTCAGGCACATTTTAAAGAAAATCAATTTGAATCTGAAAGAACTGACAATAAGAAATTATTAAAATGGAACTCCATTCCCACCTTTACAGCAACACATTTTTACAGCCCTCCTCAAAGAAAAGCGGGAATACGTACTGTTTTTTAGCTGAATCTTATCCTTCTGTAAGCCCTACTATACAATCACGTGACATTTAAGTCACTGTGGTAGCTAAGTATGAAATACGAATTATGTAAAGGGTATATTATGTATAATGAAAATTATTTTATCTACTCCAGTGGGATAAGTAACGCATTACGTTACTCATTTGACACTATTTCAGTTAGGTAATGAAGCTCATTACACCACTCAGTTATGTAATAGTTTCATTACGCAACTGAGTTGTGTAATGACTTCATTACCTAACTGAAATAGTGTCAAATGAATGACATAATGACATTTGCCTACTAAAATATTTTTGAAAATGACAGATCTGACATTTATCTTAATGCACTTTTCTCAATTTTAGGCCGTCGTAGATAAAATTTTGTACAATACATGTGTGATAATGCATCATTAATATACTTGTGTGCTTACATAACTCGTGCTACGCACTCGTTTGTAACTTACACACACGTATATTAATGATGCTGTTATCCTACTTGTATAGTAAATAACTATTATAGGTTTCGAAACTCAGGAAGTCTGAGATTTAAATAGTGCTGGAAATGAGGAATACATTAGCAATTTACAGTTTCATAGCAGCAGTAAAAGCATTGCAATGCGTGTCCTTGCGAAAATGACTGTACAGTCAGATGTATTATATTAAAGTGTTATGTTCAAGAGTAAAACTTTTACAAACAATTTGCATGTTTCTGTTTAATAGCAATAATAGTCATTTACTTAAGTTCATTTCTTAAGATCTACTATCCCAAAATATTTTTATTTTAAAGGAGCGCCACTAATGTCAAATAATTGTAACATAAAAATCCTTGAAAGTAGAATTAGGTAGGTACTACTTATATACATATCATCGTTTAAATATATTGTACTTGCTTGTATACAACTTAAAATCAGTAAACACAGATCTAAACTTCAAACGTAAAAGAATTACTACTAAAAGCTGTAGGTTATGAAATGCTAATTGTTAAAGAAACTAAGTAGTATTATACTACAGCTTCTTTTTCCCTTGTGTAGTGTAACTCTTTTCTAATATTATCGTTGATGTGCATATTTGCTTTAAAACATGAAAAATACACTGTAATTGAACACGTCGCGTCTCCTTGACATTTTAAGTTTTCCGCCTTTTTCTCGGAGCTGGGAAATATTTACGTATTCATCTCTAGGATTTAGACCTACCTTGTGTCGTAATCTATGGAGTAGCTTCTCTGACTTTAAATACGAGGACCTGCGCTGCTCTTTACAAATTAAAATCATACAGTAATAATCTCTGAAACGTTTGTGTGATGTGGTATAGCTTAATACCCAACAAACAGCTTGAGATAATACAGTAAATTTAAGACAATATTTGTAAAAATGCATTTAAGGATCCAGCTGAGAGCAGAACAATGAAAGGTAAGCAAACAATTCTAAGAATTCTACTTGCTTCTGACGTCACGTTGCCCGATAAGCAAAATCGCTGCCAGATGTTTGCCTGTGAAGAAGTTCCACATTGAAGAACCATATTGATTCACTGGTGCAGATCGCGTACGCGCTAGGGCTGCGTTGGAATGATACAAGAGTTTAGATATGTTTGATCGGAAATTGATGTAAAATGCATCGGTACTCAACGAGATGTGATCGGAATTTCAGATGGGCTGAGCGTTGAGGAGCTGCATGTATCTGACAAGAAACAGCAAAAAATACAGAGAATCACTACAAAGATCAATGAAAGAATCGAAAGTGATATGAAGCAGTATCTATAACATCAGCCACATAATTTTTCTAACGATTGAAAATCACTCCGAGTACTCAGAAAAAAATTCATAAATATGAAAGACGTGACAATAGCGCTTCAATTAACTTGCATTGGAACTACTCAATGTTAACTAAGAAGTAATACTGGGGGAAACAATGAATAAATTGATAGATGTCTTGAAAAAAGAATAGAGAATTGCAAATAACGGAGGGACTTCTATTTAATTACGAAAAACGTTTGAATGGAGAAACATCGAAATAGTTCTGATCTTACAAATTGAGATAAGAGTAATCTGGTACAAGCCAATTTGTCTACTCTCCATGGTATTTAAGCTGCTATAGAAAATGCGCTAATAGATTTCGAAAGAATTGTATCATGCTTAACCATTTACAAAATCCTGATAGAGACGATCACTGTATGTAACTTACCAATGTATCTAGTTTCTGTCGACTACCAAAAGGTCTTTGGTTCTGTCGATCACTTATTAGTAATAGAATCGTTGAGGAATGTTAATAGACTGGATATATAAAACATCAATAAAAGATATATATAAAATCCCAACATTTACAGCTGCATTACAATAGAATATTAAACATTTCAAATTATAGATAAGAAATCTCGAAGGAGAAACTTTCAACGATCAAATTATATGGTGTTACTGTCAGAAATAAAATAATTATTCGAATAGGTAGTAGTCGAAATAATTATACTTGAAAGGATAAGGGGTGACCTTAGATAAGGGGATAAATGGGCGCCACATGGTGCATATGCTAGTGATCTGATGGAGATATATCAATAGTATAATGTTACTCGGCAATGGCAATAGTATAATGTTACTCGGCAATGGGAAGTATCTGTTCAGCTGTAGTATTTAGACCTATCTTGCGTCGTCATCTAAGGAGTAGCTCGCCTGACTTCAAAATGCACTACGCTTTACAAATTAAAATAATTACTTTGAACAAATAAAATACTGGAAAACTAAAAAAAAATACTAAAAATATAAGGATCTACTTTTAATATCTTTGTAGCGGAAGTGTTACCATATTCACAATTCTGCGCCAGTAGGTTGTACTGCACTTAGTTTAATTTAAATAAGGATTGCATGCGAATAGTTGATTGGGTCTAATACAATATAAGACTAAATAGCCAACTATTAGAGAGATACGTGCTAATCCCTGCAAAATAAGTAACATAGATTATAAGACTGTACACTACATGATTTTTACACAATTGCAAGCAATTTCAAAACGTGTTTACCCTGATATGGTAATTAGATAATTGCTTCACGAGGAAAAGATTGTCAAGTTCGCTTTTACTGTAAATAACCAATCCTACAAAGACCGGTAAATATACATGGAAAATAAAACTGCGTAGGTACATTTACAACATATGAGGTATTCGAATTAAGTCCAGTATAACTGCTGAAGTAAATATTTTAGAACTTTATCTTCAACACACTGCAGTTGACTGGATACTACTCAAATTTCTTCTTCTAATAGGAAATCTAAAAGCAATAAATATTCTGGTGTAAAAATATGGTACTGAGGAAAATCCATAAGAACTGAAATCTCTACCTCAGTTGTGATTATTCATTGTGGTGAGAAGTCTTATGATTATTTATTGTGGTGAGAAGTCTTATATGCTTTATGTAAGAATTCAAGCATTTTTTACAGATGCTGTCTTAGAATTTAATTTTAAATGATTCAACGTCCAAGCCCCTGGGAATCAGAAATTTGCACTAGAAAAAGCCATAAAAGTTGTGGTGAAGAGACTCATGTACTGTATATGGTAATTTATGAAATGTTTTACAAATGTCATCTTAGAATTTAATTTTGAAGGATTAAATGTTAAAGGCCCTGAGAATTACAAATCGTGTATACTGGAAAATGCCATGAAAACTAAAAACTCAACTTCTTAATGGTGACTCATTGCGGTGGAAAATCTTAGGCACTTTAAATTGTAATTCATGAAATCTTTTACAACTTCTATCTTGTAATTGGATTGAACGTTAAATAAATTGCCAAAACACATATTGTTTTAAAATTCTACGTTGTTATATGCAAAATATGAAATTTTTAGGATCTCATAATGTAACAACATAAAGAAATATCTTAAAATTAATAAATTCGAACACTTTACAAAGTGTAGCCTTATATTTGTACTATCAGGGCAATAAATTACAAGTGTGAAAGTTTCTAAATACAAATTAAATGATTTCGTAAATAGTTGACATTATGGGAAAAATAAACGAGCTTTATGTAGAACTTTAGATTTGACGAATATTAAAAATTATTTGGTACGCATGAGTTATATAATTTTTCGAAATACTATTTGTAACTGTTGCAACTATTTGATTAAATCTGAAGTTTAGTTTCTGAAAAGCAAAAATAGTGACATAATTTTAATAAAAAAGTTTATAAATTTTCAAAATATATAATAAATATATGTCTTTAGCAATACAATTTAGCCAAATTTAGCGTTTTTATTTATATACATTTTAATTCTGCATTTTCAGCATGCATTAATGTTTTTATAATTTTTTTTTCAACCAGACCATAACACTTTTATTAAGTAGATTTGCGAGTGATTCAAATCTACTCAACAAATTAACAATCGTTATTATTGCACTTTGTTATATTGGGAATTAGAATGCTACACTCATTGTGCTGGAGATAATATTTGAGAGTAATTAAAATGCTGCACGGTCAATTACAAGGTCAGCAATTCGCTGCCGTTGTACGGTTCTTAAACTCAAGGTGTCTCCCTTAAGCAGTAACTTTTTGTTGGAAGTAGCAAGGATTTGAAATTATTGCATTGCATTGCACAAATAACTTCTAGCAAAAGGGGTAGGCTTCATGGTCACTTCTTAATTTGCCATCTACTAATTTCCTATAAAACCAGTTCAAATTAACAGGAAACAATCTTGTAACATGTACCTTTTTTTAGCAACGTTATTCAACTAGGAAGTTTGAGGATAACAATGTTTTAACGGCAGTGGAATATTAATACGTTACCAACATTTTCTGTGGAGAAATTAGCTGATTTCTAATAATACCAACATTAAACTTGCTAGTAAACGATTTATTATGGATAATCATCTTCAACTAAAACAATACTTTAGAGGCAAATTTCTAACCTTGATTGATATTTATCTGCGGTAAATCTTTCTCCGTGTTTTATAAATGTTCACGATTATAAATTATATTTATAATTTGTGGAGTTCCCAAACAAGATTGATAAAAATAATTTACGACGAGTAATCGAGCTAAAACTGCACACAGTCAGCTTTAGTGGGACACAGGCGGGAATGATTCTATCTAAGTCAATTCTGGTAAAACGTATAAAGTTTGTAATAATAAATTAGTGGAGGAAACTAAATCATATACTCTCCCCTTATAGGTAATGGGGGTTCCTTAACTGAGAAAGAGACAGACGGCCATGGCGTCGAAAAGGAATTGAAATCTGGCAGCTGCAAAGACTAACCTTGACCCCACCTTAATTCGCTCATAAATTCATCTGCATACAGTTGTACATAATACAGGCAAACACAATGGTAGAAATAAAAACTATATATGGCCCTCTATTCAATTTATTGCTAGTGAAGGAAATGAAATAGCGGTGGTATCACTGGTTACAAGTTGTGACTTATCAAACCTATTATGTTGGTCACAATTCAATCGGCGTACTAACAATGTTCACTGCGCTTCCTGGCGGGGAAAAGCTCAAAAATGGTGTATGTGAGGCCAACACTCGCATATTATACCCATATAAAGCAGCATCAGATGTAATTTCAAATACAAGCAATTTTAAAGGTTTAGGTAGATAACGTGCAGGAACTAAACGATCTGCAGAAGCTATAGAGAAAAGAAGGCTTAAAGTACTAAAGTTTAGAGAGCTCCCAAATGTTTACTTGATGCGACATAAGGGGCTATCATTAGATCTGGGGTCCAAACTGACCCCCGTAAGGTCTCCTGGACGGCGAAAATACCGGAGTTTGACCTGCAGCACGGCTGACTGGCGGAGAGAGCCACCGGCACGATAGAGGTGCTGGAATGTGGCAATAAAAGTTGGCCGAGCGTAGTCGAAAAATCCACAAAGGTTGCGCATTCAAGTGTTATGCGAATGTAAGAAGCGAGTCCGAATTTAATCGTTTGTTGGTGGTCGACGATACGTGGCCTCTAACAGAGCAACCAGTTTGAAGTTTATGAAGATCCGGTTAAAGACCGGCAATGCCACTATGGCAGAATTTACTAACTTCAAGTACGTTCACATCGTACTACCTAAAATTAGGCCACGTTCTCTAACACACACGTGCAACCACTTCTTCAAACAGCCATTCAACGCTAGGTGGTATTCGGGTCTGAAGGGTAATATTCAATGACAAGAGAGCATTAGCAGTCCCCTATGGCATGATTGACACATGAAAATGGTTACTTGAAAGGCAGAAGACACGAATTTAACCTGGAGTGCGACTGACCAACGAAGAGGGTCGCCGCGAAGTAGAAATGCTGAACCTGATGGTAAAAGTTGATGCAATGGAGTAGAGACACTTATCAGGACCACATATTCAAGTGCTGTGCAAGTGCACGAAGTGAGTCCAAATTTAATTGTTTGTTGGTGGTCGATACAGTTCGGTATTACCCAATATTTGGTTAAGCAAAATAAAAATATGCCGAACCCTCTCGAGCTAGTCTAAAGAAATGCATTGGAACTTTTAAAATTAGATTACTTCCATAAATTACAAAATCACACTCATTACCCAAGAATTGGTTAAGCAAAAAAAAACTAATAAAAATATGTCGGACCCTCGCGAGCTCGTCTAAAAAAATACATCGGATCTTTTAAAATCAAACTACATTTCCATACATCACAAAATCACACTATGAAGCTTATCTGGTTATTGGAAATCGTATAATTCCGGTTAATAGAATATTTCGTGCAAGCGGAGTAAAGACTTTAAATATCCAGCGCTTTGGTTCAAATCAAGTACTTAATACTGGTTACGTTTAAGTATAAAAGTGCTTCAATTAATCTACAAACAAGCATACGAATGCACATTGCACCAATAAAGCTCTAAATTGAAGCAATACTTGCGGCCCACGGGTGTTTCAACACGCAGCCAGCATTGCACGCTAATGTGATTATTTTATAAACAATTTTTCTCGAGACAAACACGTTCCTTCAGTTCCTGTGCAAACAGCGGCTCGTTAGCGATCTAAGGTCGTTCGAAGATTTTTGTGAAACGTCCACGCGGACACGCCCTTAGATATCGCAGGTTGAATATTGAATATGTTTATCTAGTATTGCAAACAGCCGTGGGCAAGCCGTTTTTCCCCTGGGTAGTAGCAATTGCACGCAAGTTACTCCAGCGAACGGAATTTTTCGAAGCGTATATACAGCGTTATTCCGTCTGTTCGCTCCTAGTCTCCGTCTATCTCTGTCTATGGTTTTTATTCTGCAAGTCATAGTGCTGGCATCGCCTGACTGATTCTTTCGTTTCATAATGGTTAGTTCTTCCAATTTTTCTAAAGTTTAGGAACCTCTTCCGGTTCATACAATTTCAATCATATTGTTTCTATCTTTTCTATAGTTAGCTTTTAGACATCTATACTTCTTAGTTCTCACCTGTTCCAATCTCAACACTCTTTATGACTTCTTAAATAGTCCATCTTCACTTTGCTCATTTCAACATTGATAGTGTAAACTTTCCGATCGCGATTGTGCGGTCTACTGGTTCAACAATCGACCTTCTGATGTGCTTCCCACCATACTTAGTTAAACTATTTGACTTAATTCTATTCTACTTTGAATGTTCGCATTCCTTATTCCATCGCCTGGGGTCATTAAGTGCCAAACTATTTATTTTTTGTACTTGTTTAAGTGATTCGTAATTTGAAATAGTAGAACAAGGTACACTACCTATTAAAATCTGCAAGCTTTTAAACTTGATAAATAAGCCAAAAACTCACTCCAAAATGCCAAAATATAGAGAAACAGGTAATTATCCAAACTACGAGAGTTAATTAAACGAAATAACATTTTCAGATGGGCCTAACAATATTGAGAGACATTATTCGTGGAAAGTTAAGAAAAGAAATCCAAACCAAACGCATGATTGCTTCTACAACCTAACGTTAACGGTGGCAGCTAAAATTACATATTTCTTTTTAAATTCGCATAGCCATTAAGTAGCTTATAGCAAAAACTAAGGTAAGTTGGGTCGCTATAGCTAACGTTAGTAAATAAAGCTAAAAATTTTAAAATAAACGTAACACCAACCATAATGTTGATATAAATTTTATACCATTGGCGTCCTGAGTGAAAACGGGATCGTTAGGGAGACGAATGTATTCATACTGTTTTGTCAGCCACTTGACAATTTTGTGATAGCATTTTTCCATTCCTGAATGACTTACTGTAAACAGTTTTGGCATAGAACAGAAAACAGACTAACAACATCCTTGTCTCAATCCGTTTGTTGGTTTAATAGCTCTGTTTTACTTTATAGAGCTCATTGTGTAGTAGAGTCGTAAGCATTCTTGCAAACTATGAAACCAATATGTCGTTCTATAGGATCATTATAAATGATTGTAGGCCTAGAGTGCGTGTGAGAGCTGTGAGGATATTTTACCCAGCCTTCGTCTGGCCTCGTTGAAACATGTGTGTATCGGATGTCAGTTTTTGGCGCGAGTATGAGCGCCCCCTCCTCTTTTGCTTGCGTCGCGTGCTTGTGTTTAGAGAGGATTCTAACGCTAGCTTCCAGGAAGGCAACAAGTGATCGTTGGTTCCGCTATATTCGCTGCAATGTCGAAATTAAGTGAAACTGTGTGGGCGTTATCGGTCAAGTTTCTGGAAATTTAAGTGACGATTTGTGTAGTTATTAGGCGAAAAGTTCCTCTTATCACGGAGTTGGTAGCTTCGAATAATGCTCGTGGGCGGATTAGTTATGTGGAAATCTCTGTTTGAGGCTAATTTGGTATATTGAAGTTTCGTTTATCATCTGGAACCCTTGCCATATTGTTACGAACTTTGTGTTACCCCTTCTGGGGATGTTAACGTCGTCCAGACCCCTTTCGTCGACAGCACTTCCCTGGGCTGTGCCGCAGTTTCTTCAAGCGTCTTGGGCGCAGTTGCTTAGGAACGACCACCTGCAGCTTCGTTGGACGTCGAGTTCCAGTTACCCGGACATCTTAAGGTACCGCATTTTTATAATAGTTTTATAGCGCCCAGATTACAGTGAGTTAAGTGCTTTATTGAAATGTCGCCCATTTTGCGTATCGTTGCTGTCAATTTTTAATTTACCGTTGTAACTGTTGTAGCTGTTGTCAGTACGCTGAATTGCACATTCGCCGTCAGTTTTAATGTTAATGATTAGCTTAACGTCAAATCGCTATTTGAGCCGCATTTGGTTGTTTACCGTCAATTTTTATTGTTTATGAGCCAGTTCCTTGTATAATTAATGTTGTTACCCCTTGCGAGTCATTTATATTATTTGTTATCAAGTTTACCACATGTTTACTTGCTTTTTTTAATATAGTTTGTTTTCAATTAGCTGTGATTTTCTTTCTAATGTTTATGATATTTGTGTGTGTTTTATTTTGTAAAGAGTTTAGAAAGCTGCAAAGAGTTTCCCGCCGTTGTTCGTAGTTCCTTCGACCAAGCCGTGCCAAGGTTGAAATTAGAAGGTGTACCCATTTGCTTCCGCTTTTCTCAATATGCTCACCTGTGTATTTCCTCTATTAGGAAAGTGGTGGCGCTTTGGCATCTAACATTTGCTTTCTTTTAATAGGCCGTTGCCCTGTGTATTCTTGTAATGGACCACTCCCATCTCCTTGAGTGACGCCGGCACCTCTTTTTGTTACAGGTTGGGGCAGCGGTCCTGTGTAATTCTTTCCCGATTTAAGTCATTTTACTCGCTACTCATTTAGCTAATTATATCGTGTTGTAACGTCCCGTTTATGTTGTAACAAACTGACGCTTTGTCTTAAAGTCGAGTTTAAGCTGTAACAGAATCCCGTTTTAATGATTGTGTCCCTGTATTCTATTTGAGTATGACATGTCTGTATATGCAGTATGTACTCTATACACACATAAGTGCACATAACAAATTAAGTTTTTAGCGTTATAGAAGTGAAATATTCGGTAAGCAATTATTTGCTTGAGATCTACTATTAACAAAATTTTCACACGTTAAAATTCATCACAGCAGCTTATGCTGTGCTAAAACAATTACGTATAATAAACAGGACAAACATTTGTTTCCAAGACACTCTCGACCTACAATCATATAGAATCAAGTTGCAAATCTTTAGCTGTTCTCCTTTTCAATAGTTGTACTGTAAATAAGTTGTGCATACGTTATGAATACGCCTTCAGCTTCAGGTCTGCTAGAATATTCCTTGTATCTGTTGATATGCCCTTTTCCAATCTGAAGGCTTTCTTACTTTCTTTCTAGAGATGTTGAATTGTTGTTCTCTCATCTTCTTGCTCATTGGTATTAATTGTGTTCTACTTTCATGTAAGTGCTTTATAATATTGCTTTCTTTTCTAATAGTATCGGTTTTTATGAATCGGTATACTTCTGTGGTCTGGGATTCGCCAAGCATGTTGTCGGCCTCACCACATTTCAACTAGTTTTCCTGCTCTTTAATTTTATTATCGTTTGCCACTTAACTATTTTTGGATCTGTTATAGTTTCGGACGTTCGTATAAATAGAACGATAAAAACTCACTCTATATAGTAAATACTTCGTTTCAGATACTTCGAATTATGGACGCTCTGAGAAAGATTTCCATGGTAACCTTGTTGAATATGGTAGCGTAGTGGGTAGACGCTTCAGCCTAATGTTGCATTGTTTTACGACCGCTTATTTCTCATTCTAGATGCCGTCTTAGTTAACATCGACTATTGTATCATAATTCTATGTATTTTAAACTACATGTACGAGTGTACTTCTTTTATCTGTTAATTTCTTGACATTTCTCAGTCAAAACTTTCTCGTTCTCCATTTTCTTCAATTTTTTTCTGCTAATAGTTGAAGATTTATTACAGAAGTCAATTATAATTACGACAATAATCATGTTTATACCAAACATACCACTAATCTGTGTTGCAGTGCCCGAGTATTACAGGATGATCACAGCGTTTATACGATTTGAGAACCCACAAAATTCAATCCATCTCGGAATGATTTTGCACCAGCTAACTGCAGTCGAGAAGCGTGGGTTTATTAGCAATAGAACTGTAGGCTCATGATAGCTCAGAATAAATATCCAAAAGCGCCACTTAAATGACCAATAAATCCTTAAACTACGAAACGGAGGGCAATCAATTTATTTAGGAGATGTTCTTAGCGGCTCTTCGTAGGCATCATCTGGAATACCTTATAACCTTCTTGAAAGTTACCGTACTTCAAAAGAGAACAACGTGAGTAAACACGGAAATATTTAAACAGATCTGTCGAATGCTCAAAGTCGCTTATTTCATATTTTACACATAAGAAAAAGGCAACGTAATACTAACCTAAGTAGCGTCACTGTGTATATAGTCTAACTTCAAAATGATTAGACACCAGCAAGAGCCGGTTTCAAATAACGAACGAGGACTGTAAAGTGGATCTTAAATTAGCTATAATATAACTCTACAGCGCAGAACTTGAGTAAACTCAAACGTTCGAAATGAAAGATTCACTTACAGATAATCTAACGCACTGATCGATGCGCTGTTGTTGCGTTCGGTTAACATACGTGCAATGTCTACCTGATTAGCATCTTACAGTGCCTTAGGACTCGGTGATGGAATCCGTGACTGAACGGTGCGGTCGCTAGCACTTAGAGGGTGATAGAGTTAACCTCTTCTTGGAGAAGGTATCTACGCCGGGTTCGAGAGATGGCTGAATGACGATAGAGTAGCCAGGTACTCGTCTGTGCGGCGATAAAATGGCATACTTGAGCGGAGGCTTTGCGAAATACATACCACGACACAAACACACAACACCCCGCTATTTTAAAATACGTTGGTAAATCAACATCAAATCCGACATTCAACCGTTATAGGGATGGCACCCTTAATAAGGAACACCGACTATGACTACGTCATATTCTTTTCCGGCACGGTACGTTTTCCTCGCTCGAGCGTCGAGAGCGTAAATCAATAATACTTACGTTTGAAATATTAAACCCGGACTGAAGATGCACAAGTTGGAATTTCCAATCACTTGTAACTCATGCCCCAGCATAAGGCAGAGCGGATAAAGGTAAATTCCATCTAAAATAGGGTATAGAAATATCAGTTCCACCATAACTGGCGTTAAAATTCAAAATATATTATCAGAGTGTCATATTGTTGGTGCCTCATAACATGACCGCCATAAGTACATACTTGCAATATGTATTCAGAGTTTTGCTTATTAATTCTTGTGCTAACGATTACAGTTTTAGTCTTCCTAACGGTTAAACCCACGTTGTGGTTGAGTGTTGGCATTAGCGTTGGCAACTAATTTTGAGATTCTGCAGTTACTACCGCATCGTCGGCGTGCCACCACTTTATTCATTATTGCGTCTTCAGTTCAGTTTTCCAATTTTGTTCTAGTAATATGTTCAAGGTATGCATTGCATAATATTGATGACATGATAACAAAACGCATTCTTGTCCAGCCCCACGTTTGACCTGAATATGAGAGAAACGAGTTCGAACTCAATCAATCGTTGGGGTCCGACGGGACACCGCAAGAAAAGTATCACTTCAACCACTTTTTCATCCCTTAAAATTACGTAATCGAGATTGGAGACTAGCACACGTCTGGCCTCTTTGCATGTTTTCAACCATAGCAAACGGAAACCTTCTTTGGCTTTCAGCCAAAATAACAAAACAACAACAATAAAGCGCCCAATTCGCGCCAATAGCGGCAGCCCTGGTGTTTGGAACTAAGGGTGCGGTATCTCTTAGGCATGTGAAATTTTCGGCTGTTATAGGATCCTCACTCGAAGCCTAATTATACTTTGTTTTTTTTATTGCTTAGTTAACTTCTTAGCATAAATAACCAATATAATACTGAGATAGAAGGAAATGTTGATTGGTGAGACTGGAACTGTCATGGCGGCTGAGTTCTCCATGCCCGCAAGAGGCGCTGTTGTTGCATGTTCTGTCAAATTGGTTGCATGATCTGTCAAATTGATTGAAAACTTCAAGTTATTTCCAAACATTCCTTAAAAACGCTGCGTGATCAACTAAAATAAACGTGTTTGTGTGTTTTTGTTCCTGTGTTGTTCAAAAGAAAAGTTGTTCTCGTTAATTATTGTTGCTTGTGTTGTTTCTTGTGTCTGTTTAATTTTTATTTACTATAAACTTTCAATTCTGATTTTTCGTTCGTTTATAAGTTTTGTTTGCTCCAAGTTATCAATTAAAGACATAATGGGAAAGTCTGGGTGTGCAGTTTTTAATTGTATACCTAATAAATATGATTCCCGTCATCAGTTTCCAGACCCTATGAAAAAACGTGGACTATTTCTACTGTGGCTTCATCTTGTAAGAAATGTACGATTACAGAGTGAAGACCACCAATATATTTTCAAAAATAAGCGAATATGAAGCAAACACTTTGTCAAAGAAGATTTTTTGAAAAACACCACAATTAAAAAAGTTTTACGCAGTGATATCGATGTTTACCCTAAGTTGTTTTTGCCTCAACATTCAGGTAGGTGTAGATTCTTTTGCTAAATATGAATTGTTGCATAAAAGACCATTTAAAGTATCTTAAAATCTTTAGATGAACTACGTACTGCTCTTCATCTTATGTGAGTGGACACCGACATGAATTGTTTGATTATCGCGTTAATCCCACATATAATAAAACACCACTCCGAAAATTCAATAATCCTACGTCATCTCAGACCGTAGAAATAGTAGAGCATCCAATGATTCCTGATTGTTGCAAGTCCCCCATGAAGAGACCTGATAACGATGCAAATGGAGCACCCCCAGAAACACCCATAAAGAAGAAATGCAATAGTGAGCGTTTCGAAAGAAGCTTGGGTAAGCAAAAGAAATTTAATCGTTGCTATCTCTAAGGTCCCGTTTGTGCCGCTCCAGCATTTCTTATAAAAAGAGAGTAGATTGTGATCGACTTTATTCTGTACATGTTCTCGATTATATAACAATAAATTTCTGAGTCAATGAATACAGCATTCCAGTCACATATTTTGTATTGCTCTGATTGTTATAAATAAACCCTTTTTTCAAGTAATAAACTGTATGCACAAAACTGATGGCATCAGCTTGACTTCAAAAAAGCAGTTTAGGGTCTACTCTATTTTTTCCTTTGCACTGTCTTTGTAACTGAATAGCTATAAAGGGCTTCTACAGATTATTTTGACTTTTATTGTTCCAGATCGTGGAATACTGTGTGGTCTAGGAGTGAACAAGATGTTGGAATTGTGTCCAAGAGCAAGAACCTTACCTATATAAACAGGCGAGTTACTACAGAAGAAGAGCAGTTCGATTAACCAAGAGCAAGTTGAATTTTAAAGAAAAATTGAAAACAAGTGAAATGTACAGCCGAGAAATATGCTTCACTAATTTGGCAAAGGATTTAAATTCTACAGCTTACCATTTTATTAAAAGGCAAATTGAGTGCATCGGAAAGAAAGCAAAAGGATGAAGATTTGCTTTAGAGGACAAAATGATGGCTATATTTGACGCACTTAAAGAGTGCTACCAAAAGGATGAAGCCAATAAACAAATATTGTGTTCTCCTCTTTGATGAAATGGCGTAGAACCAAGTGTTCACTACAACCAGTTCCAGGATCAAATCGAGGGCTTGGAAAATTGCGGATCGCACAAAACCAGAAACAGCGAACTATGCTCAGGTATTTTATTTCATTTGAAAACGCAGACAAATTTAATAATCTCGTAAAAGCGCGTGAATATGGTGGAAAAAATGTAACCAGATTGTATATTGTAACTACCAACTTGTGAGTTCTATAACAAATTGTTATAATATTATACGACATATTATAGCTCAGAAACCTGACAAACAAGAATTGTTACATTACGTTATGAAGACCATTAAAAGCAACGTTAAATTTGATTTCATCCCATGTGAACATTCAGCTACACTTGAAGAGAAGATTATACGAAATTTTAGCAAATTAGTTATTTTTAATTATTGTAGTGGCATTAACCGTATTATATCTGGTAAAGGCGAGCGTTCAGGTAGCACAAATGTTGTGTCAGTATTGATTAAGCAGGCAAAAGATAAGTGGGAAAAGAGAAAAAAATACAGAAATAGTACGTATTCAACATGTAATAAGTCAGGTTACTGATTCATTGATTTATTTGTGTTATTGCAATAATTACATCTTGTTTACACATATCAAGTTAAAATACATTTTTTTCACAAATTACAAACGCATACAATAAGTGCACTTTGTACTCGATGTATATACACATACACCTATAAAGGGCATGTTTAATTTTAAATTTTTTCTTTAAATTTCTTCAGTGGGAGGATCTTAATAGATTCCAGTAATTTGTTATCAAAGTTAGGGCCATAATAATTGAGACCTTTAAGCATAATTATATTCTTATTATTATTTGTACGGTTCCTAGGGTTAATTATAATTTCCAATAAGTTTTTGGATTGTCACTGTATTTTATAATTTTGCTACTGTAATATTTTTTTGCGTATCTTATCTGATTCCTGTATGTTATTACATACTTGTATCTGATTTTTTAAGTTATGATTAGGAAGTTGTGTAAAATGCAAATGTTCTCTAGATGTAAGCAATTCTGGAGTAAACCATTTATTTTGAAGTTTATGTTTGCATAAATTAAGTGGAGGTTTTGATTTCTGAAATTTTACCGCCTAAACTGTTGAGTTCATTTTTCTTTGTAAATCACCAGAAGTCTAAGACATAGACACGAGACGTATGGCAATCAATACTGTATGGATTTAGGTAGAAGTAAAAAGAAAAAGTTGTAATAAATAGTGTTTTTCAATGCAATAAATATTTTACAGCTCTTCCACTCGTTTTTCCTCTTTATTTTGAACCAAAAGGTATTTTTAATGTCTTATTTGATTTATTTTTTAAAACTTATTTTCCCTGATACATAAGTTTTGAAAACAGAATCAGGTAACCATTAGAACAAGAGTTTTTGTTCTTAACTGATGTTCCTTGTTTAAATTTCCCGCCATTGGTTCTCCATTGATACGAGAGGGCGCAACTGACGATGTTCCTTTAAATTATACGGCAGATGTCATTCTATTACTTTTGGGTTTTCTATGCTTCTTAGATCATTATGTATGGTCCCTTATTCGACGTTATTTCTGAACCTTGTGATGTATCTTCTTAACATCTTCCTTTGTTTTTAATTGTCTAGTTCGATAATGTTTTTGTCATTAACTACGACTGCTTGTCGCTTGGGTTTCTACAATCCTGCAATTTACTTAATTTTTATGTGCATTTATCTATTCTTATCTATCATTTACAACTTTTCGTATCTTTTGCTTAACAATTTATTTTGTTTTGTCTGATTTTAACTTCAATGTCTGTATTTAACAAACTGTTTGTGATTTCTCTGATTTCTATGATTTTCTTCGCACTCATTGTGTATGACTTTCTCCATGCCTTCATCTGGCACTTTCCGACTTATTTTCTTCTCTTGCTTCGACTACAGCTTACTTGAGGCAATATATTTTCCACCAAGTGATCAATATTACTGTAACCTTGTTTGATTACTGTTGCTGCACTATGTAGCTGTTCTTCTACATATTCTGGGTAATTTTGTTTGTATTTTGCATTGTGTAGTACATATAAGTTTTATTCTCATCTCTATTGATATGGGATCATAATCGGAATTTTAGTAACACCCAAAGTAAGATTATGCTTTGAAAACTCCCTTTCTGTTCTACTGTTGGCCGTAATGGAATGTATTTAGTTTTCTATGACATTAACATATTGGGGAGATTTCGAAGTACATTTTTTTTAATTGTTGGAATCACGTGTATTTGTGGTCATTGGCTTTCTGACAAAATATTTACTGATGTATTCATAATAATCCGTGAGCCCCATATCTGTCCACTTCGACCTTCTCTCACTTTGGTGTTGCAGTCACCCATGCAGATATTTGTTTCATCCTTCCTAGTAATTTTCTTGACATATTTTCCATCTTTATCGAAATCGGATATCAGATTTGTCTTCAGTTGGAACATACACTTGTATTAAGTTAAGTAATATTAAAAGATAAACCAGTTAATACGTTATATAATGCTTTACCATGATGACCCGCTCTTCGATCTGAGGATTGTGAATCAGAAATACGACATTGGGGAAGGCAAGGCGATTAGCGGTCCGTTTCATGTGGCATGTGGTCATACACACTCGCTCACAAGCGTACGTCACCCAAATGGCATAGCCAAGCATGTAAACAAAAATAAGCGAGCATTACTACACTTTGCAGTAGGTGTTCAGGATGATAGAACCTACAGGGGGCTTTTGGCCCACGGTGCTTCCACGTATAATTTAGTAGAATATGTCGATTGGGGAGGCTCTTCAGGTGCACATGTAATGTATACACTTATGATAACGGATACTTCCCGCATCTAGCGCCGACTAGCCAATTGCTAACTAGACAGATGTGTATCAGAAAGACCTACTAGAACTTTTCCGAAAAAATGCTGACAAGTTCAGATAAAAATGATTGACATTTTTAATTTAATTTCATATCACGTTTGCGTAATAGTAATTTTAAAATTCCAACTAAAGCTTTTTAACCTAAACTCTGTAAATAGACTATTTAGTTTAATTTAACCAATTACAGCTTGTAAGAGTATCAAATTGGCGGTGGCCGTGTTATAGGCAATAAATTATAGATAATGGGCAAGAAACAACACAACGTATGGGTCGGTTAGACGATCAAATCATAATGGCAGTGTATTACGGCGGGTTTAGAAGGTTATCGGGTTACAAATGGTTCAAATCCATTACTGTTATTCAGCAGTTGTTTAAAGAATTAGTACCAATAAGAGGTAGGTAACTGCTGGTTATTTATCTGAGTGTCAAAGTAAAATAGTAATGGAATGTGCTCATTTAGTACTTCTATTTCCTATTTACTAAGATTTCCATTTTGCTAATTGGTTAATTATTTTCAACAAAGGCTTAAAAATTCAGACATAAATGTAGAGTTCCTAAAGGTAACCGACAGCCCTCAGTTTAAAAAAAAATTAAAAACATTCCTTAGGAAGCAGTACTGTAAGCAAGGGACACAGTTTCCCACAGAGATGGACTATCGTCTGTCAAGCCCGAAGAAGGTACTAATCCTTTCTTAATAATTCATCAACGGCATAGGGTGTAAAGACAATGGAAAACCACCGCATTAAAACGTCAAGAAAAGCTATTTCAGAGATCGATATTGGTGCTTGAGTAGCTTTGCAATGAAGGTTGTATGTATAGCGCTGATGCAACTGCATTGGACACTATTTCATTGTTGACATTGCTGCATTGATTGTAGAGCAATTTCTTGTTTGATTCGTTTCTCATTATTACTCTTGGGTTGGTACCCAATCGGTGCCGCATATAGTACACTATTTACCTGGAAATATCGAACATCCAGAGAGATAATCACTAACACTTGACCTGATAATCAATTATTGTCCGTGATCCAGGAGCGCACCTGGATAGCCTGAAAAGCTCATTTAGCACGACTTTCTTGTAAAGTTTATCTTCTGCGGAAATTTCCACTGCCACTAGTTTGAGCTCATCTGTCGGTGGTAAATGATTGGAGTAAAAGGTTTTTTTGTAATCCAAAAAGAGTTATTCTAGTTGTAGGCACATTGATCTATGTGCGGAGCTAATTTATATTTCCTGGATTTATGTCGATCCCCATGCATACATTTTACAGGTTGGCGGCTTACCCAAAAATTCCGTAACGCCCTTTCGGTCTAAGGGTTGTGGATCATAAATGTGACACCGGGAAAGCAAGACGATCAACAACCAGTTTCATGTGATATATGGTGACACTCACTCGCTCACAAGCATAAAACAGCCAAAATCCATAGCCAGGTATGCAAACAAGAGTAAACAAACACTACGATATTTAGCAGTACGTGGTGGGGATGGCAGTACTTACAAGGAGTTTTGTAGCTGCTGCTACTCTCTATGTAGCATCTAGTAGGGTATACGATGATGTATCTGTAAAACACGTGCAATACGGATGCTCAACACAACTAGCACTCAGTAGCCGAATGCTAACTAGGCCAACTTTTGATCAGCGTGATGTGAATTTATGCTTGCCGCCCCCGCAGAAGATTAAAATCACAAGGAATTTCTGGGAAATGATCATCCCGTGGCTATCTAGGTGCGCTTTCTGGATCACTGATAGGTTAGGTGCTTAGCAGGTGATCGCACCGGATATCCGCTATTTCCAGATATCATGTTGCACTATATGCGGGATCGATTGGGCTCCAACCTAACAATAAAATGATGAGCAATCACACAAATAACAAAGCTTTCTACAATTAGTTTAGCAATAACAACAATAAAACAGTGTCCAGCTCAGCTGAACCTACATAGTACATACAACGTTTATTGCAAATCTACTCAAGCAATAATACTTATTACAGACTGTATTACTTTATTACCACTCGCAGTGGAATTCCACCTAGTGTGATATCAAATTTCACATTCAAACGCACACATTCAACGGTATCAACTGCCTGTATAGCTCCAAAATTTAAACACTACCACCGGCCACTTAATATATCCTTCGATTCGGTTCAATCGAAATATTTATAACGTAGGTAATATATTTAAGCTGTTGATATATTCAAAGGCTTCTAATTATGAAAATACTAATAAATGTGAGACTGAAATATTTGCAAGCACAAATTAAACTAAAGTAGATGCTACAATATTATATTGAAATAAATACCTATAAATATTCCACTCTTGACAGATGAAGCAATTTCTAAAGATAAATAAAAATAAACGTTTCATATGTTTCGGCTTGTATTTAATTGAAAACGCAATAAAAATATTGCGTGCTTACATACTTCGTGCACAAAACAAATTCAATAATAATTCGTTGTTGATTGCCAAGTATCTACACATGCCGCTAGAACTTACTGACGCTATTGTTACTAATGAATGGTTGTTTATTGTTTAAATGCTAGCCTCATTGACACGCTAACTCTGTTGTCTATAAATGTGAACATAAAATATTTATTTGAACTTTGAACTTGCAGAAACTTTTACAACTGGCTTAGATGTTGAAATCATATTTAAATAAAAAGTCTGCTGTATGGTAATATTTATATTGGTATTTTATATTACGTGTGTTGCTAATCGAGACCTTTGTTTGGTTTTTGCTTCCCAATCGAGTAGTTGTAAATAAGGAAACGCTAAAATTAACTGTGCCATGAGATTCGCATTACAAACAGGAGACGAAAGTAAGAAGCCAAAAGTTTATTTATTTTCGCTACAATAAATAAGCGAATTGCAATGGTCATGGGAAAGCTACTCGTTTGCATTCAGACAAATTGTTCGAAACATTCCGCAGCTCGCAGATAAAATAAATCGGCATCGTTGCTAAAACAATCAATTTAAGAGGAATTTCGCTACAGAAACCACCGTTTAACCTAAATCACGTAAACAAATTGCCCCTTTCGGTAACTCCATGCAGCTTGAGGCTCGTCGGCGACAAAGTATTTCAACAATCACAAATCGCGTGTTCCTTGACGCGTGTCTGGGCAGTTGTATTTTATCACTTTCCTCGTATTGGACGATTGAAAGCTTCCAATATTTTATGCCAGAAGTGTCATTGTTCAAAGGAATTTTGAAAGAACCATATTGGAGGTATGATAAACGAGAACCATCAGCAGCCTTTACTGACAGTGCATTGATATTTTCTACAGTAATGAATCTGTCGCTTTAGAATAGTCAGTTCCGGAGTCGATCAACTAAGAGTTCAACGAAACTTGCAAGCATTCAGTATTTACGGTGATCCCTGTCCGACCGCGTGTAGTTTCAGCTTGGTTAAGCAAATAGGTGAATATTTCTAGGGAAGTGTACTACGTATAGTGTGTCAAAGAGATCAACAAGAAATGAAAGTAAACGAGATCAGTCGTGGAATGCGTAAAAATGTGTTCGTGCACTTTGCAGTTCCGCTAACACTCTCAATAAAGTTATTCTTTGCTCAGTAGATGCATCAGAAGCGATTATAGACGTAGAACATTAAATTGTATAAATCTTAATCGATGGGAGCTTTGGTTTCTTTTTAATCTTTTGCCGTACCATTCAGTTCCATGCTTGGCGTTCATATAAATTATCTTCTTTATCTGATTTAGATCACTTTCGGCGTCAACACCAAATTTAGCTTATAAAATGGTGATAATAAATATGCACAATGCTACTGCAGAAAACTATATAATAAAGACTTTTTTCAACCATAGCCCTTAAGTTAAAGAAATATAAAACGTAAAGCACAGAGAATATGGTTGTAACTATACATAATCTTCATAGAATTCCTTCAAAATAATAATAAGAAAAAGATCTTCAAGGAAAAACCTCTTTTAAACGCTCTCGTAAAAATTGAGGGGACCCGCAAAAGGAAGAAAATATCAAAATGAAAAATATATTAAACCTACACATAGAGTTATTGTACACGGTTACTTCGCTGGGGCAAGTACGCTAGGAAACATCTAGCGATCTAGCTTATGAATAGATTAGGAACAGGCCCCAGTCCAAACAGAAGAACCCACCCGGTTCAAAAAATTCAAGGTCTTGAGAAGGTATCTGAAAGAAGGACCAATACTTCAGACGTCCAGACTAGTAAACTAAGTATTACAGAAGTTACTATTTTACAGTTCTCTTTGAGGAATAGAAACAACATTATCTATTATACATTATAACCTACATGCAACGGACGATAGAATTACAACAAGCAATAATGAAAAACTTCGCAAAAGAAATAAAAGATCTAGAGGAAAGAGTGATGAACCTAGTCAAACAAAATAATAAATAAAAATTGTTCAACTATATAAAATGTCACAATGCAGTGGAACTTCATGAAATCTATATTCCACTAGCATCAGCTACCAGTTTTTCTGATAATGCCCACCTTTCCTTACCCGCGTAAGTTGTGAATATAATTACATTTCAAACATGGGGTCGCTCAGTTTCAAAAAGGTTAACCACCTGAAGATAAGTAGCACAAAGTCGATACCAATGGGTTCAATATGCTACGTCTAAAAAAGAACGTGGAAAACGTACGTTTGAATAGTTGATCATGAAGAAGAAAATACCACTCGAAGGAGACAACCAGAGTTCGTCGATGCACCACTCCGACGGGTTACCAAAAGCTGGAAAAAGGTGTAAAGTAAAAGATAACATCAATGGAAAGAGACGGAAAAGCAACAATGCACTAATGCAGGAAAACGCGAAGGATATTACCATATATATTAAACGTACCTTTCAGATAGGTAGCTTAGTTCACCGTGTGAAGATAAGTGATGCAAAGTTGATAGAACATGAAACGCATAAAAAAGACATACATCTAGGTAGTTGCTAATGTAGAGGAAAATGATAAACGGAAGGAAACGACAACCTGCAAATTGGATTTGAGTTCTCCGCAAAACAAAGAGTAACATTGGGTTAGTTCAAATATATTTTAACTGTCAACCTGACAATACACCTCTTTAAAACGTCAAAATTAAAATAGTCATATTTGGTAACTTAGCAATTTATTAGTTACCACAGTGAAAATTGTTTTACTTTACTTTCTCTCCCGTGGTGGAGAAAATCAACTTCACGACCTAAAGATAGGCCAATAAGGATGAGTTCTGAGACTAGTAGTGCAAAATAGTATATTATGGGACAAGTGGTTGAAATAAAATTTCAACGTTGAGAGTGGGTTTTTTCAACGAGCGAAGCGAGTTGAAAAAAGTAACTCGAGACGTTGAAATTTTATCAGCCACGAGTTACATATACTATTTTTTCTACGAATTTTCACTCATTTTAACAAACTAATGCACTTTAGAAAAAATTAAACATAAAGTGACACTTCTCTCGTCATCAATTGAATGTCAAACAGTTTGAAATCCCGGTCACAGAATAATACAGAATGGCCTGTCGGCTTAAAATTTAGCTAGTTTTTTCTTTGCGCATGCGCGAGTTCTGGTGGTGTGCAGTCAGCTGTTTTCCATATTTTACACGTGTACTTGTGGCGGTCAATGACCCCTTATAAGAAGGTTATGTTTCTTTGTGCAGGTGGTTTTAAAACACTAATTTAATATGAGTGCACTGAAAAGATCTTTTGGTGGCACATGGTGTACTGTGCATTTCCATATAAATTGGATGGACTTTAAACGTACGGATTATTTCTGTTCAGTTTAAAATTTAGGCGCATAATTTTGAATTTACCGCCTCTGCACACCACTAGGATCATGGCGGACCATTTCAAGGTCACAAAAATTGAGTATGCTGACATCAAAAGCGCCGACACAGAGAGGCCATTCTGATTTAGGGTATTATTCTGTGTCCCGGTAGTCCGAGCATTTCAATCTCTAGTGGTTGAAATGCAACTTCAACCACCGGAATCAATGTCAAAATGAATGATTTCAATGTCATGAGTAGAAAAAAGTTATTATCTCCGCTGACGACTTTTGGTCGCGTCAATAAAGCATTTTTCTCGAAAGTCCTCAGAAACAGCTCCGATTTTGATGATTTTTTTAAAATTTTGTTTTTTTTATATTATTTGAAATCAGAAACCTTTTGGAGCGGGGACGAAATTATTTATATTGTTTAAACAATATGTATGATAATTATGTACAAAAAAAAGTTTTTTTATACCATATCCATTGAAAATGAGGAAAAAAGAGATATTTATGATATGATTTCATATTACTATTGAAAACAATTGTTATACAGTGTGTCCCAAAAGGTTTTATACATATGGGGAAAAAGTTTATCTTACATTTCACAAAAAAATCTTGATAAAAAGCTCTGCATGACTTGTAGATCCATAATCAAGTACAAAATTTTTAAAACATTGGCTGATATACAGTGAAAATCAAAATTTTGATTTGGAATGAGAGTAAAATACGTTCTAACTGTAGTGGAGAGCAAAATGTTCATTGGAATTGTTATTAAGTAGCATTTGACATAATTTGAGATAATCACAAATCTAATAATTTTTTGCTACTTAATAACAATTACATATCATAAACTTACAATTGAAAATTAAAAAAAAAGTGTTTTAATTTTTTTTAGAATGTACCAACACAAATATGATGTCGCTTATTAGGATCTTTTGCAAATGTTCGATGCAGATTCACTACAAACTAGACGGCTAATATATACAAACATATTTCTATATAAAATTGTAAATGCTTATCCTATATTGTTAAGATATATCAATTTTAATGTTCCAATAGTCAATTTAAGAACCTGCTATACATTCACGTATAAATGTCCAAAAACCTATTACTAATTGAAGTCGCCCTTAGTACAAATATGTAAAAACTATAACTCTTTAGAAACAAATTTAGATATTTTTAGCATGTTATAATATGCGATTTAAAAAAACAAAGCAGACCAGGAAAAAGGAGACTTCTGTTTTTGACTAAGCAGACTAAATTTAGAACATTAGAACTACTAGCATAACCTTTTGTAGCAAAACTGGTGGTAAAAAGTTAGGGTTATAAAAAAACGCTTGTATAAAGAAATTGTTCTACAAATTCCGAGTGTTATGCCAACTACACATATTAAACGAAATACAATGAAGAGAATATGTCATAGGTTACTTTACAAATGCATCTTAAACTCATAATTTTTAAGATATTACACTTTTTCCACCAGTGTATTATTATTGAGCTCCTGAGGAATAAAATTTACACTTTAATTTAAACAGGTGATTTAATGAATAATAAATGTACTTTTTATATTTAAATAGCAAATAAAAATTGATATAATATAAGGTAAATACTAAATAAATAAACTTAAACTAAACAAGATCGAATATGTGACCACCACCTTCATCTATGCATATTCTGATTTGTTTGTTAACAGAATTAATAACATTGTCTAGCGTTGTCGGTGTATTATTGATTTCTTAGATTTTATTTCTAATTCTCCCCTTAAGATCTTCTATACTAACAACAGAAGCGGCAAATGTTGAATTTGTATGTATGGCCATAAGAAGACATCACAGGGAGTTATATCATAATACCAATGTGAAAATGGCACCGGTGTATTTAAATTTATTACATAATTATCAAAGAATTCTGCTAAGAAATTCAGGTTTATTTGGGTAGTGTGAACTCGATTCCCATCTTGTTAAAAATACCCCTTCACTAGTTTGCCATCATGTAACATGTCCATGCACGGAGACAAGATTTCTAACTTATACCTCTCAGCGTTTAAAACTCCTAAAATGTCAAATACATGCACATAACTATCAATACTTAAATAAGAGTTTTTACCTTCAAGAAATATTGGCCCAATAATCTTTCTTTTACTAACAGCTGCCCACACTCCAATTTTTTGTTGGTGTAGTGGAGTTTCAATAAAAAAGTGAGGATTGTTAGAGCTCCACATCCTCATATTTTGAAAATTGACATATTCAGAAAGGTGGAATCAAGCTTCCTCTATAAAGAAGGTTTTTTTGCAGGGCCCCGATACTGTTTTCAAAATTATGTAAAACCCATTGACAGAATTCTTGTCTTCGCTGCCTGTCAACTCCGAAGTACTTCGTGGAACGCTTGCATTCTGTAGGGATTGATGTCCTGTTTAAGAATGCGTTGGCAAGTGATATATGATAGATCCATTTGCTGTGACAAATGCCGGATTGAAGTCTTGGGCCGTCCCTCCATTACTTGCCTAACAGTTTCAATATTTTGCTAATTGCGCATTCTTAGCGTGTCACAGACTTCTTTACAAGTTATGTTCCTTGTTACTTCCTTTTACAATAAAGAAAATATTGGATTCACCCCAAAAATTCGATATTGAGTTTTCAACAGATCCCCCCCCCCCCTGATCCCAAAATAATTTTTTTTTCATTGGTCTATCTGTGTGTGTCTGCCTGTGAACAGAATATCTCAAAAACGGAAAGAGGTATGGCGTTGAAACTTCATATATAAGTTTTATGTACTATATAGATGCGACAGCAAGCTTTTGAAGAAAATCACATAACCGGAAGTAGGTGTTTACTCTTGTAATTTTTCAGTTTTTTTCGTTTTTTTCAAAAACGGCTCTAACGATTTTTTTTAAACTTTACATTTTTATTACATTTTTAATGTGTATTGATGTGAGATATGTGATTTTCCAGTTGAATGCCTATAAAATGGGTTTCTTTAATTTTTTTTTCTATTTTTTTTATTACTCCTATTTTAAATAGAACCTCCAGTATATTATTATATTTTTTAATTCAGCTTAACATTCCAGAGAAAATTTGTTTCTTGAACTAACACTCTATTTTGTACCGTTTTTGTAAAATTTTTAATTTTTGAAAATTTTTGATAAATGCTTAAAAATTTAAAATAAAATTTTTGGCTTATTATAAGATCACTGTAAAAGGATGTTGTGTGCGTGTATCACACCAGATTTTGTTCCTATACAAAGCCACAATAGTCTGAATTCGTTTACAAAAGCTGCCGAAAGGAGTAATAACATTTGGAAACGTTTCTCGAAAATCTTCAAACAGAATAAACCCATTGACCATTTATTCTTCGACCATTTCTAATATGAAATATACGGTACCCCACCCAAGAAAAGCCCCCTTCCGTGCTTTCCAAGAATACTATGACACTCAACATCACTCCGTTTCGCTAATACAATGAAATGTTATGAACCAGTTATTTATAAAAAAAAACCTAAAAAAATTAAAAAACCCCAAAAAAAATTTTTTTTGCTGACGACCATACCTCAAAAGTTGATGTTACCTTCATTTTCGGAGGACCTATCGTATGAAAACGATCCAAGACTTCAGAAAGGTTCCTGGCGACCGGAATTGTGTACACATACGAATAGACATACCCCGCACAGCACATTTAGGCACCTCCCAATACGGGGGAGGGATCTAGTGGGCTGGGGTCTTCACCAAAAGATTCGCACAGCAGAGAGGGTGATTCGGTATAGTGGGTTCATTAGTCGTTTGGCACGAATTTTAAAGATATTTGACTCAGAGTGGTTTTCGATATGAGGGAATTTCAATACTTCGTACACTTCGTGTGGAAGTAATTTCCAACATAGACCGTTATTGTTCATCAGCAAGAACCATGGCTGATTCAAATTCTTGTGTCGCTAATATACGTTGAAAATTGCTAAACTTAAGTGCTGATCATTTGCAATTGACCCACTTTTCTGCATCAATTTCCGATATCGCTGTCATTTTCTTACCGCGGCTACTCTGATGAAGCTTTTTCTAAATCACATATTTACGGCGGGAATTTCAAATCTAAAACCTTGCGGATCGCAGAAAAATTAGTATGTTGCAATTTGGCTATAAAATTTGGAATAATAGAATAAACCAAAGTTATGTAATTTCTATAATGAAACTAAAATTTCAAAACGTGCTACCAGCTCAACTGACTTATCACATTCGTCTCATATAGACATCACCCGCCGTTTCTTGTCGTGCTAGAACTCTTAAACGAGTTATTTACCATAACTGATTTGCATCTATCCCATTCTAATAAAACATTTTCAACAATTTGATTATATAATTTTTCTTATAACTGAACTTTAAATTATTTCACGTCGTTACCTACTTATATGAACCATGCTTTCTTCTAGCCCTCGATGAGTATTGCAAATTTTACAGATTTAGAAACTTATGACAATGCTGATGGACGATTCATGTGTACATACATATTAATAAGTCTTAGTATTCGGTGTAGTTTAGTAGAATGAACACGATAGTCGCCTATTTAGCTCAATATTCATAAATATATCTTGTTTGTTTACTATGTTACCATGTAAAAAGCCTGTAGCATGTTTGGTACGTAAATAAATAAATAAATAAATAAATAATGAATTTCCCCTATCACACCTGGATGTATTGACTCTCAATGCAGACACTGATTATTACCTCTGAAAAATTATCAAATACACGGCCGTTCATTTGAAGTGGATTAGTCAAACAAAATATTTTCAAGGACTTTTTCATAGCGTAATGTAGGTTGTATTATTGCTAGGAAGCGAGTTATCTATTGTTTTAAAAGTATTAAGTAACCACACGTCATTTTTTAGAAATAGCGCTCTTCGCGGTAAGTCAACTATGCATAACTTGTAGTAAAGAAACTTGAAGGTTTTCGTGTGTTTTGTGATATTGATGGATTATTAATTAATTATTAATTATTTACGACAAGTTATGCATTGTTGACTTATCGCGTACTTATTAAAAATGATATGACTTAAAAATTACATGTGGCTACTCGATATTTTTAAAACAAACTCGATTACTAGCCATAATACTACATTTTGCTATTAAAAGGTTCGAAAAATGCCGTAGAAACTAGTTTCTTTAAATGAACCACTTTAAATAAACGGGTAGTTTAGCCAATCGAGACAGAAAATACCACCAATAAAAAAATAGAACAGTGGCACATAGTGATCATTAAACAGGTACAAAATTAAATCAATAGCAATTATTTTGTTCTTCTTTCTTCTTCCCCTTCTGCTACAGTATTACTTAAAAAACATATCCTTTTTGTGCATAGCTTGGACGATTTAGAAAAAACCTATTTTTTTGTTCATTTTTTTCAACAGTAGGTTTTACTTTACATATTTTTCTCGTTATTCAACTAATCCTAATTTTCTTTTTTCTATCTTTTCGCTTCTTAGACATTTCAACCTCTACCTCCTTTCTCATTATCAATTATTTATATGGGAGCGTTTTGTAACCAAAGAGATAAATCATGCAATCAATAATAATATTCTTTTTTTTATTCTTCTCCTGAATAAAACTTTCTAATCTACATTTTTATTTTAATTGTTAGCTATTATCGATAATTTTTATTTATTGCGATCCTTTGAACTTGTCAACCAATAACGAATTATTGGTTTATGCTTCTTCTTCGGCCTTGCATTATATCCCTTTTCTAGTTACGTCTCTACGCATTTTAAATGTTTCTCCTTATATATGCTGTGAATTGTTTCTACCTATATCTGCTGTGCAGTGGTTTTCATGTGGGAAATCGACGATTTTGTCCTATTTGGATAGTTATTAAGTTTGAAGTTTTTAATAATGACAAAATACAGTTGCTTAATGTGTTAGATTTAACTTAACAGACTTTTTAGTTTCAATCATAACAATAAACATATATTTTTAACGAACTAATTGTTCCCTTAAGCACATCTACATTTAAAAGTAATATTGTTCCGCAAGCTCGAGTTTCAGAAAACAATCTAAAACCAACCAGCTATTAAGACCTTATCCTAGATAGGAAGTCAACGTTGAGATAAACGTCTTATACAACCGGCTTTTAATTAACTGGCTATTTTTTATGTCGTTATATCATTTGACTACAAATTCTAACAATGCTCTTAGTGTTGAAATGGGCCTTTAACTGCTTCAAGAGCGCTGATTCATGATATGCGAATTCTTTCTTCACTAGCCAAATCTGAAAATGCAAACGAAAATATTCAAATAGTGGGATGCTATTATGAACATCTTCCGCATTATCAGAAACCAAGCTTTCAAAGGTGTTTGTAGGTTAGGGACGCCACGCAATATTTATTGAATAAAAATCTTGAATAGATCATTTAGGTCATTTTTCTATCGGTCAGCGGGTGGTTAAATAAATAAGAAAGAGGGAAATATTTTGAGATTAAGAAGAAGAAAACGCAATCCAAATTTTCCCCATCTGTCTACAATTTGGCTGTAGGCACTAAAGGTTCTCTACTGCTATCGTGGCAATTTTCTTCATCCCAGTGCCCTTGCTGTATTATTTGTAACCTTTTGCATAAATTTGTTCCTGCATGGCTTCTCTAACTTCTATGATCCATTTTTTTTCTTAGGTTTTCGTTTCTAGTTAATCTCTTTTCCATTTCAAAATTTTACGACACTTTCATTATACCTGTTGCTTTCGTACGTGTGGTTGCTAGTTGTCTACACTTCAACTCTACAAGCAACATAATCTCAACGAAGGTCAAGACAATGAGATTGGGAAATTTTCACAAAAATCTTGTCATATGACCGTCATCATAAAAAAAACACCTTGCTAACTTCATTTGTGGTTTAGAAAAAAACAGCAATTCAAAAATTGAAACCTTCAGATTTTAAACTACAGTTTGGTTGTAGTAACCAAGTTGCTTTCCTTTCAAGTAGAGTTGGGCATTTACAAATACTTATCTTGTAACACTGTTTTATTTTAATATTTTATTTTCGCTACATTTCTGAATGATGATCTCGTGTTGCTGTGACTTCCACATTTTATCAACTTAGCTGTTTAAATTTGGCACATAGATTGACAGCAGTTATCAAACAGTCAAGATTTTTCGTTTTATTATTATTTTTTCCGATGATACAAAAACGCGTGATGACCTTATTGACCCATTTATTTTAGAGAAACTATGAAGATTCACTTTATAATTTCTATAGCCATTCGCACAATTGCATCCATCGTTTCCGTCGTTGATGGAATCCAGACAACTCAGCAGGTGTTCGAGGTAGCGTACTACTGGCACATTTTAAACTTTACTTGGCCATCTGCAGCGGCTTATGAGGAAGCCATGAGCTGTGGACACTATATCCCCAGCAATAACATGCTGACGGGGATAAAGGTTTACCAAGACACGTTCTACATTAGCCTGCCTCGAATTTTCCCAGGAACTCCGGTCACCCTGGCTGCTTTACCATTCGCAAGCCCCATGGTGGACCCTCTGCTGCTGCCCTATCCTAACTGGAGGGCCAACGTGGGAAGATCTTGCAGGACGTTTCAGAACGTATACTCCATGGAAATAGACACTAAGGGCATAATGTGGGTGCTGGATGGGGTTAGATTTAACCACCTAACAGCCTGCCCCCCAAAGATTGTTCTGATAGATCTTAAAAGTGGAGGAAATATTATACAAAACTATGAAGTCCCCAGCTATTTAAGCCCTCATCAAGGGGGTTGGATGAACGATTTGGTAATAGACGAAAGCGACGGAGGCTACGCTTACATATCAGAAAGAAGCAACCAGGATCCTGGTATTATTATTTATTCCCGACATCAAAACAGGGGATGGAAGATAAGGGACCGTAGTATGTTTGCTGAGATGGACGGCGTTGGGTTTACAGTTCGTGGAGCCGTCATATGTGGTTTGCACACGGTGAACGGCGTGGCTTTGGCACCAGAAATAAAAGGAAACAATGCAGATAGGTTGTTCTATTATTGTCCTCTTACTGGGTACAGTCTGTTTGCACTTAGCACAAGGATTCTTAAAGACAAGGCTTTGTGCAGCACATCGGACTGGAGGAAGTACGTGCAGTATATTGGGCGCAGGCCTGGGGCAACAGATGGAATGATTGTAGACAATCGAGGAAACCTCTACTTCGGCTTGCTTAATAAATATGCCATTGCAAGGTGGAACATTTGCAAACGACCGTTTAACAAGAACGTGCAAGTCATATATCAAAATAGCACGACGATCGATTGGCCTGACACCTTCGGTATGGACACCTTTGGAAACCTGTACGTAACCTCCAACGGGCTCGAAAGGATTCTCAACGTTTCGGCGTGCGTGGTGCCTGAGGATGGGATACGGTTTAAAATTTTGCGGTGTTACACTGGCACTAGAAGTTATGTGTATTCGTAATTGTAAGAAATAAATAAACAATAAAGATGTACCTATTACTTACTTAAGTAGGTGCTATTACGTTTTTTAAGAATGTAAATGGAGCCTAGCTGTCTCAAGTAACATATAACCAATATTCAGAAGAACAATCTAGGGTCGATGAGATGAAGAATGCTTTAGGAAAAATTTAGACATAACTTCGATGACAGCAATAATTAAGAACCGATAACTGATAACTAAGAATTTAAAAAAACATTGAGCGCTTCATGTAGTTTTGAGAATTACCTTGAACTATTCGAATTAACTTTTTCTATAAGTACCTATTGTAAGAGATGCTAATTTAAGATATGTAGTTACTTTTTTATTTGGTTCTGCTTTATCACCTGAACTAGTCTAGTTCAAAATTTTCCGAAATGTGGAATAAGCCATATCAAACAGAGAACCTCAAACTAACATCTGTTTTTTATCATAAAGTATTTCAGTGTATTAGTACTGAACTAAGATTTAAATCTGTAAGTATATTTTCACTAATTCAAGTAATAGTCTTTAAGAAAAAACAAAATCACTCATCTAAATAAAAAGGCTGCCGATCGGAAAAGACTCCAACGGCGCATATAACTTTTATAACCAACAACGAATGAACGGAAATCCTATAATACTACAACAATTGCCGTGTTTTCCAAACATACAGCCCAAGAACTAGTATCCTAGAGAAATAATAAACCGCAAGTATAGAATGAAATGTCCCTAAGACAAAAATAGAATTAGAGTATCTGTATATAGAATTAGAGATCTTGTATATAGTTTACTAAGAGTTGGGCAAATAGCCTGATTTTACATACATTTTTGATCCAAATTATACATTTGACATATGTCAAACAAATAGGTTATGGGAACCAATCTTACTAACTTGCTTTTGATGGGAGAGTTTTCAGAGCATTGATCGTTCTTAGGATCTCTAGAACCGACTATTAGGAATATATGGCCAATTTAGTTAAAATTTAGATTTGCATGTGCGAAGCTATCGGTCGTAACATGTTATAAAATATGTAAGAAAGGCACTTGTATCACACATGCCTTGTAAAAAGTGATCCAAACCAACCAAAATGTATCCTGCTGTTTGCCCAACTCTTAGTAACCTATATACAGGGACTCTAAATAGAAATATACGGTACCCCCGCCCAAGAAAAGCGCCCTTCCGTGCTTTTCAAGAATACTTCGATACTCAGCATCACTCCGTTTCGCTAATACAATGAAATGCTATGAACCAGTTATTTATCAAAAAAAACGACGACCATAGCTCAAAAGTTGATGTTGCCTTCATTTTCGGAGGACCTATCGTATGAAAACGATCCAAGACTTCAGGAATGTTCCTGGCGTTCGGAATCGTGTACACATACGAACATACATCCCCCGCACAGCACGTTTAGGCACCCCCCAATACGGGATTGATCTAGTGGGCTGGGATCTTCACCAAAAGATCCACAGCGCCGAGACGGAGATTTGATATAGTGGGTTCAATAGTCGGTTGGCTCGAATTTTAGAGATATTTGACTCAGAGTGGTTTTCGATATGAGGGAATTTCAATACTTCGTACACTTCGTGTCGAAGTAATTACAGTCCCTGCATAATTATTAATATACAAGGACTCTAAATTAATAGAATTAGAGTCCCTGTATATAGGTTACTAATAGAATTGAGCGTCAGCGCCTCTAGTGGCCTGGAAGTTCATTTTGGAGGGAAATTGAAAAAATCATTTATGGCAGTATTTTACTATATTGTATCACGAAATTTGATATTTGATAAACCTAACATGAGGCAATCAGTGATAACCATACAAATCCAAAAATCATAGTATTGGTCCATGCTGGTTTATCAAGATCGTTTTCACATGGCAGCTTTGGTTTGCTCTACCTTGGGTACTGACATTTACAATTTGTGACCAAGGTATAATTACTCGGCGCTATTCTTGGGCTAAAAGTCAATAAAAGAAAAACACACTACATAATATGATTAATTGATTTATTGTCCAACAGAAAAACCTCCATTTATAGGACACATAACTGAAACATAAATAATTACATAATTTGACATACAAGTAATATAAATATATAAGCATGACAGTTGGTTGATTTCGTATTTAAACATTTGTAAAACCACATAGAAACCTATATTTGTTGATGGTAAAATGTAATGTATTTTTTTTCAATATCTGTTCGTAAAATTTTATTACGAATCAAAATAAAAACAGCAGAAGTTAATTGGACCAACATACAGTCAGCTAATATTAAAATTAAAATTAAAATTATAAATATTTTGAGACACCTAAAACTGATATCAATCAACGAAGTAGAAGCAGTAATTTTCCAGCAACAGTTATCAAATAGCTTGGAATATTTTGTATGATAGGTAATACAACAGTGAACTTTAATCATTAATCATGTTAAAGCTTTATTCAATCTGAAACCAATTTATAAAGAGTCTGCGAAAAAATTACAAAATTTAATTGATTCTTATTCAAAACATTTACGATCACTGAAAATACTAAATGAACCAGTAGATCAGTGGGATACTTTAGTAATTCATATTGTCGTTGGAAAGTTGGAGCAACATTGACAAGACAACTTTTAAACAATTAACCAATTTTTAAGAGGCCGTGCAGAGCAAACTCCATAGGTTCCCCAGGATGCTCTGCTCGGGCTCAAAACTTTCACCCTGCGGAATGGATATTCTCGTTCGATCTGGGATGAATTGTGTATTATTTGTGGCATAACTACAAGGAAAAAATAGCAGGCCACATTCTGTTACTAAAAAGAATAACCTTGTAACTCACCCGGCATACCGGTTGAAAGATCTACAGTAATAGGTTGGGCAATAAATTTAAGCTCAAGATTTCCATCATGCTTCACACAATACGAGTGTTCCACCTCTATCAGGGATGAAATTTGGTGAACTTGCTCTGAAACTACACCAAAAACGGATTTCATATTGACCGATGAAAAAAAACTACATGCGTTATATATGTACCTACCTGGCAAAAATAGTTTTGGAAATGCTGTGGAGGCATTTGGAGGCCTGAAGCTGCTCTTTGGCGACGTATTTATAGAACTCTTGGTGTGCTGATGGTTGGAGGAGATAAGAACCTTTGCTACAGAAATGAACACACCGAAAAGAACCCCAATCTGGAGCTAATTTAGTAAGGGATTTCTATAATAACGATAGCTGGGTTTCACCAGACGCTTACCGGTCCTGTAACCGTCTGGTGAAACGCCGGTATCGTTATAAGAGAAAACCCTTACTAAATTAGCTCCAGCTTGGGGTTCCTTTCGGTGTGTTCATTTCTGTACCAAAATCTGCGCTCTAGAGCAGCTCAAGGGGGAGGTTAGATCTTGAACTGGTGGGGGTTCGTCTTCCAGGATAAGACAAATCCGAATCGGTGCGGCAGACCTGCTTCGGCAAAGCCCAGAGGGCCTAGAGCTGTTAGGCGTTTCAGTTGGAGATGGCTGGGATTGTCGCTGGACACAAGTGTTTTCAATAGGTCAAGCATCTTCATTTCATACTATTTTAGACCTCTCTATCTAGCCCACCTTCTGGGGAAAATCAAGTAAGGGTAAGCTGTAAGTAGCTGCACGCAAACTCGAGCAACGTTGGGTGTTTGCTTTTCTCCCCACATGCTCGCGCACTGGAGACGCAAACGCCGATTGTGATTTAATAATGCTGATGCCGTACAAATTCAAACGCATTATTTATGTGTCAAATACTAATTTCTACAGGCGCTAACGTCACAGACGAAGATACATGTGAGCAAAAAGCGCAAAGAAATAAACCTAAAGCTTAAAAAATGTGTTGGCTTATTGGAAAAAGCTCAGTACTTACATTAGAAAACAAATAATTTATTGTTTCCGTTCTATTTGGTCCTAAGGCTTTAAACCCTGGGGATGTACCAGCAAACCGAGAGTAAATGTAATCCATTGTTTTCAGTCAAAAACACTTAGAATGTTATCCAATGCCCCATGCTCTGTGTCACACCTAATCTTCCACAAATGTTTCCACATTCCATATGTAGCATATAATCAAAACAAAAGCAGTAAAATATCACGATACTCCAGAAAATCATTTGAGTGTAACAGTTAACCAACTAGTCGAAAAACCTGAAGCTAGAAGATTAAGAAGAAGGTGGCCGGTACATCTAACAGACTAAATTAGGGGTGACACCAACGGGTGTTTGTCAGGTTGTACACATACGTAGTTCGTAGGATTAATATATCGATTGTTAGTTCAAGCTCGAATCCTCCCAGAATGACAATTAATGATAAAAATGCAAATCCAATTTCTATAGGAGGGGTACCGCTCTTCATTTTTATTTCAAGATGAATGTCTTATTAAATGAATATGACTCATTCTTCTAAATACACTTTGAATGTTTCAGATGTTCACTTGGAGCGGTGTTTTTACCTTTTACTTCCCTGGTTTAAAGGACGAAAGAAGTATTGTAATCGCCGTTCATGGCCTTGTGGATACCGTAATCGCCATGCCGTGCGTTTTCAAGGTGGTTTTACATGTATCGTTTTCACACTTTCACTTGCTGATTCTGGCGGAAGGTGAAATTTCTTGTATAATCGACAAGCTTCCCAGGTCCCCGTACCTTCCACACTTCTGCAAGCATCTTCATCTTTCCATGGAGGTAAAAATTATCGTTCCGCTCTTCATCTGCTTCTATTTCGGCACATTTTTGGGTATGCATCACGAGACATTCACTTTTTTACGGGCCATCCACATGTTCATATATGCACATGTGCTTATCATTTCATATATTCTTATCCAAGTTGTCTGAAACTAACGTAGGTCTATTGGCCTATGTTTGCACTTTGTAACGAAGGATGGCGAAGGGCGGCCCTTACCTGTTGTCAAAAGTTGTACTAGGTGTTTTGCCACCTGGTAAATATCGGCCTAGGTTGGCTAACTCGTCGTGAGGGTCGGGGTTCCAGCAAAGCTGAAAGAGATACTAAGGAAATGGGCGTCATGTCCTCGACGTAAACAATTTCTTGGATCGGACCGCTACAAGGCAGAGATATACCAGGCAAACCAAAATAATAATTAGTAACGAGATTTATTCTACTCTAGTTTTATAGTGCTTACTCACATCATAAAAAACTCACATAAATAGACACACACAAAAAATTATAAATAGACCAACAAATATCACAAATATATATATATATATATATATATATATATCACAGATCTGCGTGATTAACAAAAACAATATATAGTGTTGCGTAATAACTAGCTGTAAGGCGGTGGATGCTAAGCTAACACCTAATTTGTACTACCCACTTAATTTGTACTACCCACTTGTAAGCAACAGTGAAATTTTTATTAAAACTAAAAGGGGCTCCGTGAGGCGGAGTTCCTAAGCAAAGCAGAAAATAGCTAAATAATTCGGCAATCTCAATAACAAAATGACCCGGAATATTAATAGATGTTCCGAAAGGCGGTGAGACCCGGAGTCAGAGCAGCACAGGCATAGGGCTAGCCGAAAACCTAATAAGCTAGCGTGTTTAGGGGTTGTTACGTCCTTCAAAATTTAGATGGGCGGAATTTTTCGTTTTGAGAGGCCTCGCAAAGTTGGAAATAACTCCTATAGGAAATGCATATTAAGTTCATTAATTCTCGCAAACAATCCGCTTGTTGGCACTCTTAAAACCCTAAGTTTTCACTTAGGTAGCGGGCGTGCATGTCACGAAACGGTGGTACTTTCCCGAAGGTAGTCACGTAGCCACCGCCAAAACAAAATGCAAACCAAACGAGGTTAGAATACTATGTTAGAGTGGCTTCAAAGCAAGAAGTACATAGGCGTGGCTACAGTTATGCGCCAATAGACGGTATCATTGGCGTAGCAATAGGTATTTTTAGGGAGGCACATTAAAATTCCCATTTTAAAGGAAAACTTTTCATGCTGATTTATTTTTGGTTTCAAATGCTAAATAAATTAGCATGTCATGAGAAGTACAAGCTCTACCAGAAGCTCGCGAGGCCGCCCTCCTCTAAACGCCTTCCGCGGCGGGAGGACTCGCCGTGCATCATTCCGCGAAGGAATTATTACTAAATTTGCCCGTTTTGCTGTAAATATTTGCCAAAGTTGTGCATGGAACTTCGCCATTTGGTCGTGGCAGCATTTTAGACAACAGCTGGGAATCTGGCAGAGGGCGCAGGCCAAAGGCTCTTGAATATGCGTGCGAGCTGAGAAAGTTCGAATATGGCGCTACGGACAATAAATGACTAACCCCAATGCATCATGTAGCTACCAGACTGTAAGGTGCTAGCCCAAACCCCTTTTTGATATTATTAACGGGTTAATAGTTATGGAAACATCAAACATGTAAACAAAATGACACGACGAACGGCAATGAACTGAATACAACAGCGGAAATCACCTTGTTGAACGAAATGGACTCGTCCGGACATTTCTAGCGTTTTGCGCATCTATGACGCGGTGTACTTTACAAACTGAAAGACTTCTAAGCCGCACGAGAAAAAGTGACTACATAAGCGACCGTACAACCCGTTAAAGCAATCTAAACTGGCAGGTAAGTACATTATACACAAAAACCTATCATATCAAATTCAACTATAGATCATTTACAAAATTATACGAGGTTAAACTACTATATAACCTTCCAGATTCGAAGCACGAGATGCGGGGCCGGTGAATGCGGCAGCCGGGCAGTTCGCCGAGAAGCTGGGGCCAAAAGAAGGTTTGCAGCTAGGGGAGCCTCTCGTCCCCGGAACAGAGATGCCATGGGGAATTGGCAGCCAACAGCCATCGGTACAGCCAGCACGCAAGATCGCACGTGCACAGCGTGGTCCCATGCAGAACAAATGATCTCAAATAGCAAAAATAGTCCCATACAGTAAGATAATTCCAGACAGTAAAATAAAAAGGCTAAAAAAATACAAATTTCCAGGTAGATAATGGAACTAAAGGGAGGAAACCGAAGACAACTAACCTTATAAAATGGTGGGCAGCCTAAAAGTACAGTCCAGTCGACGTAGTCGCAAGTGCGTAGCGAATGCAGGCAGCATCACACAAGCCACCATAACATTCAAGAGGGTTACGATGCCTCACCTATCTTCCACAAATCGGAGCGAGGTATAATTAAGCTCTAACGAAGCAAAGATCCCAGAGGATAACCAACTTACTCGAACGAGGACTGGCATGAAATGGCCGAAAATTTGCTAAAAACAGTTTAATTCAGCTTATCAAAACTCCCAAAAATTTAGAAAAGGACCATCAGAAAAACTGAGGAATGCAAAGTGTGGTTTAAATTGATAAGGATAACTGTAGCTTGCTGAATTTGTTAAAGATGTTGATAAGGTTGCCTAACCATTTAGGGAAAAATGTACTCAATATTTAAAAATAAATGGGAATAGTAAAAATAAACGTAACAACTTCTTGCTCAGTCAATACTTCAGTATTGATACATTTAGAGCTCAATTTTGTTATCAACTATTCTTATTGGTACTACTAAACGCAGGATACTTATAGCTTTCTCAACTTTGAGCTCGGAAATTATTTAGAATAACTTGGTTGCTTCTACTTCCAATTTCTTATCACAATATTTTAACATTCCAACCATTATCAGGCTGGTACCTACATTTTTGGTGTTGTGGAGTTTTGTCATGTCAGTGTGCACCTCTTTTTCAAAGATTTGTGTGAAACGCATTACTTTTTTCAACTGTTTTGTAGTTCGCTTGGCGTTTATTCGTAAAACGTCTCGAGGAATTGTAGCACCCATTAATATAAAGAAAAACAGTTTTTTCTGCATAGGTTGATATATTGATCATATCATTGTCATTTCTCGCAATAAGGTCATCCATATAACTCTGCATTTTCTGGTATTGATTCTGCTAAATTACGAAAAACATTGAGAACATGTGTCTATACTCTTTCGGTTTGCTGATGTAGGTCAGAAAATGTATTTTAGTTGTATCAATGGTGAGTGTTGTCTGTGATTACCTGTAATATGTACATCCTATTTGCTTTATCCTTCTTATCTCTTTCACATAGTCTACTTTGATTTTCTTTCGAGTCTGTCAGAAGGCATGTATATCAATTTCTGTGCAACTGAGAACAGCGAGATAATTTGCTGACCTTCGTTAGTTTTTATAGGTATGTTTGAGAAACATTTTTTCTAGATTCGCATTGCCTTATCTTTAATTTATTGTTCGTCCTTATTTTCGGGATTTCTCATGCGTGTCTAATTCCATATAAACAAAAGTAATTTTGGTCGGTCTGCCACATGGTGTTTCTAAAATTATCCATCTATTTAGACTTTTTTCACCTATACTGTGTCCTGGCCTTCGATCTTAAACGGGTTTGGCTCTGTCTTTGCACCTTTCAGGGGAGAAAGGAAAAATCTGTAAACAATTTCAGGCTACGTAATCTAATGCTGACTACAACTAGAAAAAAATATATCGAAACATACTTTCCAGAGTTGGAAAAAAATATTTTTGGATTTTGACTGAAATCAAGATATCATAGAACTGACAGCACACTTGAAATTTGTATACCGTAGTGTAACCACAGTATTAAATTACAAGTTAATTTGTTAAACATTAGGTAGAGTGATACAAAAGAATGCGGAATGTGATTTTACATTTTGGTTACTATCAACCCGCGAAATTCCATCAATTTAGATATTAGTGTTTTAAAATATCTCTGATTCTAATAATGACCTTATAAATTTTTGACGGCATATACAGCAAATTATATGGAAATTGAAGCAAGTACTTGAATTTTTTAATCATTTTTTTCAGTTCCAGGTTTGCACATATAATTTTTTAAAGGCAATGACATAGTAATGAAATAATAACAAAAATGTAGGAATAGTGAAGTCGTTAAGGATTAGCATAAGAATTAGTTTTATGTTGCTTTAAATTACAATTTAAATGCTAATTGCAATGAGCGCGGTTTGTATTTTCATAATTTGCCCGATAACATTTTACTTACACCTATAAATTTACGTGTTGCACAAAGTGAGCTTTAAGTTTACCATGTTCGCATTTTGCACCTTTGTGTTTCTGCTTGCTACCGGCGCTAATGCCAAAACTTCCAGCAAAGAAGACTTCGGAGTGGCCTACTATTTCCAGATCGTGAACTTCACCTGGCCCTCAACCGAGGCCTACCAAAACGCTCAGAAGTCTCAGAGCTACATATCCCAAAATGTCGGTGTTTCGGGAATCAAGAGCTACCAGAGCTACATATACATCACCATTCCCAGATTCTTTCCAGGAAATCCAGTAACACTTGCCCGCTTTCCCATAGAAAGCCGCAAGGCCAACCCTTTGCTAGAACCATTCCCGACCTGGGAACAAAACGTGGGCGAATCCTGCTCCACGTTACAGAACGTACAGGCCGTCGAAATAGACACACAGGGAGTGATCTGGATTTTGGACGGCAACCGCTTCAACAATCTTACCAAATGCCCCCCTAAGATCGTCCTGATTGACATTAACAACTTAACCGTTGTCCAAGTGTACGAGGTGCCCAACGAGCTGAGCCCGCACCAAGGTGGCTGGATGAACGACCTTGTAATAGACGAAAGCGACGGGGGCTTCGCGTACATATCAGAAGTTAGCAGCCTCGACCCAGGTATGATCATATTTTCCAGAAAGCAAAATAGGGGGTGGAAGATCCGAAATCGTAATATGTTTGAAGAATTGGACGCGGCGGGATATGTTGTCCATGGGATTGCCGTCAATGGGCTGTACGCCATAGATGGAATCGCTTTGGCGCCTGTGTCCAAAAACAAGACGGAAGAAAGGCTGGTTTATTACACCTCCCTGACTGGATATAACTTCTACGCCTTGAGCACCACCATTCTGAAGAACGAGAGTTTGTGCAAGACCGCAGAGTGGAGGCGAGATGTCCAGTTCGTGGGACGTAGAAATGCTCCTACTGATGGGCTGATGATAGACAACAAAGGAAATCTCTATTTTGGCCTCTTGAATAAAAACAGCATTGCCAAGTGGAATATTTACAAGAAACCGTTTGTAAAAAATGTGGAAAATGTGTACACTAACAATACCACTGTTGACTGGCCCGATAGTTTCGGATTTGATGATTATGGAAATCTTTACGTAACTGCAGATGCAGCCGAAAGATTCCTCAATTCTACGTCGGGCGTCCCTCTTCCTGAAGATGGAATCAAGATAAGAATTCTAAAATACCATACGGGAACTGCCAGCTATCTGTATGCATAGTCTTTAAAAAAGTTATATTAAAATGAACGAATTTTACTCTATTATGTTTATCACCTTTGTAATCTATATCAATCAGCACGGCTATAATAAAATCTAGCTTTGAGGATGCTTCTTTCAACTAGTTCAATATTTATACTGTAGGAGAGTCACACATTACAAGAGTTTTTTAATCATCTTTGCGTATGGTGGAATACTTATCACAAAACTTAAAACACTCTCCATATTTGCTAAATTGATACACTTTTTTGACCTTGTCGATGTTCTACTATATTTTACATCAAAAATTACTTCTATTTTGTTGTTTTCAAAGTTGTTACTATGTTCAAGAGAAGGAAAAAATCTTCCTTTGTTAGAGATTACTTTTTAAAGATATAAGTTTTGTTGATATACTACATATAGCTGGGAGGAAGTAGTTGAACGCTACTTTTTGCTTTAAAAATTGTGTTTTACTTTCATTCACTATACGATGTACTAGCTCAGTGGTGGCGAAAACAAAACGAACACTATCGTAAATCATCAGATCTCCACGAGGTGGTTTTAGTTCCTTTAAAAACATTTCGAAGAGATTCCAGAAATCATCTCTGGTATAATTGTGCTGAGACAACTATCCATTGCTACTCGCTATACGAGGTCTTGAATCAAGAGAAAAAAAGACAAATGTTTTATGCTTCACCTTGGTATATTAACAATGACGTCTAACTATGCTACGACATTTGGTGCTACTTCAGAAGTGTGCCTTTGATTTAGGGGTTTCCGTAATTGGTATATCAGTTAATTTAAATAGAGCGACTGTACTTACGTTGTTAATTGCTTGCCGGAATTTTCGATTGCACCGATTTCATAGAATGTTTTATTCGCGCTCGGTGTATGTGGTTTATTACACCAAGAAAAAGAACAGATGCTACTAAACGAGTGATTTTGGTAACCCAACAGGCAATGAGCGTTGCTCTACGAAAATGGTATCATAACATCGTATGGAATCATAGAGGTTGTATTCTTGTGACAGATACACACAAACATCTGATATTGGTATAGAATTAGATTATAGTCACATGGTGCGAAATTTGAGCAGACGAAAGACGTAACTTTGTAACTGAATATAACGCAGATAAAATAAACGTTTCCTATATGTGATTAATTAGTAAACGATGTTATAAAAAGCCACAACTGACTTCATTCATTATGGTATTAAATTAATGAAATCTCTATAAATTCTACTGAAGGAATAATAGAGCGTAAGAAATAACTGAAAGCAATCTTAGCTAATAAGCAAAATCTTACAGACGATGGAAGAAAGGAGAAGCTGTACCGCCCTTCAGCAAAAGGCGATTACAACGCGAACTAGCTCAAACCCTGTATCATAAACTGCCAAGTGAGCCCCACTTTTGAAGGTTTTTTGATAATTAAACCTTGTAGCTACATCCACAGTACACCAAAACCAAAAGTGTTTAGTTCGTTTTGATGTAAGATGTAAGTAAATAAATAAAGTCAAGGATAACAATTATACAGGGTGTCCCAAAAAGAATGGGACACCGTTTGGTCATAGATTTCTTAGGTTATAATAAACCGATTAAACCTAATATACCTTAGTACAAAGTCCCTTCAGTAAGAAGGTATACGGACTTGGAAGTTCAATTTTAATTTTTTTATTACTTTTCTCGTCTGAAAGACGAAGGAAGTATTGTAATCTAGAAAAAATCACCTTCCGAGATTTCTTCAGATCTTCACGTTTCAGGGTCCCTAGAAAACCAAAAACAGGTTTTCTCAATTCCGCCTGTCTGTCTGTCTATCTGTCTGTTGGCAGTATAACTCAAAAACTATTTGTCGGAGGAAGATGATATTTTGCATACACATTACCTGGCACGAAACCGTGAAAATTTCAGACAAATATATACAGGGTGAACACCTTAAAAAAATCAAATTTTGTTTATTTTTGCGTTAATTTTAAAATAGAAGAAAGTAATAGTTTTCACAGAGGTCAGGCTTTACACTTGCGGAAAATAGGACTCAACAATTACAGAATAATGTCACAAAAGAGTCGAAATGTTTCATCAATAAGACCGTTCCCGTAAATAAAGGGGCGCACCGCACTCATTTCGATAAGTCTTGATGGCGCAGACGACTTACCGATCCGCTACGCAGATGCGACGGAGTTCAAATCCCCCCAACGGGCTACATTTTTTATTTGAAAATGTATTTAATGTATTAGAAACGTGAAGATATCTTTACTCCTAACTTAATTTGATTTTTAAAATTATTTAGTGTCACAATGTCGACGAGGGAAGTTCTGGGTAAAGCCCTTTACAGTTTCTTTATATTAATTTCCACATAGGCTATCACTGAAGTTGAGCTTTTTTCACAAATTTGGCTTTAGTTGCAAAGGCCCGTAGGGCCAAAGCAAATAAACCACATGAGAGATAAAAGTAACCCCTTTACACGAAAGTGACATTTTCTGTTGCAGTTGGAGGGAATATAGTACACTGACTCCCGTTGCCATTAGAGACGGGGGGCAATGTAATTAATAATAAATCAACTAGCCTCCTGATTTTCATATTTAAATATTTATGAATGCAGCTGAATACAAGAGATAGTCGCATCATAAAATGAAAAGTGTCATATGTATAACTCTGGACTAAAATGTCATTTCCTCCCTTGCATGATTACAATTAATTAGGTACTGTTCTCGCTAATGCTGGAGAATTAAACTACATTCACAGGAAAGAATTATACATTTTCCTCCCTAGTAATATAAATAGCTATAAAGCATGTGTTAGGTAGCTTTTGAAATTTTAAAGCAAAATGTCAAATTGGTGTTGATCAGGGACTGTTAAAAGTTGACAGGTGACTGATAAAACTAGTTGAAAACGGCTGATAGAAATAGGAATTCGTAGATCAGATACAAAAACAAACGCCATTTGCTCAAGCACATAACATTTTTACATTCAAGAGATCTTGATACCATGGGTTCAAAAAGAAATTACATAAGAGTTTGGCCATGGAAAATAAAACTAATGTCGACAGCAAGCTTTAGAGACAGTAATGTTTAGTATTTTCAAATCACGATATCAGCGTATAATATAAACTTACAATAACAACAACAGTGATGACAGTTAATGAATTCTAAATCTTACTGTTGACATTATTTTTATATTCCATGGCCAACCCTTATATGATTTATTTTTTAACACACCATATAAGAAACGGGGAAAAGTACGTATTTCATAAAATTACTGTCAACGCTCGACAAATAAATTGCTCAGGTTGCTTTTATACTTTTACTGCAAATTTCAAAATCTTATCGACATCCTTGATAATACCTATTAATTGTATCAAAATATTTAATAATGCCTATTTATTTTAAGTTTAGGACAATAAAATCTCTGAAATTACGAAAATTGACTTAATAAGACCTTATCATATTTTTTGCGTTCTGGAGATTTAGCACCCAATCGAAGTCAGTAATTGAGTAATTGACTTGCCATAAAGTAATTCAAATACCGCGAGAAATTTCAATTACTACAGGTAATTCAAATACTTGTAAAGTAATTTAAATACTTTAGTGTAATTTCATTACACAAAAGTAATTCAGTAGTTGAATGTAGTAATTAATTACCTTCAAAAAGTAATTGCCAAGTATCTATTAACAAAAATGGCAATTTCCAATTACAATTACCGCATTTTGAAAAGTAATTCAATTCCAATGCAAATAAACAAAAAGGAATTTAATTAATAATTTAATTGCAAAGTAATTAATTACTGCCCAGCTCTGAAAATAGGTTATTAAGTTTTGACTCAAAATTGAATTTCGCATTTAATAGTATCAAGATTTATAATCATAATGCAGTTACTGGTAAAAAGCTAATCTCTAACTTGAGAAATATAAAAAAAGTATGTGGATAGGCCTTCGAAAGCTTATAACTATAAGGATAGCATGTACCTTCAACATAATATTTAAATATATTTCGCTGTTTGTTAGAGAGTTAACAAAGGAAATACCTTTGGTACTATCTGACCCATAACTCTTACATAAATATAAAAATTGTAAAATACAGCTAATGCACTAACGCAGTGATGCATTTGGTTTTCCGGACAATACGGTGTTGCCAAACTAGGATGCATGAAGCGACGAGAACCAAGCGGGTTTGTCTCCTAAGATGTTCCAGGAAAAATTCAGCATGCGGGCCCAGCGAATGCAGCGAAACAGACTTAACGATTTCCAACGCTTTCTAACGAATCTAGACCCAAATCGCATAAAATCAGCACACCCAATCAAACGAAGAAAAGTTGCCTACCTTAAGATGAATAATGGCCCACGATTACATGCAGGGAAAATTGTAATTGCACGGTATGCATCTTGCAAAGAATATCGCGAAGCAGGCCTCATAAAACTCGCATGCATTTACAGGGTGATTCTAAGCCACCAACGCCAAAATCAAAAAGCACAAAGCAAAAAGCTAAATTAATTTTTAAAAATTCAGGCGAAGAACTTAGTCAAAAAAACTTTACCTATAAATTATGTATATACTAGTAATGAGCATACCTGGACAATTTTCATAACCGAATTATTTGCATTCGAATGATATTAATAACCGAATGATTATTTGAATAATCATTCGAATAAATTTTGGCTCTCGATTCGTTTCGATTAAGTCAGCCGGTTTGCCGGTTGGCGGTTCACCGTCATCTGCATCGACATCGGTTCACCGTCATCTGCATCGACATCGGTTAACCGTCATCTACATCGACATCGTAACTTGCAGATAGCAGAGGAACCAAAAAATTATATGTACGGTCGGCGACTCAGAAATCGGGACACGTAATATGTTCTTCTAGTCTTTGGGGTATTCTTGCTCCGGTTACTTCATTAATGTGAGATGGCATTTCATAATTGACAAACAATAAACAATCTGACGTAACAATTAAAACTATAACTGTAAAAACCCAGTTTATACACTTAAAAAATACATGCAAAATATATCATAATAGTGTGTAGTGCCCGATTTCTAAAGCGCCGACCGTACATTATGTTGTATGTATTGGAAATTAAGAGGTATTTATAAAGAAGTGTAGAAAGAAAGAAATATGCGGGACTGCTTGCTAATCGCAATAAAAACAGTTGTAAAACGTTTATCTTTATCGATCGGGCGGGTTAAAGGCACCGCCTCTTGTTTTGAACCTTTGGAGATGTAAGCAAATAAAAAATTGTTTTATAGCTTGATGCGTTTGCAGTTTTTAGGCGTTCAGGTTTCAGGTCCCCAGTTAAATGATTAAATCGGAAAAACAGCTTTTTAAAAATAAACTTTATTTCGTAATTACAGGTAAAAGCAAAAACCGTCTTAACTCTGTTACGAACAAGCAAAGAATGAATCTAACATTTTACATAATTCGCAATGTGGCAAAGAGATAACGATGAGCTGGGATGTGCCTTATCAGCGTGGAGTCGTGTTCTTGATAAGCAGGTGCACGTAACTCTTCCCTCCTTAAGATGAAAAAATAACAGAGTTGTTTTTTGGATTCTGGCCCATTTCCACTTCTTCAGCTTCATTATGATTTTCCTTTTCGGCTGCCTTTGGACTTTCCAATGATTTCTTGCATTGCTTTCTAAACGTTAACATAAACAGCACAATGATTGCGAGAATTAGTAGACCAATCAGGGTGCTAATAATTGGGGTGGTGTTTGCCGGATAGTCAATTTGCTTGATTGGTGTTAGTTGTCTTGCGATTTCACTAATTTGGTAAATTTCTTCTATGTCCAGTTTTGTAAAATTTGAAGTCTTGTGTTGCTTCAAAATTTCAAAGTGTCCTATGCCAAACTTCGGTAAAATGAGTGCTTTGCCTTGTTGCAATTTAACGTCATTTATAAATTTCTTGCCGTCCACTTGGATTTCGCACAATTTGGGAATTAGGGATGGAAAATTTATTTCTAAATATTGGTCCGATTTGCATTTGGAAAACAGCCTTTCTTGATTTGCAGGAATGATCAACATTTCTTCTTGGGTGACTTGCTTGATGATGGACTCTTCTATAAATATTTCGAGGGCGTGACAGATTTTCGCTGGATTGCCTTCGAGAAGCCTAAGGGTGCAGTTGTCCTCCACAATGAAGTTTTCGGTGCAATAAAATGTTTCTTCCAGTACCAGACATTTCTCTTTCTCGAACTGGGCCGTGGAGTTTTTCAGTGCCAAATATCGGTGTTTTGGAATAATAATTTGGTGGGTTTGGATAATTGGATAAAGACGGTAGAAGTCCAGGACTTCGGTTCTTATTATAGGGACGTGTATAGGAAAAACTAATTTAGAGTTTACAAAAGTTACTTGCGTTCCCAAAAATTGGTAGTACGTGAGGAGATTTTTGAATTTCGGGATTTCTGTTTTACTGTATATTTTTTCTAAGTAATTGAGCATCTCTCGGAGTTCATAACTTGATATTATTGAATTATGCAGGGTATTCAATTTCGAGAATACTATAGCATTTTCTATATTGTCTATGAAAGTTATTAAAATTTGGCAGTCCAAATTCAATTGAGATATTGTGCCTTGAAAAGTAATGTAAGTACTGAGGCCATTAATAGTATTCTGAACTGCTGCCTGGAAAGTTTTTAAGTCATTTTCAAGCTTTTCTTGATTTTTATTTAATATTATTATTGTTTTATTGTAGTTGGCAATTAGTTTTTGGGATAAAGAAATTTGTGAATTTATTTCATGCGTTAAGTCTTTCTGATTTTGTTCTAGTACATTAATAGCGTGATCATAACGTTTTCCATCGTCTGCATCAAGATTGCCAAAAAGCCACTTATTAATTTTGCCTATGCCATTAATTGCGCGTTTTTTATTTCGAATATGAGGGTGCAGATTTTCGAATTTCTGTTGAGTTGTTTGAATTAAATATTCTGATCTGAGTAACATGCCTTCGGCTAAGCCGTGATAGGATATAGGGTTTGTAATATTTACTTTGCTTTTTAGAGGGATACAACTTTAAATTGAAATAAAACACAGAAAGATGTTTTTATCCATGAAATTGACTTTATTTGAAAGATGATTTTATGGCATTTATGTTTGAATATGATTTCGGGCATGTGACCGCCGCGATTGGCGTATACATGACGTAATCTGAAGGTCCAATTTTCACACACTCTTTTCGCAGTAAATCAGGCTGTATTTCATTTCAGCAATAACGCGTCGAATTTTGGCTTTCAAGTGCTCAATTGTTTCCGGTTTATCGGCATAGACATGCGACTTTACATATCCTCCAAGAAAATAATCTAATGGCGTCAAATCGCACAAACGAGGTGGCCAGTTAACAGATCCACGAAATGGATTTTTAACTGATCCAACAGCTCGTCAATTTCAATCATAAAGAATATTTTATCGATAATAATTATAATTACTTCTTATTTGTTAAATATTAATCGAACGTTTTATTCAAAAATATCCTCTTAAATACTAAATGGTCTGCAATAGACTTCACACTACCCTATCTTCCCCAAAGTCGTTAAACAGAGGGTCTAGGAAAGGCAAAAAGGAATTTGGCAGCCACTTGGTATGTAGACCTTCGTGTTCCTTTTCCGATCCTTTGCTGCTCACAGAGATGCTGTTCCCGATGTCCTCGAAGGAATGGTTCCGGATCTACGCTGAAGGGGTTGAAACTCCAAAGTCGCGAAAAGTCTCTAATTTTCCGACACGATGCGAAAGAGATTTTCCACAACCGCGCACTATCTTACCGACTGCGCCAGTTAAATGATTAAATCGGAAAAACAGCTTTTTAAAAATAAACTTTATTTCGTAATTACAGGTAAAAGCAAAAACCGTCTTAACTCTGTTACAAACAAGCAAAGAATGAATCTAACATTTTACATAATTCGCAATGTGGCAAAGAGATAACGATGAGCTGGGATGTGCCTTATCAGCGTGGCGTCGTGTTCTTGATAAGCAGGTGTACGTAACTCCCCAGAATTTAATAATTTGATATTTTTTATGATAGGAGGTAGGGACGCGATAACCAAATGGTGTTTTCAGTACAACCTGATTTATTTATGAGTTATGACGTATTTATATTTACAGAATTTTGAGCACTGCGTAGGTCGCTGAGATATGGCACGTAGTACCTTTGAATAGAGGTTTTATATTCAAAGCGTAGTACGTATCAGCATGAGGTTATTTTTCATTCGAATACTTGGAACGAAAACCGAGTTACATAGGTTATTTCAATAACCGGATAACCGGTTATTTCTCATTCGAATAAGCCCATCACTAGTATATACCATCAGGGATGAAAAATCAAGACACGAAAGTGTAAATAAAAACCATAAAAGTAAAGTTCGTGGCGCTGTACTCCATTTAAGAATATAGCTTAAAACTCGGCGGGTCGTTCCAATTGTCTTTTCTTCTAGCCACATGTGCAAATATTCCAAATATGTATCACATCTGTCACTTTGGGTTTTCCCTGATGAACGCGTTCGTCTTATGTTTTTTAAAGTTATTCTCCTTTTGACTGCTCTATAGTTTATTTTAAGTTTGATTGCGGTGGATAGAAATGTTTATTTATTTATAGATACTCAGAAAACTTGTAAGCCCTAGAAAACGTGTATCCAGGTGGCAGATGCGCCCCGCATGTGGGTGGTAGGCGGAAAGTCAAATACCTCTCACGGGCCAATAGGTACTGCAGCGTCTGATCTAGAGTGGACGGCTGAACACTCCACCAATATGTTCGGCTAGGGTGGTGTTTTATTACTCAAAAGCTTTAATACAAATACCCATTGTACGATCTGAAGGTTTCTAAAACGCAGACCCATATTCAGAATTTGCAAGAAATGTATTATTTTATTTCCAGCAAATTTTAATCGATATCGAATAAAATATGTGGGACGCCATTGTCGTGAATAGTAAAATTAACTCTTTGTACAAGAGATGATAGGCTCAACAACGACTCAATAGAAACTCAACTAGTATTAACGGCATTGCATAGCAGAATCAAATCAACAAAGAATTAACAGGGAAGCACATTTGCAATTAATGGACTTAACAAGTCCCCAATTCATATTCTCAATAAAAACGCAAAGGGAGACGTAACGTGGGACGACCAAGAAAAAATGGCGACTAGAGTAGGAACATGCTTAAAGACATAATCCCTGAAAGCGATGATGATAAAAGTATTATGAAGATTACAAAATAAATACTTACAATAAAGAAAAACGGATATTTTGTTATTGCCTGCCGTTGAAAGACATTGTAACAAATTTGTAAAAATTTTCCATTGCAATCTGGAAAGCAATGTTCTATAATTTTTACAGATCTTATTTAGATGTATTGTATTGTATTGTATAGGATAAATGGTTCTAATAACTATTAAGCAAACTAACATGGGGGCCAATTGCCGTGTTAAGTTAACAATAAATTCAAACTAACCAGTAGATTAAAGTAATAGCACTTGTCGGTGAGGGCTTCCCTCTCACACAATTTAATCTTAAAAAAATGAGAATCTATCGGTAGATCAAATAAGGGAAAGCACCAAAAGTGAAACTTAAGTGCCAAGACATGAATGGATATAATATTCAGAAGACAACTAAATGGATCCAATAAAAAGATAAATGGTGTCTTATAAATGAAGCCGAATGCATAAAATTAATGTAAAAGAACTTGGGAGTTAATAGTACAGTTACATTCAACTTAATAACTACATTATGCTGTATTGATTATATAAAGCTATCCTGCGTTTGTGAATTGCAGAAAAAGGATTAAGAAATTAAATTATTCATTTTTTAACATTTGTGTTGTTGCAACAAATCCATGATATTAAACAGTATGCGGTAATTGTGCTAGCAACTAAAATAATCGATTATTTAGGCACTGCAGTCGAACAGTGAAATTACACTAACTGATCTACAGCCCCACTGAGCGTTTGCAAAAGAGCTAC